>OX637391.1:4389200-4989200 GCA_951799425.1 Ilex aquifolium
TTAACATTTGTATCTATGTAGGAATGTGTGTGATTATTTTTTTATGCTTATAGCTGATATCTATTTATTGTTATTCTTAGATGATTCATTGTTTATTTTGAATTCATTTGTGTCAAATTATTATGGCAAATTCCATAGATTCTCTTGAGGGACTTAATTATGCCAATTGTTTTAAAATGCCATCTCATCTTCAATTTGTCTCAATGTTTACCTTGAAACTCCAAGAGCATACCAATTAATCTCATCTATGATCTATCCACTTCTCTTTTCGGAAAAAATTGAAAAATCCACACGTGATTGTCAAGTGAACCGACTCCATTTCTTTCTTCTTCTTATTCTTCTTCCTCCCTGTCTCTTTCTCTCCCTCTCTTTATATATATATATCGGTTTCATTCACAGACATAATAAAACACCCAACCACCACCACCACCCCAAATGACAGTCGCAACACCACTCACCAGACACTTGCACAAGTCTCTTCAATTTTCTGTATATCTTTTTGATTCTCTCTCTCCACAGCCTATGGCCAATCATCCATCAATTTCCTTCGGTGCTCTTCCTCTTCTTTTCTAGAAATTAACTCGGATCTATCTACTTTTATATAAAGAGAGAGGAAGTTGTATGCAAAGAGATTGAAGATTTACTAATCACACAAACTAGACGCTCCATTCAGCAATCGAACCAAAGTATCAAAACAACTTTTAAGAATCCAAAATTCAGCAAATAAAGAAATGCACTTAACCCAATTCAATCCAATTCCAAACTTTCGACCTATTCAACCAGATTTTAATCTGATGACCCAATTGAGTTCTTCACAATGTCATGTGTTTGTATGTTTGTGTTCAAATAGTTGGTTGTGTGTGGCAATTGGAAGGTGCAGCAGTGATTGGTTGGCGGTGTGTTGACAGAAAACTGGCAAGCAAGAAGGGTCGTGTGTTGGTGAGTAGCAGATTGGTTGGTAGTGTGCATGGTTTGTTAGCAGGACACCATCGTGGAAGGAGCTGTGTTGTCTTGTCATGTCTGTATGTGCATACTTTGTGTGGAGGTAGGGGGGGGGGAGGGAAGGGTAGAAAGAGAGAGAGAGTGAGAGCGTGTTTATGAGACTAGCCATGGCATGTGGAGAAGTGGAGAGAAATACATAGAGAGGTGGAGAGGTATATACTAAGATAGAGATATAGTGGGAGAAAGGAGTAAGAATAGGAATCCGCAATGTTCCTGAAGGTCCCCCATCAGGCTCACGTGACGTGACAGTCACGTGGGACTTTTCAGTTTGTTTTAATGGGAGAATTGGAAAAGAAGGAATTGATTAGTATGTTTTGGAAGTGCAATGTTAAAATCGAGGCAAATTGAACTTGACAGCATATTTTGAAACAAGAGGCATATTCATCTATGTAATTTGCCCAAATACTGTCTGCAGAAATATGCCTTCTTGTCTCTGCTTACTAATCTCTGACAAACTAATTCTTGTGTTGGTAGCTAACATAATGCAAATATTGTTGTAGAGAGAAAGTTGAGTTGATAATTGTGCTTGTTGTAAGATTATGGTGGCTTAGTTCTACGCTTTTTTCTCTTGAGCGGATAAAGTTTGTGGCACTGTGAACAAAAAAAATTGCTTGGACATAGGACCAAAACCTAAAAGATAGCCACTAAAATCATGCTTTTGAAGCTAACATAAGTGTAGTTATGGGTGAATAGAAAAGTCTCAGGAGAGTTTGATGGTGAACTTGTTTCTTCGTTGTCTATTGTACTCAATATCATACCCGCTCTTGTTTGTTTTTTATGGGTTATTTTGATAGTTATTGATAACCATCTTTTATATTGGGTTTAACTCAGCAGCTCCTTTTTTTTCCCATCTTCTGATGCTCATATATCACATCCACTCCCCAATGTGTTCTATTGCAGTTGAAATCTTCTTTGCTGCTTCACATGGATGGAACTAGTCCTGTTGCTGAAGACATTGGACGTCAGGTACAATTTTGATATCCTAACGAGGACCATCTATTAGGAAGGTAGCATGTCAACTGGGGCTGCCTTAGTTGCCATGCATTCTGTTCTTTTGCCAATTTGTTTGGGTATTTCCCCTTATTTTACTCTCTCTCTCTCTCCCTCTCTGTGTGTGTGTCTTTTCTATTGGGGGAGGAGGTGACATAAATGAACTTTGGGTGAAAATAAAACCACGTATAGTGGCAGTATAGGTTATGTCCTGGTACCCTTGGCAAGTTGGCATTTAATGCAATGTCTATCAAGACCAGTGGTGACTTCTAAGTTCACTTCCTGCCTCCCTTACCTTCATAAGTGAAAGTTATGTATTCAATTATTGGATTGTGCTCTGCCATAGTCTTCAAGCTCATAATAGTGTGTTCATTATGCAAATTCTGCAGTTGGATGTCAGGGGTCAAACAAGAGTACCTGGTTGAGTGTTACAAGGGTGGGATAATCTATATATAACCTGAAGAGGTTGGCAGGCGCACCAATTAGCTTATTGTCAAGGGTGTTAGGGATTTTTCTATGGCTAAGGATTGAGAAAAAATAAATCCAATAAATAATGTTAAAGAACAATTTCACCGGATTCATAAAACTAAACTGGAAGTGTTTCATTTGACGGTACTGTAGTATCCCATTCTCAATGAAACTATACAAATCTCTCCATATATTGTCTCCTGGAGCATGGGATGCAATAGTATTGTCAAATGAAAACCTTTGGTATAATTTTGAAATGTTAATTTTCGCTGGATAACTTCTGGTACTGACAGTTTTCTGTTAAATAATTATCTTTTTCATTTGTCCTTTTTTTTTTTTATGTGGTTGCAGCTACTTACATATGGACGAAGAATCCCATTGGCTGAATTGTTTGCCAGGATTGATGCCGTAGATCCCAGCACTGTCAAACGTGTGGCAAACCGTTTTATATTTGACAGGGTATATATACTATCTGCCCCCAACACTAGTTGCTGTCTTTCATCCTATTAGACTGGAGACTATCATATTGCCATATTTGATTGTTGAATTGTCTTTGCAGGATGTTGCTATTTCTGCTTTGGGGCCCATCCAGGGTTTGCCCGACTACAACTGGTTCAGGCGCAGGACCTACTGGCTTCGTTACTAGGGTTGTTCTCACTGACTTTCATTTTTTTTTATATATTCCTCTATTTTGCTCAAGCAGCCGCAATTGTTTCATTTTACACAACCAATTTTCCTGGATAACCTTAAGGAATGGTGGTTTCTAATTTATTTTCCTGGTCCCATCTTTTTGTTTCTGTAACATACAAAAATAATTATACTGTATTCGGTGATTTGGTTGCAGTTCATAAGATACAGATGTCCTATTTATCCCTTGAAGATTACTCCTACCATAAAAAATTGATAGTTTTTGTTTTTGGCAGCCCTCCTATGGTTCTGTTGTATTAAATATTGATGCAGAAACAAGTTAGGTGGGTATCGTTTGGCGTGATTTTCGCACAGACTAGCCTTGTGAATAAGAGTAAAGCTGTCGGAATCTAATTTGGGACGTAATTCAATTCAGTCATTGGATTAGTTGTGAGATTCAATGTTAGATGGAGTTCATCTAGTGGTGGTTGTATTTCTCATGACCTAGCCAGTATTTCCTCAATTGAGGAAATTTTGGTTTTATAGTTATGTTGGGAATTGGTGTGACTAACGAAGGCTAATAACATTATTTTTTTACTGTGTTTAGTCTAAGGAGGAAATACGAGCTGTTGAGACTTAAGAGGCACCACAGAAGTCTTGCTTCCTCACCTCACCCAAACTAACTATAGCAGAAATAAGGGAAAATTCATCACCCCCCCCCTGCAGATAGGCTTAATTTCAGTGGCACTCTTTCCCCATTTTGAAATTTCACATTTCATTTGACACCCTTTGTCAGTTAACGGATGTGACAAAAATCTTTCTTTTACCATTTTACCCTTAAGCTTTATATTATTTTATATATTAAGTGTCGATATATATATATATATATATATAAAACAGGGAACCCTTCCCTAACCGACCCCTTCGCCACCCTTGCATTGCATACTCCCACCATCTCCGCTACCATCTGCCCCTCCACAACATCACCCAACACTCATAGCACATCACCCCTCTCCAGCAAATCCCTTCCTGCAGTAGATCCATAAAATCCACCCTTTTAACTCTTTGGCAGAAAGAGAGAGATAGGGGAAAATGAGATAGGAGCAAGAAAGATCAAATTGATTTGGGAGTTTTGTGGTGGGTGTTGATGCAGAGGCTGTGGTGGTGGATTGGTGGTGATGGGCATGTGAGAGGTGGTAGTCAACGGTGTGTGTGAGTGCATGTTGGGGGGTTGATATCGAGTGGGTTTGCGACAGATTGGGCATTGGTGTGGGGCTGAGTGGAGGCTGAATAGGGTGGGTGTTGGGTGGCGATGAAGGTGACGGTGGGTGTATGTCTGTGTATGGGTGTCAATACTGTGCATTTGTTTTAGGTGGTCTATGACTCTATGGTGGTGTTGTGCAATAGTTAGGTTTCGGTGGAGCCGAAGGTGCATTGGAAGTGTTGGGCATGGGTGGGGTGGTGCATAGTGATGAGAGTGGTTGTGCAGGTGTGAGGTGGTGGCTGTGCATAGTGGTAATCAAAATTTCTTTGACCCCAAATTTTGCAATTTCATTTTAAATCCGAAGTTATAATTTTTTGGAAGTGGAGTTGTGATGAATTTGAATTTTTGGTATAAAATTGTGATGAATTCGGGATACAACTGTGGTGGTGATGCTTGTGGTCGAAGAGGTGCCAATTTGGGTGCTTAAAATATTGGAGACAAAGAAGAGGATGGTGTGGAGACAAAAAGTATAGAAGGGTAGTATAGATATTTTAGGAAAAAGAATTGCATGGCATTAACATTTTTGATTTGTCAGTAACAAAGATTCAAGATAAAAGGTGTGATTGAAGTGAACATATGAATTAGAAGGGAATGTAATAAAATTTTAGAATTATGAGGGGGTGTTATTAAAGTTAGGTTTATCTACAGAGGGTATGGATAAAATTTTCTCCAAAAATAATCATTAGGGTTTTTTTATAGTATGAAAAACTAACCTTTTGATATCATATTTTATTTTTTAAAATAATGAGAATGTAATACGTTTAAAATTATTTTATTGATCAATGATTATAAATAAATTAATCAAAAATTTAAAAACTATAAATTAATTTTTATTTTTTAATATAATACCGAATATTTTGTGGGGTTATTTAGTTACAATATTAAAAGGTGGATTACAAAGTCATAATAGATTAAGACTCTTTCATCTAACCTTACACTGAATTTGATTGCAAAAAATACTCTGTATTATATATAGTTTTATTTCAAAATTTTATCCATATAATACACTCTATTTGTATTATTGAACTAATTATAATACCATCTATGGAGATGGTATTATAGTCCAATTAAGTGTATTAAGTTAAAATTTTACTATTTTAGCCAACAGATAAACAAAAATATTAACAACTATACAAAATTGATGGTTTTTTAGTTAATATATAATTGTTACTCTATTATTCCACTCTTAATTCAGTGTTTTACTAAATACTGGATTACAATGTATAATATTTTTGTCTCATATTTAATCTTATATTTTTTTTATTTATACGAAATTAATTCGTATTAATTAATACAATCTATTCTTTTATAATACGATAACCAAACGCGTCGTGTATGTGTCGCTCAACTTCCCGTACCAAGCGAAGGTGTCATGCATCCAAATCTGCAAATTAGTTGGAAAAAAGCCTCTGTGAAAACTTGTGGGTTGTGCTAATGAAAAAGGTGGAATTTTTTTTTTTTTTAATTTTAATTATAGCTCAACTGTCCCAATAAATTCATTAGTTTATTATCCAACCTTCAGCAAAGTCAGCAGTCATCACTCCACCTAAAAGGATAAATCTAAAGGTCGTGGCCTCAAAAGATGTACACACCCGTGGGATATTCGAACTTGACCTATACCTCGGCAAAGCACTTATCACATGTCCAAGCTTATTACTAAGGTGGTGTTTGATAGCCAAATGCAACAATGATACATGCATAGGCCAGTGGTGTTACAGAAGGCATTGACAAAATTAAGGAGAAGGAAGGCTTCATCTGCTCCAAGGCCCTAAAAAAATAAAGGGCGACAGCCGTAAAAAAAATGGAAGGGCGGAAGGTATAATTTTGTAAACTTATTTGGGAAAAAAGTGTATGGATAAGTTATTTACTCTATTAAGTTCAATTTTAATAAAATATATTGTGTTTAGGTATAAAATTCAAATGAAATCAAAACTATTTTACCTAAATATCTTCCCTTAAATTATGCATTCTTGATTGGTAGTTATATATCTAATCAAATATGTAAAGATTTCATTAGATTCTCTCACTATCTCTCCTCTATTTTCTCTCAATCTCTCTCTCTTTCTCCATTATTTTCCCCATCTCTTCCCTATTTTCTCTCTCTCTCTCTCTCCCCCTATTTTCTGTAACAATTTCTCTCTCTCTCTCTCTCTATTTATATCAACATTACAACAATACAAGTACACTAATCAGTTACATCAATCAGTTACAATTGTCTTATAATACACTAAACAGTTATTCATGTATTTTAATAAACCAAACAGTTATACCAAACAATTACACAAATTTATAACACCAACTCAATTTATCATTCAGTTGTTTACATAAACTAAATAGTTGCACTATTTAGTATCGCGAAATCGTTACACCAATCATATATATCAAATTTAGTCTAATGGTAAAGTCTTTTGTGTAATGATAAACCCAATTTGGTGTATATAATTGGTGTAACCATATCGTGATACTAAATGGTGTAACTCTTTGATTTATGTAAATAACAAAATGACAAATTGGGTTGGTGTTGTAATTTCGTATAATTGTTTAGTATAACCGTTTGGTTTATTAGAACACATGAGTAACTGTTTAGTGTATTATAGGGTAATTGTAACTAATTGATGTAACTGATTAGTGTAATTGTGTTGTGTAATATTGATATAAGAGAGAGAAAAAGGGAAAGAATAAGAAAATAAGGGGAGAGAGAGTGAGAGAGAGAAAAAAAATAGGGGGAGAGAGATGAAAAAATTAAATCAAATCTTTACATATTTAAAAAAAATTATTAATATGAGAGAAAGAGAGAGAGAGAGAGAGAGAGAAATAAATAGAGAAGAGAGAGTGAAAGAGTAATGGAGTAATAAATACCCTTTTAGTCTTTTTTTTAAAAAATGCATTTGCGGCCAAATAAGTTTTCTTAATGCAGTTTAGTTCAAATAAGTCTAAATTTTTGTACCGACTTCCAAATTACCCAAAATGGAAAGAGTGAGTTTCTTCCTCAAATTGGATTAAAGAGTTTCAATTGGATAACAGAATGCATTGGTCATTAGAAAGAGTTCCAATAAGCGAATAAATATAGTATACCACTTTACTTATTTTCTCTATGAGGGAGAAAAAAAATGGAAGAACCCGCAGATATAAAAAAAGAGCAACAATTGGAGAAGGCGGCGATAGTGGCAAAAGTGACAATAATATGTGTAGGGCAATGGTGGTGATTATAAAATGTTAGTTATGATTATCGTAAAAATAAGGTAGTTGTGGTGAAATGATAAAAAAGAACGATAAAATTAAAACAATATTAATTTTTAAATTTCAACTCCATGTACTTGTCAAATAATTTAGTTTAATTCAATACTTAAATTTTATTACTATCAAATAATTTATAAATTAAAAAATTCAACTTCCAAATTTTATATTGTATTTTCAATTTTATTAAGGGTTTTTTTGCACTTTGCACCCTAAAAGATTTCAACTTTTTTATTTACACCCTTAAAGATTAAATTTTTCACATTACATCCTTAATATGTCAAAAATTAGAGGTAACTCGTGTCTGAAAGTATGGTGCAACGTGAATGATTTTAAAAGATATGTTGATAATCATTAGATGAATCTATTTGAGACCGTCGGATAGACTTATTGAAACCTGTCATGTTTTATATTATAGATATTACAGTGTGACACTTTTGTTAATTTTCGTTATTTTTTTGTTAAAAGTCAACACATTAACACTGATAATAAAATTAATGAAAAACTAACAGAAAGACCACATTACAATACTTTTAATATATTGAGAGTAAAATATAAAAAATCTAACATTTAAAAATATAAAATAAAAATTTTAAAATTTTTCATGGTATAAAATACAATTTACCCTTTTATCAAAGAAGTTAGCTAAGCTAACCCTGTAAGTTAAAGTGGAAAGTATTATCGAAGGCATTGAAGTACAATTGTCATAACTTCTAACTTGTGATCATAAGGCTCCTCCCACTGTAGAATATCTGATTTAAGTCATAACTATTAATCCAGAAGGACAGTCTGTTACCACAACACTATCAAAGTTAAACAGTAAATCGTGTTGCTCTCATAAATTTAAGAGCAACTTCAACCATGCTCAGCAAAATAGCTACTCAAAATATATTTAAATATTGAATTCTCTACTTTAGCTATCCATTTTTTAAAATTCACTCCAACTACGCTCTCTATTTTCGCTAACTACTTCAACTAACTTTCAATAATATAATTCAAAAATACCTAATTTTATCATCAACCTGAAAGTAGGGGTTGTGATTCTTTGATACATTTTATCAAACACATGTTAGGCATGTTCATCACAAAGTCTATCTACCATACCAGCAGCCAGCAACAACAACAGAACTTTTGGCAAGCAAAACATACCAGCAGCCAACAACAACAAGCAACAGCAAGAGGAGGGGAAGATAAATACCTGGTTGACAGAAATTCTGTACGCAGCAGGAAGGAGTAGCAGCAACTGGCAAGCAATTTCTTCTCTCCATATCTGGCGAGCAAATTTGGCTTCCTAGATTTTAGCGAGGTGGATAGCTAGTGAGTTCGAGCTAAATTTTTGCTGGTTGCTCGCCAAAACAGCTAAAAAGAAGGAGTAGCGAGGGGCGTTGGAGATGCTCTAATCTTTCTTGATAACCACTAGACTATCAACTTGGTTGATAGTTTAGTTTTAATTCAATACTTATATTTAATTGATACCAAATAATTTACAAATTAAAAAAATTCAAACTTCCAATTTTCATATTTCAATTTTCAATTTTATAGGTTAAAATGGGAAGTATTATTGGAGGCATCGAAAGTACAATTGTCAATAATAGAGCTACATGCCCTTTCACTTCCATTTACACGCGCCCAATTTTCTTCGATCTCATCGCCATCTGCCAACCCACCCGTCAACCCCCCCGACCTCTTCTTTCCTCTCTCCCCTACATAACTCACCCATTTCCTCCTCCAACCTGCAACTACATTTCTCCATAGACGATATAGTTGTTCGTGTGACTGCTTTGGGGATAGCCCCGATGGCTTCATTCTCGGTGCCGTGCCCTAAGTTGTCTTCATCGCTTCAATGTACTTGTAGTGGATCGGTGCGGAGTGCACAGCAACACCACTTCAACAAGATCTCCTTTCGTCTCGGTCCGAATTCGAGGCCTTCTTCGTTGATCTATGGGTGTTCACTCCATCACCCACCAACGTATTCCCAGTTTCAGGTTAGGTTTTTTTAATTTAATTCGTATATGTTGGATAACATGTTATGTGATCCATTATATATGTATGTGTGTGTGTGTGTATATATATATACACACAAATATATAATATAACACAGACGTTTTTTTCATGCGGATGCTTAGTTGGGTAATGCATTGATGCCGCTGAGATGTGACAGTTCCTCAAGCTTAATGCATTTTCAATGTAGATTTCTTGTGTTGAGCTTTTAGACGACCCCTTTTTAACACAAATATGTCTGGATGTTTGCGACTAACGCAGTTATGAATCTTAGAAAGGTTATGAGTTAAAGGATCTTGGGATTAGGGAGTGCTAATGGGTTGGGTCGAATTTGTATCATGTATAAGTCATGTTTAGCGGGTTCTATGCCGGGATAGATTCAATAAATGGATGAATCCAACTGATTCATCCGTTTACCATGCGAACCTACCCAATCCCGCAAAATCCGTATCGTTTTTGGGTTCAGTGTCTAGAATTGCAAATTATACTAGGATTACCCCTTTTGCTTCTGTGAACTGGAAAGATAGTTCAAGTTTGGTGGGTTCCAACGCCAATTGGGTTATGGAATTTAGTCAGTTGCAAGCACAATTCTACATGCGAATTCAAAAGTATTTCAGTATGAAACCTAGCTTGAATATGGCTGTAACTGATGGTGTATTAATCCTATCTTTGACATGTTTTCTGTTGATTTGTATCAAAAAATGATTGACTTCATTTTTTAATTGTAAAAAAAGAGGAAAACTCGTTTTTGAATTTGCCACCATAGGCCTTGTGTTGTTGACCAAATTTACATTTTTTTTTATTGTGGATTCGTAAGTGTTGATTGAACCATACCATATGAGGGATTCTTGTTGCTCTCGGTTGGGAGTGTTGTGTACATTTTAATGCAATCATATGGTGCATGAAATCTGAGTGTGAAATAGCATTCAATTAAACCCACCATTGTTAGGAAATCTGACAGCAGTAAAGGGAATGCGTTGCCTAAGAAGACCGTAAAGAAGTCACTGGATAAGCAATGCTTATTGAGAACCCATGTCAATGAGTATAGAGTTCTTCATTCTGTAAAAGTTCAATTCCCATAGTACTCAACCTTTGCTTGCCAAAAGCTATTTATTTTTGCCATCAACATCAAAAGTAACCACAAACCACTTGATTATGGGATGGGAAAATTGTACTGTATAATTTTGGCTCTGTATCACTCAGTGACTCAGTTATATGATTGTCTTTTGCAGCCACATGACAGCAAGCAAGCTGCTTGCTGGAGATTGCAAGCACTGGTAAATGAGGTAGGCTCTTCACTTATATTTCTAGAAATTCAGTTGAAATGAAAACCTTCACCCTCCATTGAACTTTTTTTTATAAATTCAAGGTTGCTGTTGAAAAACCATCAAATTCTACTGTGGTACCTGAGACCAAGTCAGAAGCTGCTTTATCTGATGTAAAGGATGAGACCCCAGAAAAAATTTCTGTTCAGAACCCAATTCCAGATGCATCGTTGGTTTCAGCATTCTTGAGCAAAGTATCAGACCTTGTCAAGTAAGTGGAAGCCACTCTTTTTTCCCCTGCAAACTCAATTCTCTTTCTGTGTATACTCGGTTTTTTAGCAAGTATGCATACTTGTGCAGACTCGTGGATTCCAAAGATATCATGGAGTTGCAGCTGAAGCAACTTGATTGCGAGCTTACTATAAGAAAGAAGGAAGCTGTGCAGCAGCCACCACCAGCAGCTCCTGTTTTTGCAATGCAATACCCTCTGCCCCAGTCTGTACATCAATCTCCACCACCACCAGCCCAAGTCCTCCCTCCTGTCTCTGCAGGTTCCCCTCCTTCAGCTGCAGCACCTGTCTTGGCTATCCCGGCAAAGACAAACAACTCATCTCATCCAACATTGAAATGCCCCATGGCCGGTACATTTTATCGGTGTCCTGCACCTGGTGAACCGCCACTTGTGAAGGTAAATTTTTTCGTTTTTGGGTTTAGTTAAGCGTTATCATATTGTATCTAAAGCTTATACAAGCTCTGATTTCCCATACAAGTTTCTTACAAGTTGGTTTATTCCCAATTCACTTATAATTTTGTAGGTAGGCGATAAAGTGACCAAAGGCCAGGTCCTCTGCATCATTGAAGCCATGAAACTGATGAATGAAATCGAGGTAATTCTGATCAAAAGGCTCCCCCCCCCCCCCCCCCCCGGTTAATTTTTCGAACCAACTTAAGTTCTTTGCTAAATGATGGTATTTTGTGATAGAAAGAGCTGTGCTTCGAGTCATTACCTCTTTTTTGATATGTTCATACTTTAACGGTGGAAATTGTTGCAAACTAAAAGGAGACAAGTATCATGTTGATTGTACGGATAAACCTTAGTGTAAGAAATCGTTTATGAAATTTATTTTCTAACCATAATCAACTGGCCTCAATATTGTAATATTTTCTAGTAATAGTCCTCCCACCACCTTTGAAAAAAAAGATGTAAATGAAAGAGATCAGAGGATAGGATTGGATATTGGATTGTATCGGGTTGGGATGAAGAATCTAGTGCTTCGTTTTTTCATGTGTCAGGCTGATCAGTCAGGAACCATCTCCGAGGTACTAGTAGAAGATGGAAAACCAGTTAGCTTGGACACGGTACTCTCTCCCTCTCTCTCTCTCTCACACACACACACATGCAAGTGTGCAATAGCATGCAGTGATGAATGATTTAAAATAAAATATTTTTCGAATTTATAACTGCTGCTTATTGCTTATCTGAAGTGGACATTTTCCTTCATGCAGCCTCTGTTTGTTATTGCTCCGTGAAACACTGCGGAGGACTAAATGTAACGTAGCTGAAGCGGCTGTTCTTCAAAGTTCTTGAGCTTATTTTTCTCCAAATTCTCTTTTATTTAGTCAAGTTGTATCGCGTTCGTTTACTCTAGCAAAGCCTCTTGTTTGTTACAAAGTTTGGGGGTTTTTTTTTTGGGATAATTACTTTTTACCTCCTTGTGGTTTTGGATAGATGCACCTTACCTACTTGACGTTTAAAATTATACACATTACCCCCTTAAAGTTATGTACTAAAATGAAATAATTAACACCGTTAATAGAATAATAAAATTATTATACTACCCTTTTTTTTTTAATTAGAATAGAAACTTAGTTTCCAATTATTCATTTAATGGATAATTAAATCTGGGAATAGAAACTTACTCATTTAATGACCTTAATTATTTTATTATAAATGACATTTTAGGCACTTAGACAATATTTTTTTGGAGGGAAACAATGAAAACAAAGTCCACAACATATTTTGAGCATGTGAAGTACACTCTCTGCTAAGTTGGATGATAAAAGTAACAGTTTTACTTTGGTCCATAACCATAAGGGGGTTATGTGCATAATTTTAAACGTTAAGTAGGTAAGATACTTTTAGACGAAACCACAGGGGGATAAAAAATAATTAACCCTTTTTTTTTGAACGGGGTTACCAAGTTTGGTTACTTGACCATAATGGAACTTCTTTAAGAAAAAAAAAAAATTGTCAAAAAAAAAAACAAGTAAAAGTATGGTTTATTGCTATTTTGTAAAAGTAATTTCGATGCATAGTATTGTACCTTTTTTTTTTTTTTTTGTTTTTAACAATCTATATAATAAAACATTTAGATATTTAAAATTTTATTCTATATAAATTTTTTCCTCCGAAATTATCTCATCACTTATTTTTATCACATATTTAATCATTTAATATTTGATTAATTTATAATTTAATATAAATTTTATTTTAAACATTATTCATACACGATAATATACACATGTAAAAAAAATTATGAAATTACATATTTTTGTCGATATTTTTTTTTAAAAAATAGGTAAAAATAAATTTTAAATGATGTAACCAAATAAATGAAGAAAAAAAAATTATTATTTAATATAATGAGATGATTGATTCTTTAGACATGCACGAGTTATGATTAGTACATGAATATTACATTTATATATGTGCTTGTACATATATACAATAACATATGCAATTAAAGTCAGGACGAATAAAGCACAAGAAAATAAGTAATGAACCACATTGATTCAACTTGAAATACAAAATTTAATAAATGATTTAGTAACCATAACATTAGTCGAAAATCTATCTCATCCCAAGACCACTTGGGATTTCAATGGAGCAATGATCTTAAACACAAAAATGAGCCAAGGAAAAATATTAAAAGGAACAGAACAAGACAGACATGCAAAGGAAAGAAGAGGTTTGTTCCATTTTCTAAGAACTTCTTTGGTGAAAACTATGGAATCATTTCATCAATTTATCAGAATGTACATACACTCCCTATACGAAATAAAGGGATACACCCCCCACCAAAAATTTCTCCCCGTCAACCCTGAATGAAAGCCTAATGTGAAGCTTTCAGATAGTTAAAAGCCTAACCTGAAGGCTGCATCACATGCCATCCGGCCGAGGCATCTACAATGGTTGTAAATCATGCCAAAAATCAGAGCGCGATGAATATTAAGCCAAGCAAGTTACTAGATGAAAACAACTTCAGAATCTTTGGGACCTGGCCACTGATGTTCGCCCTCATTCTACTTTTCCCCCCTTCTTGTCCTTGCTGCTTCTATGTCGTTATCTTTCTCTGCTACAAACTGTACATGTTAGCTTTACCTGTAAGTATTTACAATTCCAAACGCTGCCTACTTCTACTGCCTTTCCTGCCACTGTTATTTAGCCTCCGTACTCCACTTCCCCAATCTTCATCATCATCATCTTCTCCGTCTCCACCCATAAAATGGCTGGACTTCCCACCCCTTCTTGGAGGAGGGCGTTTCCTTTTGATATTTGCTGTGTAGGTTGAATAATCAACCGTGTCTTCCTTTAAGGCATTCTTGAATTCCTGAGCAGTATGAAGAGAGACTGATAAAGTAAACTGGTAAACAACTCCCAGTAGCATGGCAACATCGATATATTATTAATCAGAAACAACCAATTGGACCAACAGAAGGATCATGTCAAAACAAAACTGTAACTAACAAAATCACTGAAAAACATAGAAGTTTGATTTGATTCACCAGCAGCCTAAGCAGGTTTCAATTTCGATTAGAGGAGAAAGTGAAACCAACAAACTATAGTTTAACAAGCAAGCTCGAAATAGTGAACCCCACAGCCTACAGCTGCCTCTATAACTTAGATCAAGGATAGGAATCTTGTCATAGAGCATGCAATGTAGGACCAGAACTATTCAGTTGGAACGGCCAGTTTACCATGCAGGTAAAGCTTTTCAATCAATTTGGCTTGGTTAGCAGAAGACCCGACTGGCCAGAAAAGGCAAGGATATACTATCTATACATGTCCATCAGTCAAACGAGCAACAGATACTTTGCTATGTAGATACACAATAAACCACCAAAAAAGAACAAACATCCCCGCTAATAAAGGAGTCTTGTGGTTTACCATCACAGTTCTGCCATTAAGCATGATGAGCAAATATAAAACTTTTAAACTGTCGTCAGGGCTCAAAGCATATCTGTGCATGACGGATCAACCAAAACATGGGTCACCATAACAGTGCTGTTATACCTGATATCTTTGTAACAAGCCTTGATAAGTAGTAGGCAGATCAATGTGTATTTCACCCACGTCGAAAGGAATGTTCAGCCTCGAAAAAACCTCTCCTGGTTTTGGAGGTTCATTTGGAGTAAAAACCTAGTCGAAGAATCAATACTACACAAAGTTAGAATCAGAGATGCCACTATGAAAACATCAATTCAATAAATGATACAAAACAATAGAAGCAGCCAATTCAAGGAAGTATCACCTGGCAACGGGCATCATTTAGACTATACACAATTTTTAGATGCCTCTTTAGCTTTAGGAGGAGTTGTAATGCACCAGCTGCCAGACAGTCGACCTGTATAAGTACCACAAAATTCAACACATTAAGGCCTAAGATGTCTAAAAGATGCCAAGAAGCAAAAGGGGCATGCATTAGCATTCATCCGGCTCGTTATTAAGTTCCAATCCTTGCACAATTTCTCATGGAACCAAGATGCACACAATAGGAAATAAAAGAAGACAACTAGACAACATTTCAAGATAAACATGTTAAGCTTAACAAATTAACCAACATATGGGAAATGTAACAGACGAAAGATCCGTGGTCATTCCAATGTCATGTAACAGAGCATGTCTGAAATCAACTATCTTAGGACAAACACAGAATGTAAACCTGGATTTTCTGCAGATCATCTCCAGAGATGCAACAAGAATTGCCTGAGGTTGTAGCATGTAAATTTGAGTCCTCATACTCTTTATGATTAGAAATATAATGACCAGCTAACTCTTCCTGAACTGTCTCATTCACATCGACTGATACAGCATGATTATAATTGTGTAGAGAAGATGGCTCCGGTTTCATTGTCCCGTTTCCATTAGGTATCTTCTGATTATTTCCTTGTAAAAAATGCAGAAAGGCCTTCATATTTGCCTCTAGCGTTCCAGCTCTAACTTGTATAATCCGATTTATAGCATAGATCAAATAAAGAGGCTCATCAGGCAATGTGAAAGGGAGTAAAGCGAGGATTTCAGCACAATACCTGAGGAAAAAAAAAGTGGTAAAGGGGGGTCAACTTCTCAGTCAAACACCAAATTGACGCTATTGGAGAACAGGCAACAGTAACAGAACTCACTTCAGAAAAGGGATTACTGAGTCATTCCAGCTTGGAGTATCAAACTTCCGCACAACAGAAGCCATAAACTTGTTCCTTGAAACACGATTTCCACGGATGAGCTTGTAAATTCGAGAAACACCAAACCTTGCATAAGAAAAAGAACCACTATCTGATTTCCCCTTCAAAGTACCAGTTAACTTGGACTGGGCTTTATGGAATAAATTGCCAAGAGAACTTTCACTTATAGACTGTATGAAGATAAATGACATCTGAAGGCCATCTCCCAGCCGGCTCTCAAAAAAAGCAGGATACCTGAAGAAATGCTTTCACTAGTTGGCATAAGATAATAAAGAAGGTAGCAAAAATTTTAAAGCATACATAGAGGAGATACTTCTCATTCATATTCATCAGCAAATGATGAGCCAGCTTCGAATTCCCCTCCTCAGGATCTGTTTCAAGTGCTATAAGGTATGGAACACAAGTAATTGGATGGACTAAACCTTGGCGCAGCACAACTTCCACAATCTGTGTTCATTAATACAGCAACATATATAAGACTTAAAAGGTAATCATGATTATACGACACATAGAGAAACACCATTGAGAATTCAGATGTCCCATGGCAAGGAGTTATGAGACGTCAGGGCCTTTCTGAGCAGTGTTTCCATCCTCAGGCCGGATTGGACAGTGGGACTGCTGTAAGCTTCAACAGCTCCAGCACCTGGACTTAAGAGGCCTGGCTGTTGAAGCCACCCAAAGGCCATAAAATGCCAGTAAAGATTCAATAGGCTGTTTTCCTCACCATGCCTAAGTAAGAAGTTATATCATGCACTTGTCTATATGATTTGCCTACTAGTTAAGGCAGACAACAATTCCAACTACTGACAGCTCAACACAAAAAGGATAAGCACACAGGAATAGGTTGTCACCTTGAGAGCAGACTGGCGCACTTGTTCATTCACATCCAAACACCTCCCTAAAATTCTATCCCAATACAACTGAACTATTCCACCGCAGATGTTAGTATCACCTGCACCTGCAGCAACAGGTACATTGTGGCCCCCATCTATTGTATCTGCATTACTGGCTTTATCACTTCCCATTTGATTTTCAGCGTCAAGAAGATAATCATACATGTTTTGCAATGCTTGCATCTGGCACAAAAAAGTGTTATTATGAAAATAATGTCGGCATGAATCAAGCGGAAAATGTAGGCATAAACATGACCCTCCAGAGTCTAGACCCTGCAATGGCAGAAGGCTTGTGCACTGGGATGCCATTTTTAGGCATGAAACAAGAAGGGATTTTATTACCTTAAGACGAGCATCAGTATTTGATGACAGTGTAGCCTCCAATATTCTTCCCACATCCTTTTCCAACATATATTCAGGCCGAGCAATTAAAACATAGCCCAATGCCTGGAGAAATCACAAAACTAAATGTGTGACCATTACATTTCCACTGATCCGACTTCTACTGAGAAGAGCAAAAAGGGGTTTACCTGCAAAGACCTGACCTTTATAACAAAGTCCTCAGCCTGGAGATACTTCTTAAACAGGTTGAGGCTGCTTACAACATCTATATTTCTGTTGCTGGAGCAGGACATACTCAGCAAAGAGTTACCATAACGTATTAGCAACCCAAGACAGAAAAGAGAGCGGCCCACTAGCTGAAATTTACAGAATCAAAACATCATCTAAAATTATCTCCTAGACATTTTAGTTGGAGTACAGCTATTCATGAGAACTAGTGACATGAAAATATTGACACCATCATTTAGTATCATACATAAAAATCAGCTTGGAAGTAGCCATGAAACAATTCTTGCAGATTTAGCCACGATCTAGCAAACATGAAGTCAGAGCACATGTACTCGGAATAAAAAAACAAGAGCAGCTAGTCATTGCAAATCAAAACATTTCTTGAAGTAATCACAACCTGCTTATTTTCAAAACCCAGGGCATCCAAACGTTTGGAAAACAACTGGATAAGATACTCAACTACAGCTGAACCTTTTCCCGCTAATTTACACACTGAGCAAAGGCACCTGTAAATGCAACATATAAACCACCTTCAGGCAAAAAATAGAAAAGGTACACAAATTACATTGTTTCTTTATAAGCAATAATAATGACATCATGATTTGAATGGAAAGTCAGCTACACAAAATATCCTAGTTTTGAACAAACAATGAATGCCTAATTGCCCTAATCTCAACTACCAAAAAGTCAACTACATAAACCCTCCATCACTCTACTGCATCTTAAGCTATACCAACATTAATAGATATAATATGAATTAGATCCTACAAACTTACGGATAGAGCCTTTATAAATTGATAGAAAAATTTACCTTAAAAGTCATATGGAAGTATAAAAGGTGCAATATGCACTAAAATAGAATTAAAAATTGGTTACTAAAATAAATCATAAAGGAGCCGAGCTAGTATCCGTATTGCATGCCTTGTAGTATTATGTATTCCAACCCTCTAAAAGTTTATCAACTCAAACCAAAAACCATATCAACAAAAAAAAAAAAAGGAAAACTGAAAAAAAAAAAAAAAAGGAGAGAGAGAGAGGAAGTCAAAGTCATACGAAGATGACTATAGGAAAAACACCCCCAAATATTTTCCTTATTTAGAACTAATAAGAACACTTATTACAATGCTAGGAAAATTAGAAAAAAAAATTGATCTGTTATTCGCCACTTTGAAATGAGTGAAGATGCATAAGAAACTAAGAGCAGATGTATAACATTCTCGATAACTAACAAGTAACAAAGCAACAGTTGGGAAGTAGAGTACCTGATGCAAGCATGTACCACTGTCAAGAAAGAATGTCGAACAATCATTTGCTTCAGATCTTGTTCTAGTTCTTCAATTACACTTTGAGGAAGCTTCCGAAGCATAGGCAAAACAGAATCAATCACAAAGATTATACTCTCCAGTAGCTGTGCGACTACCCGATTGTTGGCCTGAATATAAGTCAAACAGATTAAACTGCATTACAAACTTATACCTACAGTCCTGCATTCTGTTATTTACTTAATTCTCTTAACCATAAAACACGGAGGAGGGGGGATAGGAGGAAGGTGTGGCAAAGAAATAAGTACAACAAAGTAACAATAACACAACTGGAACATAAACAGATATCAAAATATATGTAAACCGTATTTGTGCTCTATACAATAAAACGAATTCATGAAAACAAGTACAACGCCATGTGACTATGACATACTTCTCCAGTCGGCACTGCTTAAGAAGAGGAAGAGGAGACGAAAAGTAGGAAGCGGAACAATACTGTGGGTTCCCACAACAAAATAAAGGCAGATTACCTGAGTCTTTAAATAGGGCTGTAGCGTGACTACAAACTGGGAAGGATCAGAAACCGGTGCACAGAGTGTAGGATCCACAACACAGAAAGCATGCAAGAGCAGGACATAAGGAAGTGTGTGACCCTCCACTTCTTCATTGTTCATTTCCTCCGCCTTCAAAGATATAGTTTATCATCCTCACAATATGCAAAAAACCAAAGCAATGAAACATTAAGCACAGCTACAGACAAGATTACCTGCAATATCCTCTCCAACAAGCACTTGCACATTAACTCACAGCGCTTACGTACCGAAGCAAGTGACACAGGGTTGATCCCAGCAGCTTTCATTGATTGGGGAAAAAAATCAAGGGCTAAGTTGCGCTTAATGACGGTTATAAGGGGTTGATAACTAGGCATCCTTCGCAACATCTCAACAATCTGCTCAGTCTTCTTAGCCACCTCCAAGGGAACAGAACTACCATCTCCAAAAAGACGAGTGTGTGAGCCAGAAGGTTCCTCAAACCAGAACTCATAAAAAGTTTTGCAGACTAGATCCTGTAAGAGGGAGAAGAAAAATGACATGTGAGAAGCGGCTTCAGAGGGACAAACTTTATGCATACTAATTAGAATAGATCAAGGGGAAATATTATTCTTTGATATTCTAATACATGCTACATCTTAGAATTTTCCATGAATCATCTAATAGAATTAACCAAGAACCACATTCAAATTGGAATACAGCACATCATGTTACCTAGGAACCTTTAGATCTAGTAGAAACACAGAGATAAAAAGACATGTACATGATTTGATCATTATATCTGAGATGTAAATAGGAAATATGTGTGAAAAATTCTAAGTGTAAAATTACAGCAAGGGTTAGCCTTAAGTCCTGACCTATTTCACCTAGTCAAGCATGAATTGAGTGTCCTAATCATGGATGAATTGATTAGACATATTCATGATAATATTCCATGGTGTATGGTGTTTGCTGATGAAGAGTGGACAGTTTTGCTACCTAGGCTCAATTATTAATATGGAATTCCTATCAAAAATGTGGTTAACAAAGAACAAGATTGGGGATTAGGTAACTTGTATGATCTAAGTAGGTTGGCTCAAGTAGAGAAATGGCTCTTGCCCAAAATGTGATTGACATATACCTGGAAACTGAAAGGAAAATTATAGTATACGGCCAGCAATATTTCACAAAACAAAATTTATGTAAATGAAAAACAACACATTAACAAAATGAGTGTATTTGAAATAAGAATGTTAAAATAGATGTGTGATCAGACCAGGAAAAAAAAAAGTGTGGGACTGTAGGATAGGAATAACACCCATCGAAAATAAATTCAGAGAAAGTATATTAAGATCGTTTGGGCATGTACAACGAAGACCAATGGAAGCACCTATAAGAAATAGTGACATGATCCCAGTTATTTGAAATGCTATAGGATACAAAAGTCCAAAAATGCAATAGAATGATGTAGTTGAAGAGGAAATGTGTGCGTAATTTAACTAAACATATAGCCCTAGATAGAGTAGAATGCCGAAAAGGCATTCATATGGCTAGCCCCAAATAACTGGGATAAAGACTTTGCTTTTTAAAAAAAAGATCCACAACAGAATCCCTCCAAAACATTCTCAAGGCCAAAGTAGAAATTCAGCACAATACATGCAATTAAGAAAAAAGTATGATCAAAACCAAAAAAGTAACATTGTGAATTCATTTAATTCCTTCTGAACTACCTGAATACTGGATTCTTCATCATTCACACGAGAAATGATCTCAACACAAGCACTTGTAAAGTCTGTGAAGGTAGTGTTTGAAATACACATATCTCTTATGATTTTGATGGCTCGCTTTCGGACACTAACTCCAGTATCCTTCATTCTCTCAGCAACCTTTTCGAAATACTACAAAAAACACCCATAAGTTAAAGGGGGAAGCCAATACAATTACAATGCCATCAATAGTAAATACAGGGGTAAGCATGATCAAGTTGTGGTACCTTCAAACCAACACCAGGATGTGACGCAATATGCCGCCCAACAAGTTCCAGCGCTGCTTCTCTTGCAGATATAGCTGAGTCACAAAACCTTCCTTCAACGGCTGTTTGAACAAGCTTATCACACAAAACCTCTGGATCAGCCTCTACGATGATACTAACCTGCTCTTATAAAAAAAAAATATTTAGGAGGGGAGAGTGGGGGAAGAAGGTAAGTTTCCAGTAAATGCAGGAAAAGAAAATTCTCCCTTAAAGGCATGACTTTAGAATTAATAAATGAAGTAAAGAATGAATTATCTGATGCAGTACTACTATTTTCAAATTACTAGAATCAGTCATTTCTAATAGAAAAAAAAATTATAATCCATGAAAGAAATTTCTACTTACAGCTCGTAATGCCTTAGCCCGAATCACAGGTGAGTTCTCCCTTAGACTTGCCTGAAATTAATTAAATGAGAAGAATATACAACTATTATTTTCTTTTACTAGTATCTCATGAATTGACTAACCAGAAGCATATGAAGAATCTTATCCAAGCCTCTGGAGAAAGAATTATTTTGTCCCAATGCCATCGCTATCTTCTTGACTGAATCCCTTGTAAATAATGACGAACTAATCCTAGAGTCGTGCACAATTGCTTCCGATTTCAATCTGGCAAGGTAGAAGAACAACTTCTGTCGAGAATTAGGGTCATCTTTGTACCACAGGCAAAGATAAAACCTGCACATTAATATTTTATTGACAAGGTCAACTCAAAACAAAGAATCGAGGATACAAGGGATAAATATTGCCACAGACCAGCGGGTAAAGAGATGCACATCAGTGGCAGACCCAGAGTCCTGGAGGTAATTCAAAAGCATCTGCTGGACAATCTCCACTTTTGTAGGTGGATAGGTTGATTCAGATGACTTTTCTGACGAACTATGATTCTTTTTCTCATCATCCTTGCACTGCGACTTGCAGTAAGATTCTAAGACAATAAGCTGCTTCCTGCAGAGGCAAAACTGGCAGTACCAGCTGCGGGTAGGAACTTCATGTTCTCTAACTCCCATGCAGTCTGCATGAAATAATCTCTGACAACCGTGACATACAAACAGGGATTTTTCAGACTTAGCATCCAAACAAACAGAACATGCCTCTTTTGAATAGCTGCAGTCAGCATTGTCCTCAATTATCATCTCCTGCACTATCCAAAAAATTTCTCTCCTGCACAGGACAGCATCATGTTTCAACCTTGCAGCAATAGTACCAAGAAGGTCAATGGCCATTGAACGAGCAGCAATATCTTTAGATTTCAGTCCAGCATTTTGGAGAAGTAAGACACACAGAACCTGCAGAAATTTCTCTTAATATGACGACAAAGTAAAGCATTTGAGAACACTTGAATCTAAAGGAACATACCTCCAAAAGAGGAGCAGAAGCAGGATATTCAGGTAAATTCAATGTTGTCAGTAAATCCATTACAAGATTCTCCATCATTGTCTTCACCTCAGATGCTTCTTGAGTTTTTGTACTCGTAAACCGCTGAAGAACACGACTCCAAAACAAACAGCATGCCTCTGTGACTGCCTCAAGGCATTTGGTAGGGTAACTGGCATCAATTGAGACTTCTAACGAAGAAATGTCATTAGTTGTCTGCTTTATAGCTTCAGGAAGGTTTGCACTACAATGAACCAACTGAATCAACAGAGCAGTAATCATCTGAATCTGCCTTTGCTCTTCATCAGGTAGATGATAGGTTCTTGGTACTCGCTTCGAAAAAGGTAACTTCAGAAGCAGCTGAAGTACTTCATCCATTATATAAGTGCGATGCTGTGTGTATGTATAAAATACCTGCCACCAGATTAATGAAAATGTAACACAATTCCGATCAAAAAAGAACAAAAAGAAAGGGTAATACATACATTTGAAGTCAATGTAGTCAACACAACAAAGAGTATAGTATTAAATACCCCGCTAATTAAATTGATTGCTTTCAGCTGCAAGAGCTGGATATTATCCACCAAGAATGTTGTAAAGCTTGTCCTCACCAATTGCAGAATGCAACTATCTGATAGCCGCTCTATCGACAACAAATCCTTCAGAAAACCAATAATCGTGCAGAGTTTCTGAAGTATGGTGGTGACAGCAGCAGACATCCTACCAAAGCCAAACATAAAATACTCATTTGGACTACCCAGATAAAATGTCATGATGTTCTGTAAGAAGATATGCTGTAAATTATAATGTATAGGCACACTTGTTTGCTGCTGATTTCTTCACTTTTATATTCCTAGAAGTACGCCTTTTCCTACTTGCGGAACCAAAATCAGCATCAATCTCTTCATCTTCTTCACCTAAGATAAAAGAGCAAAAAAATGAACAAAAATCTCACGAGATATGGGTGAAAATCATGAACTTCGCTCTTTCATAAACGAGTTAATTCTAGAAAAAAAGATCTGCTTTTCAAGTTAGCCCATAGGCTACGCTCCCCTTCCCCCAGAAACATATGCTACAATGGCGTTTGAACCCTGCCCATCCCCTTAGTGGGTAGCAGGAGATACCGGTGGTACACACGCGGCTGCTGGCACAGGCACAAGCACAAGTTGAATTGCACACCATATATCCCCATTTCCGCTTTGCTTTGTACAAAGCACGATATCCTATAATCACTCAGCAAGCTGAACAAGCTACCTTCAAGAACCCCATTTTCATCTGGTTTATGCAGGGCTCGATATGCTGGATCACAAGCGCACATAACGTCCGTAATTTGATGCCTAGAAAACTCCAGAATTCTTTCAATTATCTGACAAGGAGAAACTACAATCACACAACAAGCTTTACAGGGAACGAATCACACCCAAATTGGATCCTAATGGGGTGCAGATAACACAGCATAGCAGATGAAATGATAAAAAAAAGGTTCAACAGTAAAATCGGCATACCTCTTCTTTATAGAGCTGCTTTGCCATGCCCCTATGAGCCATTATTGCTAGAGCTGCATGAATTGATTCCAGAGCACCACAAACCGATGACACTACATCTGAATCTGCCTGGAATATAAAATAGGACTATAAGGATCACATCAATCACGATAATAATTAAGGCAAGCTAGTAACAAAGCAACCATCCGCTCATATAGGGAAACCAAGCACAGAATGTTTGCCAGGTATGGGGAATTAGCAAAATTCCTATTTTTCTTTTTTCTTTTTTGCCAAACAAATTAAAGTAGAACCCGGTGAACGTGGAATTTAATTGACACTTCCAACCCCTCCCATCCCCCTTTTGGAAATACAAATCAAAGAGTTAAAGATCACGGATGCGGTGGGACATGAATAACGATGGCCAAGGCATCTTCATTGCAACATCGAACTAGATTGATAATTCTGAATACATTGTGAGGGGGTCAATCAAACATATTATAGTCCTTATTTAAAAAGAAAAAAAGAGTTTGAAAGAAATAACAATGAGGAATTCACCAATTTCAAACCCCTCCCCCCCCCCCCCAAAAAAAAAAACAAAACAAAACAAAAACAGGGACAGAAAGCTAGGAAGGAAACACAGGAGTCAAGCATACCATTGATGTGATTAGCCTTTCAATGAACACTATTGATTCCAATCCGTTTCAATAGTGTATATTCAAGAGAAAAAAAGGAATTATGATAAATGAAATTAAACTATTCGTCTAGAAATACCAATGTAACTGATATTTTTAATAAGTTAACAATACCCAATACACAACTACAGCTTTTGTAGTGCATATATTTAGTTTCAACCACTTATATTTATTTTTGATATTATTTTTGTTCATATTGATGTAAATTAGGAAAATAATTAGGGGATGAGAAAGAGAAGAAGAAGGGGATGAGAAATCATGAGAAATAGGAGAACTTGGGGAGCAAGCAATATCAATATTCAATATATATAGGGAGTACAAACTCTAAAGCAAATAAATAGTCAAAATGATAAATAAGTCCCAACAAGTAAAATGACAAATAATCCCTACTTCTACCCCAACTATAACGAAAGACAATTTGATTCCCATCACATATCTTCTTGAAACTACTACTTCCCATTAATATGATCTTCAAAAAATCATATTCAAATTGATTACACGCTCATTTATCAGAATACGGTGTCAGATTAGAATAAAGGTGCTCGTCGAGTTCAGATTATACTGATACTAACTTATACTCTCCTATCAAAAAAATATTACCTTATACTCTGTTTTCAAGACCTAATGTGGTTAAGGATACATCTAATAGAGCAAACGGGGAAAAAAAAGCAACTAGAAGAGAAGTAAATTCACAATAATTCACAAGTGATGTTAAGGAAGCAAATTTATGTCAAGCTCACCCATTGGATGTTTTCACCTATCAATATATGACCTCAATGTATTTAAGTTGTAGGTCAAAAGGAAGTGTTTAGTATAGATACCCCCAGGAAATACGAGGTCATTATTAGAACTATTTCGTAATTGATGATTCTTTCAAAAGTTAAGAAATAAGTAGAATCAGAGAAGCGTAAGTAATGTGGCCCAAAGTAATGAGAAACATCATAGAATATGAATTAACTAAAGGCATACTCTAAATTAGGAAGGGAAAAAAAAAAGTGGAGAAACAAGATTCATGCAACACATCCAGGAAACAGCAATTTGCATTCATATTATAAACATCAAACTTTCACGTTGACCAGGGATAGAAGGAAAGAAAAAGCAATCATCAAGGAACCCCCCCCCCCCCCCCCCCCCCCCGTTTTTTTTTTTTTACTATTTTCCCCAAAAAACAAACAAGAAAAGTTCTTGAGAGCTCTAATTATTCTAGGTAGCTACTTTATGTTATAGTACAAAAATAGCTTACACAAGACAAGATGAAAGCCCACCCATATCCTTTCCAATCTATTATTCTGTACACAACTATGGCCACAGCAGCAATGTGAAACAATTCTATAGCCTAAGTTTAGGTGACATTTTGGTCACAAAGAAGTCCTGAAGAATCTAAAAGCCCAACATATTTCCCTATGAACTCTATTCCTTCGTTTTGCTGATGCATACAATACTACAACTCAAAGGAACATATGTGATAATTTTCAAAATCTAGGGCTCATATCATAATTGTTCATGCCATCATAACTTCCTTTCTTCTTATAGCTAATTAATCATTTTCAAGCAGTAGTCCTTTTGCTCATAAAACAGAACCATATATAAAATTTAAAGATACAGTACAATTAGATGACGAAACAATGACCGGGCACAATGTAACATTGCAAGGAAACACTCTTTTGCATATCCGAAAACCATGCAGTAATTTATTAGTATAACTAATTTTGCTACAATATCTGATGGATAACGTAATAAAGAAACACTTAATGTAATCAGTTAGAAATGGGTAGATATTTTCTTTAAAAATTAACTGTTTGTCTGGAGTTGGTAACTTATTTTGCATTTTCTCCTTTTCTGGTTTTTCTCCTTTTTGCTCCTATCCAGCACCACTTTAACTGTTTGTCTGGAGTTGGTAACTTATCTAACCCTTCTTTTTTTTTGACAAGTCCATCAGAAATTCATTTTAATTAAACTGCAGATAAGTATAAGCTACTTACGTTATGATACATATGAAGGTGCTTGTCCCTCCTTCGCTGGCAATCAATGGAACCCCCGTTTCCAATTAAGACATGCTCATTTAAAGCAATCAAACCATTTCCATTTAAGGATCCCCAAGAAGAACCGAAAGACGATCACATAAATTCTCTTGTCCATAGGTAGATTGCCATGTGTAATATAATCCCGTCAAACACCACTTGGCGTGAGTATAGGCACAAGATACCCAGCACATCTAGTCTTGAACACCATCCAACAATTCTTTCCAAAAGATGAACAAAAGAAGAAGGCCTTTTCCGACACATGATAAGTGTTTTTGAAATGAGTTCACATGGATATTTTGAAATGACTTTGAGGAGCACCCATGTCTAGGAAGCCATTTTGCATTGAAACTTCATGCTATCCTAAACCACTAATGACAGAAACTCCGGTCAGGAGGAAAAAATTTTCCATGTCCGCGTGTCCTAAGACGCTAGTAACTTATCAAAATCTTGACAAATGACCTCATCCACATGACTGACATAAAATATCATATTTTTTAATAGAATCTTGGAATGGACTGCAACTTGTGAAATCTAGAACAATATGGTCGAAATACGGGCATTTTGCACATGCCATTCTATAAAATTGTGGAGTATGGAGGGGAAACAAAGATCAAGTACATGCAGAAAATATTGCAACAAGTCTACACTACTGTCAGCAACAAGCAAAAAACGATATTAGAATTGCAAACTTACATGTCCACAATCATTAATTGATAAACCTTCTGCTCGATGAATCTGATGATCTAAAACTCTCAACATTCTCACAAGAACATCTACAGGAACCAAATGTAGGACTTTCTTCGCTCGAATAGACATAATTTCGTTCACAAGCATCCTAAGATCAGAAATAGGCAATGGTAACCACTCCGCTTCATCCCGGTCATCACTGAGAATTTCTGCTCTTCCACAGAAGTCCTCCAACAACTCACAAAAGCTTCCAACAGCAGCATCTAAGCAAAGAGGCACAAAGCTTAATATTCCAACAAGACATATCACAGAGAGAACATGAATGAAAAGACAAAAATCTAAAAGACCTTGACGCTCGGTATCATCAGGACCTGCTGATGACAAAATGTCACCACTTCCCTTCTTCTTGGCTTTCTGTTTTCTAGAAGAAGATGTAACAGCATCCTGCAATTTTATTTTGCATAATTAGAAAGCATAAACAACTAAATTATCAACTGCTTAAACCAATCAAAAAGTAGACTCAAAAAAACCACCAAAAAATGTACATTAGGAACAACGACGCCATGCTGACGATTTTGAATTCCTCCAAATTCTCTCTGGGCATCATTAATTATGGGTACACTTTGCTCAAAAGGCTTCTTGTCGGTTACTGTACTACAAATTTGATCTTTAATAGGACCTGAGAAACTTGAACAATGCAACATAGAATAAGCATGGAACATTTTATTTCTGCAAACATAAAAATTTCATTACCTACAGAACACCAGGAAAATATAAGTCAAGTAGCATAGATGATATCTACACAGCACGTATACATCAACAAGAAAAACCACACAGCAACGCAGAATTAGGATCGCAAGCCATACCACCAATATTATGAGTCCCAGTTGCACCAAAAGTAATGTAAAAGTATTACCAAGAATCCAATTCTCCAAGTAAAAACTTGCATTATCTTCACTACAGATCTGAGTTCTCCGGTCATAAAAATAGAAATTTCACCCTATTTAAAGAGAGCCCATCTAGGGCTAAGAAGTGAGGTTTCTACACTTCCCATTATGATTTCCTTCACAGAAGAGATTGCTTAAACAAACAAGTTGAACCCATTACATCCAAAATAAGGACAACTGAAACAAAATAGCGACCCTCAACGAGAAGAACCAATTATACCAAACCCCAAAGTGCCAACATCTAATAAGACTTTTTATTTTGGTTTTAGAATTTCCAGAACACGAAAAGACTCGTATTAATCCAAATGTCCATCTTGACGCTGAAGACATTCCCAACCATCCCATTTCAATTCCTTGACTGTAGTACGCAGATCACCACTTGAAGCAAATTGCACCTTTAAACCAAAAGATAAAGGAAGAGAAGACAAAAAAAAGAAACCTGCCCCAGAATTATTGTCCCTCACAACCATCTCCCATGATGTTACAAATGCTTTTATATAGTAAACCTTTAAATGTATCCTTCTCAGTTCTCCAACTCATTGGAAAACTATTCTAACCAAGCCCCCTGATTTAATCAATGATCTTTCAATTCTAAACCATCTCAAGTAGGAAAAAAAGAACTCACTTTTCAAAAAGAGAATTTTCTTCTTTGTTTTATATAAGTCTCACTGAGAATATTCACCTTAAAAAACATGAAGTTTGGCAACCAATTAATCTTCCTCCAATACAAACTTGTAAGCTCCAGCTTTATGAAGATCTAATATTCTAGCATTTTCCAGCCAACAGATTTATATTTCAGCCCCGGTTTATTGACAAAACTCCAAGAACAAGGCCAACTCTGACCAATCAAAAATTCTAACAAAAAATGATTGCTTTGTATTACCACTAGTTTTGTGAGTTTGATTTGAGATGAAGGGGGAAAGAAAGACTAAGAAAACAAAAAAAGAATCAGGAAATTAAGTATTTGCTTCGTATTACCAATAGTTTTGTGAGTTTGATTTGAGATGAAGGGGAAAAGAAAGACTAAGAAAACAAAAAAAGAATCAGGAAATTAAATATTTGTTTCAAGACCTATGAGGCTATGACCAATTCAGGCAAGTCCCAAACAACTACATAAGAACTCTTTCAGTAGTCATCACCATTTCTTCAACAAAGAGAGCTTTTCAAGCATAAAGCATTTTCTTTGAAATTGTAAAACCCTGGTTTCTTCGGAAAAGACCATGAGAAACAACCGAGACTGGAATGAACTCTACTAAGGTAATTTACATGGTGCACCAAATGACAGAAAACCTATGACACGTCCACCAAATTCTAATGTGGGCCAGCAGGGGTCAAAGATATGCTTACCACTTCACTGGTGCACCCAAAATCACTATTATAAATCTAAACCTAACAAACTGATTGATGACCTGTCAGGACAGGAAAATACCAACCATGAAGCCAACCACAGGCTCACTGTCATTTCAGGCCAGAACAAATATTTGACTCCCAAGCAGCCCCAATAAAGGGAAAATGGGCAAATGCATTTAGAATTTTTATCTAGACACTACTGAAAAATTGCTACTTACACTGAATTTTGATAAGCAGTGATCCCATAAGGCCACACCAAACACAATCATAACCGACTGATCACCAGATTCATTTCTGGCTAGCCACTTTCAGACATCTCATAACATCTATTATCCCAAGCATGTTAGCTCCATTCTGTATCGCAACATTACCACCAACTACTCCTTTAAAAAGATTCCCGAGACCTAGTTCAATTTCAATACTTTGTATCTAAGGAAGAAACGACCCATAACTAGTGTTCTCCTTCTTATTCTAGATAAGTAGTAATGATATCTTGGCCTGATTCTAGATCAGTGGCACCAAAAACCCAAATGATAAGAAAGATAAAAACGAAGATTAAACAATAATTAAAAAACCAGCATTAGTAGATTTTGATTACCTGGAGCTATGTGCTCAAATGCTTCAGAATTGTATGTAAGAACTTCATTATAAAGGTCCAGAGAACCCACATAGCCATAAGGTTGAGGACTTGCCTCAGCTCTAAGATTCCTGCACATAACGCCTGGTCAGTCCAAAAGCACAGCACCCACATAAATATCACATACTACATGAGTTTACATCTCATCCATCCACGGCTTAGGTGGTGTAAGAGTACACTTGACCATCTGATGGGCTAGGTCCCAAGAGTTTGGGAGATGTAATCCCTAGTCCCCTTGATTCTGGATAATTGGTCATAATTTTGCCGGAAGCCAGTTTTTCCACCCTGTTTTGTTTCTCTTACATGCATCAACACATTTTCAGACTATTTGAAATTCCATTTTCCCCACAATATGATGGACCGTGTTTTTCGTACTACTTGCATGAAATCCAGCGTCATAATAATTCACGGCGTTCAACTCTTACAAAGCCATGAAAGACAAAAAACATTACTCTAAAATGAGATTAATGGAGACCTTGTGCGAGGGCGCATTGTGCTTTGGTATGCTGACATATGGACTTCCAAACAAAGTTTCAAACGTTTAGCATCAAAACTCAGCCCTTTCTTCAAAATTTCAATCTCAACAATAGAAACAAAAAAAAAATAAAAATACAGTTCTCTCTTCCCAAAATATATGTTTCCACATTAAATAAAGTCACAGATATTATAGTGACAAAGCCTATGGCTCAAGCATAACTGCAATTGAAGTACATTTCAAGCTAAATTCAAAAATCAAACAGTAAAAATCAACAGAAAAAAACTCACAAGTAAGAAACATCAGTGTTCCGAAGCAGATCAGCTATTCTGCTAGCTTGATTAACAACATCATTCCGATTCAACGATCTCGAACTGCTATGCTCATCGAACAAGTGGAGCTCCTCATCAAGCGCACCACAGAACACCGGCAGAGACGGCAACGGCAAGCACGGCGCGACCTCCGAATGGACTGTGTTGGAAAGGCTTATGCCCCGGGGAATTCCACCACTTGGATTCAACATCGGTCAATTAATCACAGACACACAGATACACAGTTTGTACGTGTAGGTGAACACTCATTTCAGACCTGACATGCAGAGATTTAGGTTTGAATTAGGGTTTCTAGAGAGAGAAAGTGGAGTTGAATATGGAGCAGGTATGAAGCCCTAGAGAGAGAAAGGGGACGGTAAGAGAAGCAAATGGCGGGGAATCCGTATAGAAAAATTTGGGGACTTTACCCTGTGAGTTAGAGAAGATCGTACTTGGGCGGTTGGGTTTTGTATGTGCAGTGGAAAATGAGTCCAACTTATGCAATGACGGGAATACCCTTGGCTCCGCTGTCTGTACGTTGTCAAAACGCTGTCGTATGAGTACGTGTAGGCTTGTAGGAGAAGCTTCAATATTTTCTTACATTTTCCGGGCGAACAGGAAGGATTAAAATTTTGTTTTTGAAATTGCTGAAACGTTTTTTATTTCTAATAAAACTAAAACGAATTAGTAATTTAATCCAATTCTTAATATTTTGAGATATTTTATAATATTTCGGTATGTTTCAATATGTTTTAAGGAAAATATTATGCATCCCAAATGAATAGAGACCCCAAGATGAGTAGGTTTAATTGAAATAAATTAACAAGACTTAAGACTGACAATCGAGTTGAGCTTTACAAACTCGAGCCGAGTTTTTCGAAATTTTTTTTTAAACGAGTCTAAAAAATTGTTTAAACTCGACTCGTTTATAAAAGAAGTCGAACTCAAAACGAGTCGACCCCGAATAGCTCGACTTTTTAATATATAAACAAGTCGAATTTTCTAGAAAAATGAGTCTATAAAATTATTCAAATTTAACTCATAACTTGAATCGAGTCATATCTGAGTCGAACGCGACTAGTTCAACTCAATTTTCAACCCTAACAAGACCTATTAATCTAAGAATCACTATTGATTTGGGATCTCAAATTTAGGATCCCTAGTATTACTCGTGTTTTAATATATTAGGATTAATAATGTTTTAAAATATTTTGAAAATAAAATTTTAAATATTTATTTATTTTTATTATATTTTAAAAATATTTTCATTTTTTAAATCACCGAATCAATATATACCTAGTCAAAAGTTTGTGGCATTTATACCAAAAATAAAATAAAAAAAAGGGGTAAGCTTAAGTTGCAAGTAAAGACAGATTTTCTTTAAGCTGCGGTTTGAGACGTCGGTTTTGCATATATACGGACTCCGTACAAGTCTCAAAAAAAGCGGTGGCACATGAAGGACCAGCCCTGTGCGGTGTGGCCACTATTTTTCTCTCTTCCTATGTTTTTTTTTTTTCTTCTTTCTGGTGGGTTGAGAAGTTGAGGAATTCCTTGCGTTTGGTATAACTTTTCATCATAAAAGTGCTTCTTATAGATGGACTTTAAAAAAACTCTAGATCTTTGGTATATGTTCATTTTGAAAGTGCTTCTAATCGAAAAGGGCATCTATTTATGTGGGGAAATGTTATGTATCTCAAATTTGTAATCCAAATGAATGAGGACTGTTGGATGAATGAGTCCCATTTAAAAAAATTGATGGGTCCCATTTAAAAAAGTTAATGGGACACACTCATCCAACCGTCCCCCTTCATTTGGGTTGCACATTTGAGATATATAACATTGCTCATTTATGTGAGAGTATATTTGGAGCTGTAATGCTTTATATCCCAAATTTGTATCACAAATGAATGGGAACCATTGGATGAGTGAGTCCCATCAACTTTTTTAATTGGGACTCACTGATCTAATTATCCTTATTGATTTGGGATGCACATTTGAGATATAAATTTGGGATATATAACATTGCTCAAATATCATTGTGTTACTACCCTTTACTTTTTCATACTCTTATTTATTTATCTTTAAATTAAAATTTAATAATATCGTGTTTGAATAATAATCGAATTAATTTATTGAGTCGCTAAATAATAAATCTATAATGAACTCGGTTATAAACAATTTAAGCATCACAATAATTCAACTCCGTACTAATTGAATTATACACCAAGCAAATTTGATATTACAGGACAACACTGACACCGTTGTTGAAGGTCCCTTCAACAATAAACGACATAATGCCCAGTCTACGTTCTACATTGTCTTATAACGGAGGAAATCAAAGTTCATAACGAAGTTCACGAGGCCCCCACATAATGTTCCACAACCACAAGCACATTTAAAATTGAAACACCAAAAGAATTCTTTCAGCAGATAGCAAGTATGCTATGCCGACAAATGTATTATAGCAACTAAATTTTGTAAAATCTTATAAACTCGTCGTTTGGACTAAATATCTACTGATCGAAAATGAATTAACAAGGAAAACCTATGTCCTTTTCGAGGGAATTCATGTACCTGACATGGAAAAAAGCACTATTTACAATAAACCGCTATTGATAATACTCTATGAATCTAAGCCCTCTTTCTAGTGTTTTGCATCCTCTTCTTCATCTGTACTGTCATCACTTGATGTGCTTTCTGAAATGTCGGTTTGCTCAAACATGATTGGGTCCTCTGCTTCAAAAACTTTACACAATACAATATTTGATATCTGAAGGAAAAAATAAGTAGAGTTTCAAAAAGTCATTATGACCGCAACGAGACGTCTCAAATAATATTTGTGGCAGCAAATAACTTTTTTATGATAGCAAAATTTCCAGCAAAAAAAAAAATATCTTCAAAACACGATTTTTTGTGACGGTGAACATAGCTGCCACAAAAAACTTGTGTCAAAAGGTCCTAATTCGTGTAGTGATATGACACAAGGTAAAACCATAGTGATATGACACAAGGTAAAACCATAAAGGTGAGTTTATCTTATGAGATTTAAAAACCACAATTTTTGCTCACACTTTGTACACTATAACCAAGTACTTCAAACCTGATACCCAACTGTTATTTCAAAGAGAGAGAGAGAGAGAGAGAGAGAGAGAGGGGATCCTATACACCTGTTGAATTTTCTTTTTGTGGAGGTAATCACTCTATTTGCAGGGAGATTAAAGCTTCAATAGTAATATAGGTTGAGATTTAAGAATGTAGTCAGTGTGTGTTGAGATGAAAGAAGATCACCTTCTCTTTTGTACTTTCATCAAGTTCACTAGCTGCAAACACATTGGTGTGCGCTCTATATTCACTTATCATCCAACGAGTTTTTGTCCCTGATCCTAGGTTTCCACGATAAAAAACAAGCTTTCGCTTGAAACCAATGACTTTGGAATGAGCAACAATTATGTCTTCCAAGAAAGAACTCCAATAACCATCCTTCGTGACAACATCATGTTTCGGCTTAGTGCTGAAAAAATACCACCTAATCCCGTTCCCGTACTTAAACTCACCTGCACATAATTGACAAAATTACGATCATACAAAATTAATATTTTTAATCAAACTAGCTGAACCCCCCCCCCCCCCCCAAAAAAAAAAAACGCTGCAACGTTAGAACAATAAAATGGCAAAAATGAAAGCCAAATACATTTTAAAATTAGATACATATGATTCCAAACAAATAACTAACAAACAATATTATCTGACATAAGCATTTACCGTAGCATAATTTGAAGTAATAGAGAACATGACATGAAAGAACAATTTCTGAATCAGTCAATTTTTTAATGCTGCTAATGCATATTTTCCCATTATTTTCATTTATTATCAAGTCTTGAAATAATAGTTGGATAGCCTTGATGATTGCATCTTCAGTAGTTCAGTGATACCATAGTGTTCTAAATATGTAAATTTTTTTCCTTTTTTCCTTTCAAATAATGGACATGAGTTGTACTCGAAAACTTTTTTCTTTTTTTTTTTTCTGAAGGAGATTTCACTTGATGTGTGCCCCTTGCATTGTTGGACTTTTGATGTTCAAATAATGAAATGAGAGATAGTAAGTTGCATGTGTAAGTTGGATCATCAGATAATGATGGAAGTCTATTTCAAAAGCACTGATGAGAGAACTTGGAAAGATAAAGTGCCTGCATTCTAATAGTGATTTGTTCAATTTTAGGAGGGCGGGCCAGATTGAGGAGGATCTTATTCACGATATTTGATTTGAAAGTCAAAATCAATGGCTTTCTGGTTATGGGTTGACCAATTCTAGGCTTTATTGAGTAAAGGAATGACACTTTAGATGGTTTCCGATGGGTTAAAAACCATTGATTTTTAGTGTTGAAAAACTTGGAATGGTTTTAATTTGTAAAAGATGGTGTGGATCTCATACAACTTATCTTTAATGACTTTGATTCTTTCATCTATTTTGTCAAAAGTAGTAACCTTCGAACTTTTCAGTGCAATCTATTTTTCCACATGCCCCAACTCTTGTGAACTTGAATTCCCCGCCCCAAGTGTAATTTTGATTGTGGCCCATATATTTCAAAGGACAAACTTGTTAAGTTCATTATCACTTGGTATGCCTCCTCAGCCATCAAAAGGGATCTTAATGCCATGCTCTAAGTAACTGAGACTCTGTTTTTCTTGTTTATGTTGGAGATGAATTGAGACTTATTTAGGATTTGATTATTCCAAGAACCTTAGTAGTTTGGAGTACCACCACCACCAACCATTAACTTGTTTATGGAGGATTAATGCTTTTCAAAAACGAACAATTCTACAAAACTCTAGTCCCAGAAAAGCAATAGACTCTCAAGTGCTTCTTCTAAAACTTTTTTTCATACCGTAATCAAACACTTAACAAAAAAACAACATATGGGTATGAGTACTACTATTTGGATCGAAAAAGTTGACGTAATTTGTTGACCTAATGATGAGATTTCATTAGATTAACATCAAATTTCAATGTTCGATGGAGTCTACAATCAATCCAAATACCATCGTAAAAATATCATCGTGAATTAGGTCAGTAAATTAGGTCTATAAATTAACATTGTTCAGTGGGTAAAGTACTGCATATTGACGCACACTAAACAACATTGCCATAATTATAAGCAGAAGATACAAATACTTACTGAATGGAAGCTCCTCAGGACTGGTGGCATAGATGTCGACGGTAGGGATTACATCAGATGGAAGCGGTTGACCCAAAATCTTACTCCTCAAATAAATCATTATCTCTGGTTTAGTGGGTGCAAACATGTAACCCATTGGTAGTTTCACCTCATTATCGGAAGAATTTGAAGAAGCCATTGTTTGATCTCAAAGATCGGAGAGACGAAGAGAGAGAACGCAAGAGAGAGAATGCTTCGTAATCTGCATGTGAATATATATAGACAATTCAATACGGTGGAAAAAAATTAGGTAATTGTTTTCAAAATCTTCAAAACATTTGAAGAGTTTTCCTTACTTTTCGCATTTCCAAAATCTTTACTATAACTCTTTGGAAACTGCTTAATTTGGGTACTTAATTTTGGATCTAATGCATTAATTAGATGGGATTTTCACACTTTGTACCCTGAAAGATGTCTCTATTTTCATTTTATACCCTGAAAATTTATTTTTTTCACTTTATACCCTGAATGTCATAAATTGGTCCAAATGTGGCATTCAGACTAACATTCATTTCAGATTCTACTACAAATTAATGCACATGTCACCCAATAATATGAATTGTGAGTTTATATTTTTTGTCAAAGAGTAACACACATGGGTGGCATGTGGATCAAATTTTAACAGAATTTAAAACAAATGTTAGTCTAATGGTCACATTAGAACCAATTTATGACACGTATAATGTAAAAAAAAAAAATATTTTAGGGTACAAAATATAAATCGATATATTTTTCGGAGTACAAAGTTTGAAAAACCAAGTTAAATTAACAATAAGTTCAGTCAAATATTATAATTCACAGTTAATCTAATGACGATATTGAATTAAGTACTTAATTAAAATCTCTAAATTATAAGTTTTTTTTTCTTAATCTGAGAGTTTCATTATGGTATCGAAATTTTTTTTTTTTACTTTTTAACCAGATATATATCATAACTTTACTCGATAATTTTTTATACTACTAGAAATGCACGACGTGCGTTACACGTAAATAAATTTAAATAATATTTTTTTTATAATAAATATAAATTATATGTGTAATAAATTATATCTACAATCTCCAATAGACAAATGCAAAATACCCACTTCAAAAGTTCTCCTAGATTTTTCCCACTTCATCTTTCTTAAGTTCTCCTAGATTTTTCACTTCAAAAGTTTTCATTGACACTGAATCTGTGATGACTCCAACTTCAACACTTGATATCAAACCTTTCTCTACTTTCAAAAATCCCTTTTGGCCTGATACAAACTTCCCCAAATCCCCAAAACCAAAAAATAAAATTCATTGGGATAAATTGGATTCACGAGGGGTTGTTATAGAAAATGAACAACATGTTTTCTAGTCCGTTAGAAGCAAAAAATAGACTCTCTAAACTTGGACATGTCAGATGCAATTTGATCACCAAGAAGAACCAACATAGAAATTTTTTACGTAAACATATGAATTAATAAACTAATCTCAATTATGCCGGATATTCGACCTGCCACACCAATTTAACAAACTAAAACATACAAATTAATAAACTAATCTCAATTATGTCGAATACTCGACGTGTCACACCAATCTCTAAAACTTTCGGTCTCATTAATCGAAAGAGAGAGAGAGGGGGAGCGAGGGAGAGATGACTACTATAACAGTAAAAAAAAAAAAAAAAAGTTTTCAATTAGCTGATTAGTTTAGTAATTCTTTTATTAGTAGAATTCTATAATTCTTTTAATGGCAGTAGCTTAGTCAAAATAGCACTCAATGTTAAAAAGTGGTTTTCTACTACAACTAGGATTGTTATGGACTTTATTTTGATGGTCTCTTTCTAGCGGCTACATGCATTCTGTCATGTGTAAAATGGACAAATTATTGTACAATGACTAATCAAATAACATAGGGAAAAAACAATGATGACTAATCAAATAACAAAGAAAATTTAAAAAGTCTTACATAATGGAAAAGAAAGAATGTTATGATAAGTCATAGAGATAAAATTTATATCTAGTCTAGCTAATATTTTGATAAAATTTAACTACTAAGTCATAGAGATAAAGTTTATTTAGTTGTATTTATCACCTAAAAATTAGCAGCATGTAGTATTAGAATTATAGTTGAGTTTGTCGAATTGAGTTTGACGAATTGAATGGAAAAGAAAGAATGTTATGGCAAATCATAGAGATCAAATTTATCTATCAAGTCATAATTATAAAGTTTATCTAGCTAATATTTTGATTAAAAAAAAAAAAGGTATGAAAGACAGAAAAATATCTGGGTATAATTGACTTTATAGTAATAATTAAGGGTGAAATAGAAAATTAATTTTTTTTTACAGATGCTGACATTTATAAATAGTATAGATAGATAGATATAGATAAATAATAATCTAGGTTATATTAGTGTCAACTTCTTATACAACATGTTAGATCAATTGAAAAAAATAATAATAAAGATATATATTTAGGTAGAGCATAAAAAAGACATACCTCTCGAAACGAAAAGCTATTGCTTGAGACTTGACGGGAAATGAAGAACAAACAAATAAAGGAAAAGCCGGTGGGGGTAGCAATTAGATGCACCTTTTGCTTTAGTATTTATAAGAATAAATTGTTCCTATCCTTGTTGGTATTATAAGAACAAAAAGACCCCCCATACATAATTCACTCGGATTAGAATGCTAAATTCTTTCATAGAGCTCAAATGAAACACTCATGTTATTTGCAATCAGTATTGTTCGATTCATAGAGTTCAAATAAATTTCGACTTATTAACTCTTATGACTTTTTTTTTAAGTCATAGAGATAAAATTTATCTCGCTAATATTTTAGAAGTCAAGTAGGTATTAAAGACAGAAAAATATGTGGGTATAATTGATTTTATGGTAATAATTAAGGGTGAAATAGGAAATCTAAAGTTTTTTACACATGTTGACATTTATAAGTAGTATAGATATAGATATATATAGATTATCGAATTTATTGTGTTTTTTTTAATGTTATTGATTTGTTATTTTAGTAAATTAGTGCAGGTTATTTAATTAATTTATTAAAATAATTAAAAAATACGTGTTCATCTGATTTTCTTCCCGATTTTCTCCTCGATTGTTTTGGATGAAATTCGGATAGGAATAGTACACTTGATTCGGTAGAATAGTCCAAGAAAAAATTATTCAATAAAATATCGGGCAAGAAGATGAAATACCATATTTTTTACCCGTATGGTAGGATAAACACCTCTATGAAAAAGTGAATAAATATAAGTAAAAATTTAAATTTATAATAGTTTAGAAAGATAGTGGAAGTAGTTAAATAAACTAAATGATATAATTTGATTAAAAGGTATTAATTAAATATTTCCAAAATTAAAAAATTAAGTATTTGGGGAGGAAAATTTTTTCAAGTTATTTCACCCAAAATTTATTTAATATATATAAATAAATAGATAGATTCATAATTAATTGATTATATATTGTGACGGTGACGACGATACTGTAACCGTTTCATTAATTATTGTATCCGGGTTAACCCGCCGATAAATATTTTCGATATATCGTCATATTCGGTTAGCCTGAAGAATAGCCTTTCGTCTCTGCACTTACTAGGGTTTTCGTCCGATTGGTTCCGTTCCTGTGTTTTCCGACATTCAAGCCTCTCCAACGTCAGGTATTTGATTTTATTATGGAGCCTTTTCATCGAAATCATTGGCCAGTCTTGCATAATAGAATTCAATGGTTCGTTTGCTTTAACCGGAATTATTCCTTTTTTTAAGCTGTAATTGGGAAAGAAATTGGGTTTTCATGTGGAAAATCAAGCAAACAGAGAAGTAGGGTCGGGTGTTTTGATTCACTTATGGGCTTCAGCTCATTGCTTAATCAAATCGGTCACAAGAATCTTACTTTATCAGTCTGTAATTGGGACAGAAATTGGGTTTTCATGTAGAATGTTTTACTCTGCTTAATGATGTGGGCGAAGTGTCTTTTTACTTTTGGTGTTGTTCTTGATGCCTCCTTTTTTCTTTTTTGTTTTTGTTTTTAGAGAACTGTTTTCTGTTTTAGAAAGCAAGATAAATGGACAATCGGAAAATTAGGTGACAAGGTCACATGTGTGTTGTTTATGACTAGCACATTCAAATACTTGCGTGACAACAAGCCATCTACTGCAAAATACCAAAGGGTTACTTTTTTTTTTCCCTTTCATTATTGGACTTGTCTGGACTGAAAACGAAAAATCGGAACATTCTTTTGAAATCATGATCAAACATGCCCTAGTTAATTCATGCTAAGCACGGTGCATCAATGTTGTAAGTTTATCTTTTGGTCATGGATGATGAAGTATTCAGCTATAGCCTATATTTATTTGAATAATGTTGTGATCAATCTGTATTTCAGATGAGCTATTCGTCGGATCCCCATGCAATGGACCATCGTAAGTCTTTCTCTCCTCTTCTATGAAGAGGTCAATTTTTGGAATATTGGCGTGCATGTAAAACTAGTTCTTTATCTACCCTTGTATTCATGGGGAATTTTTCAAAGATGCAGAATTTAATTGTGCATATGTGTTGATTTGGATCGTTAATGTCATCTCCATTTGTTTTTTGTTTTTTCTTTTTGACGTTTACTGTTGTTGAAATTTACATTGGTTTAATGGTTTTCTACTGTGTATTTTGGTCTGAGAAGAGTCTGGAGTCAAAGGATCAGAGGTCTTTGTTGGTGGCTTGGCTCCTACAATAACTGAAGACAAGATCCGTGAGGTTGGTATTCTTATTTAGTTTTTGAAATACATTTTTTTTAGACGAGTTATACTTCAGTACTAAAGTTTATTACTTAGTGTATGAGCATGATATGTGGTGAACTCTACTTGTCTTTGAGAATTTGGCTTGATCAAACTGGGTGGCTGGTTAAAGTTTAAGAGTGTTGACTGTGACGTAAAGAGATGATATTTTGAACTCCTAGATATATGACGAGGGAAAAGACAGATAATCAAGAGAGATTTGTTCATTACTTGTTTTCATTCCATCTCTAAAGGAAACACCTAGATATGTATAAATTGGCAGAGATCAACTGTATTATTGGTAAACATAGGTTTGGCTTAAAATCTGAATCTGTTCGAGTTCGATGGGTAGTTAATGCTCTACAAACTAACCTCACAAGGATCAAAATCTTATTATTTTATTTCTTAATGAATATTTAATAGTATTGCATGTCTTAACAAATTTTTAATTTACTTAATTCTCACCATAGTTCTTTCCTTTGTTTTATTCTTGAAAAAAATTCCATTCATGTATTTTATTGTTTTCAGTGTAAAGTTTCCCTGGTCCAATAAAGATTCAAGAGAGCCCATCCTGTACACTTATGGGCTTCGGCCTGAGTTTGGTATAAATTGCTTCATGTGGTCCTGGGGGAGCTTGTTAGGTAACAAATAAGCAACTAACATGTTATGTTATAAAGGGTTGACAAGCGACTGATGAAAGATTGGTCAGTCTTTGTGATGTGCACCATCTTATTTTGAACAAAATAGCACTGAGAAAATTGTTTCCTGACAAAGTCAGTGCAGTCTTCTTTGAACTTGACATTTTCTGATGACTCCAATCTATCTGTGTCCACTTGAAGCTTTTGCTGCGATCACCTATGCTTTTTAGATAGCTCTTATATCATCTCTTAGATGTTATTAGGAATGTATCTAGTATGTCGTGCCGTCCCTCTGACCTGTGCAGATTCCTCTTTGTTCTTTTATGAAATCAGTTTGTGTTTCCAGCTTGGTTTGCTAGTGTAAAAAGCTGCTCATGTTCATGGGGTTCCATCAGGATTCCAATCAAAAAATTGGTGAAAGCCCAAATAGATGAAGACTAGAAATTGCTAAATCAACGGTTCCAGAGTGGCTAGTAATACCGCTTAAGGGCGTATAGACCGTCTAGTGTTGCTACCCACTTCCACTAAGGCTGGGCTTAATAGGAGCTAGGGATACATCATACATGTGTTTGAATGTGTCTAATCATTTGTATGCAAATATAAATGCATCCATTTGTGACTGTGCTCAACTTCATTGATGAGTGATTGTCATTTTGGAAAATAGAAGAGCTAATTGCAATTACCTGCTGTGATTACAAATCTTTGACAAGCTACAAGTTGTGACAAAGAACATCAAATAGTCTTCATCAGGCAGGAGTTATTAGACAAATGATAACTCTTATGGGGCTTCTGCTGTGATATTGCATATTGACAAAAAAGTGGACTGAATATCATTCCTATTCTTCCGTGTGGGGTTCAATCCTCATAGATTTGATCTTACGTTTTTGTTTTTGGAATCATAGTCTGGCCAGGCGAGGGAGAAGTGATGCCGAAAACAAAGGAGACAATGGAAAGTAAAAGAATATCTCAGATTTTAAGTTGGGGGTTTACATGATTGCTTGATTATGAAATTGAGCATGGCCTTTTTGCTTTCCCTTCTTTTTTTTTTTTCTTTTCTTTTTATCATCTTCCTTTAGTTATGAACATTTATGGGTGGGTTTTTTTTTTTTTTTGGGGGGGGGGGGGGTTTAGGACATTTGTCAGACACTTGATATTACTTCAGCCTGCTGTCACCTTATCTATAGCTTTGTATGCCTTTCAGGTATTCTCTACTTGTGGGGAAATTCTTGAAGTACGTTTGATTAAGGACCCAAAAGGAAGCTTAAAGGTTTATTTTGCATTTGTTCGTTGTCTGCTTGTCTATGATTTTGCTTCTTAAAGTTTATGCTTCTTCTGTTCTTCATATGATTCTCCTTTCAGCATTAAACTTTTTGTCATTTGGTATAGGGATTTTGCTTTGTACGTTTTGCAACAAAAGAGGCTGCTCAGAAAGCTGTGAAGGAAAAATCTGGATTTATGGTACGCCAAACAGCATATCAATTGTACAAATGAATGTTGTTCTAATGGTGCTTTAGTCTGTGGTGCAAAGTAGCTTTCCTCTGTGGTAGTGCAGCACATATAAACTTCCCCCCATCCTACCTCAATGAATGCCATGCAGTGTTTTGCTATCGATTTCTCACTGTCAATCTCGAATGCGTTATTGTTATGCTGTGTGATCTAGCTTTTCGAACATCAGGAAATTTTGGTACTAGCAAAAACATGAATATATTTGGAATTAAACAACTGCATGAAGAGCTAAATTACAAGACATATCTTTAACAATGTAGTATCACCGAAAAGGGTGGGATCTGTTTGTTCTTGCTGTCAGTCTAAGAATGCCTTCACCTCAATAACCTTCTCCGGGATTCATATTTTTTCAACCAATTTGTTTATTGTGCCATGCATGCAAAATATTTCTAAACCTAGAACAAGATCTTATTTAGAATAATTTTTGGAAATATAAAACTCATTAAAATTTTAGACCTTTCATTATCTTTCCTTTCTTGAAGTACATTCCAATATACCCGTTTTTTGGTAATTGTTAGGTGTAACTTAGATATATTTCTCTTACATCGAGATATTTGTTTGCATTGGCATCTAGTAGAAATGTTAACCTGAACTTTATTTGCCGTAATATATTTTGTGAGGGATGAACTAATTTGTTATCAACCAAATTGGGGTTTTACATTTCAGCTAGAAGGGAGGAAGATTGGCGTCCTTCCATCAACAGAGCAGAGTACCTTGTATTTAGGGAACCTTAACAAAGGTGTGTTGCTTTTGTCGTACATAAATGCAATTCGTAGCGTCTAGGAGATTGTTGACAGAATCCGTAAATTGGTGAGCCAGTTAGAAGTTTTTTTTGCGTGCTTCTTATCAAATTCCATGCATTAAGACCCATGTGGTGCTTTTTGAGGAAGTTTTGGGATTTCGAGAGTCATGCACTACATGAGAGATTTTTATTTCCTCTATGCTGGTGAAGCTCTCTCTTTTTTTTTTCCCCCTGGGATGCAGTGTTCAACTGTTCTGAGGTACTTGCTTTAGTCAACTGAGCTCTTACTTCCCACTGGTTTGTATTATATGAGGGTTGTTCTTTATGTTGTTTGCTCTCTCTGATCTCCTGACTATTTTTATGTTCTTGGTGCAAAGAAGGATTTTTCCCACTTGCATTTGTATACTCAAATGCACCCCTACTAATGGGGACTAAATTGGGCCATACTATGTTACTACTATAATGATTGCATGTTACATAGAAAATAGTCTCCTTTCTCCATGTGCAAAAAGCATGTCTTGTTGCTAATGTACTTGCTTCAGCTTCATAGAATTTTTTTAAATCCATATTCTTGATTGTGGTTGCCTTTCAGGTTGGAGTGCTGATGAATTTGATAAAATTGTGCATCAGGTACCCTATTAGTTTCTTGCATGGAATCTAAACTTCTTCTTATAAAGGTGACATTTATATATTTTTACTTTTGTAGGTTTTTCCGGATGTTGTATCAGTCAACCTTGCAATGCCGTTTACTAGCGGTGACAAACCTCTTGGAAAAAAGCAACAAAACCGCGGTTTTGCCTTTGTGAAGTTCTCATCTCATGCTGTAAGTTTTTTTTTTTTCTTTTTGGGAATAGTTATCTTCATATTACTTAGCTATATTCGAAAGTGTATGCTTTCAAAGTTGTATACAATTAATCTGACTTGCCTGTTGCATCTGGAATCGTACAGGATAGAAGCTCAGGTTCGTGGTTTTGATTCTCGGTTCGAGCATCGATTTTTTGACCCTGTTGTAGTTGAACACCAAATAATTCTTGAGAACTAATAAAACATGTTGAATCTTGTTGACAAACATGAAACTTCAAAATGCCAAAAGACACTTTTTTTTTAATAAGAAACACAACTTTCATCAAAACAGTAAATAAGGTACAATTTAGTGTGGACAAGAAATCCACCTAGCAGGAAAACCAGAAATAAACGGGACAAACTTTGAAGCATAACAAAATAAACATCTAGCTACATGCCGCTTGCTGCACCCAATCAATATTAAGGAAATAAAGTGAAACATCCTCAAACTCTTTATTGGTCACTGGCCATAGAGAAGCCAAGAACTTTGCTTTGTCCCACATAGACTACACTTGTTTTTCCTTGTGGTCAAAGATTCTCCTATTCCTTTCAATCCATACCACCCAAAGACTCAAACCATCACAAATGCCTATTGCAAAAAAAAGAAAAAAAAAAGTCCCACATTTCTGAAATTTTGTCAATATGAGACTGCTTGGCATACAGGTCCTTTGCAAAATATTTTTCCAAAATGGCCTCCACCAATACGTGATAAAATATCTATACCAATTGCCAATGGAGAATCTTATAATTAGTCATTTGTGGTTATAATTGTGAAAAGTGGTTTTATATCCTTGTTTGCTGATGATATCTCCAAACTGTTGTTTCACTGTCAATACAACTTAAAAATTGATCTGTTAGACGATGTTACTGTCTGAATCATAAAGATGGTAAATCGATTGTTATTTGTCATTCTTTTTGAGTTTTCTTGGTTGTATAGTAAAGATATAGAGGGATGTCTTTGGCCTTGGGGTATCTTAGCCCCTATTCCGTCTCATTTATCCTTGGTTATTTTTTATTTTTTATTTTACCCGGTTTTGTTTCCTTTGGTTTGTTGCCCCACCTACTCCATTTCTGATACAGTCCTCATGATACAAAAAAGGATTCGATCATCCCAGCCAAAAGATACAAGAAAGGGTCATACACAATCAAAGAACATTACAATCTGCTTTTTGGTGTTATTGCGTGTCATCTATTTCCTGTCTCTTAGTTGTTGAAAATTGTTGTTTATTTGGATGCAAATATTCCTAATAATTGTCTGAACTTCAGATTTCCTTTGAAAATTATGTTATTTTTATAGGGGCTGCTACTAATCACATGATCATGTAGACACGCATGAGGGACTCTGCTAAAATGATCCAGCTAATTTCTTATATTGTCATTTATGTGGGATGCACTAGAAAATAAACTAGAATTTGATTATCACACAAAAAAGGACAACCCAGTGTAGTCTCAATTAATGGGGTTATGGGGATAGTGGGCTGGGCCATCCTTTGCATAAAGGCGGCTGCCCCAGATTCGAACAAACAACTTCAAGGTTATTAGGCTGAATATTGACCACTGAGCTAGGGGCCGTGGCCCCTCGTTTTTCTTTTATTTAGCTCTGGAGTAGGACACTTTTGTATGATGATGTTCAATGCAAAGGTTTACAGTCTTGTTGCCGATAAACTTACCATAGGATTCATTTTGTGACATAGAGAACAGTTTATTGTTGCTCATAATCCTTGTACCAAATTTGAGTTGTTTCCCATCAGAAATCAGTAAACCGAACTTCCTCTGGACTTTGGAGATGTGTCTTATTTCCTGAGGTCATGGCTCATTTGTTGCTATATGGCAGTTCTCTCATGTAGCCATTGTTTGTGTTGTTTTATTACTAATTGGCAGTTTCACTTTCTGATATTTGCAGAAAACAAGTGTTCCTAGCATTATGGTGGAACTCATGATGTGCCTCACTTGTTTACTTAGTAGTGCATGGTTTTGCTCATGAATTGTTTGCTGCATTTGTTGTTTCTTCATACTTCTCGTTACACTGGACTTGTTCTTGAGTTGGCTTCATTCTCGTGTGGTTACCACACAATGCATCTTTTGTGTTTATAATCATCATGCTTAAGATTCTTTTACCAATAAACCCCCCATCTCGCGCGGGTAGGCCCCCGTTCTGCGCGTGTGTAAATATAGGTGATTGTGAGATTCAATTCGACTAATTTGGTACCTTGGTGGTGTATTGTGAGATTCAATTCGACTACGTTGGTACCTCAGTAGTGTTGTTACACTTCTTCATGATAGAACTTGCGCAATCTAAGTTCACAGTCCACTTCCCCCCCTCCTCCTCCTTTTTACTATAGTATCGCTAAGTGGTAGAAACACTGGGATCAAAGTTCATCCTTGTTTTGGCAATCTTTCAAGGTCATATTTAGTCTTGGCGCTAGTTATCAATCTTAGTTCCAACAAGAGAAAGATGTATTGACTTATAATCAGACTTTTTGGTACCACTACCCGTTAACCCATTTTGCCTTTTCAATATATCTTGGCCTTCACATATATAGTGGTGATGGCCCTACATCATGAAGCCACCTCATCTTCAAGTCCATATTGCATTCAGTGAATCACTTCTGTTAAATTCCCCTGTTTTTGTTAGCCTAACGCTGGTTCAACCTCTAGTTCGGACCTATCTGAATGTTCTCACAAATGTTACATGCAAAATTAGTGCACTCGTTGGAGTTGGTTTTTTCCCCTTCTGTATCCTCGCTCGAATTGTATCTTGATCAAATTAATCAATATTTCCTCTTCTGTGCGTATCTTGACCAAATTAATCAATGCTTATCACAAGGATTATTCACATTGTAATGCTAAAAATGCTTACATGTTGTGTATCTACAACTCATTGTAATAGTGCCATGACATGTCATGATCACTCCAGTTTCCAAAAGTCTAGATCATTGATGAATTGGCCTTGCATCTTTGCCAATCGGCTAATCTTGCCTCAAAATATGTCATCCTTTCATAAAATTTATGAATCCTTATAACTGATATAATCAAGTGGAGGCTTATCATATCCAAAATCATACAATCCTCGGTTTGAGAAATTTGAACCTACATCCTTGGAAATTCTCAATCACAGGCTGCAGCACGTGCATATCGGGTTGGTTCCAGACCAGATTTTCTTCTTGGTGGTAACTTGCATCCGGTTGTTCAGTGGGCTGAGGAGGAACTTGAAACTGATCCGACAGAACTTGCTAAGGTGCATCACTTATTGTCCTCTGATTTTAAAACACTCTGTCCTTTTTATGGATTTAACTTGTTCCTTTACACACACAGTTTTGAACCTCCAGGTTACAATTGCGTTTGTTAGAAATCTTCCAATCGATGCTGATGAGAACTACTTGAGGAAGCTCTTTGAGCCCTTTGGAAAGGTCTGACATATTGCAAGTTTGATTTGGTCATGTTAAATAATGTATCTGAAAGTTAATTATTTCAGGTGGACAATGTGGTGCTGTCCAGGAAGGGGCAGTCCCCCATTGGGTTTGTTCACTTCACTAGACGATCAGTAAGTTGCATAACACTCTTGTGTAATACACTGCATTCTATTGTGAGTTTACTTTAGGAAAATTTGGATTCCAATTTTGCCTTGTAGTATGCATTATGACCATATTTTTATTGCTTTTTGTAATACTTTGATGGGTGAATTGCACTTTGTATCCTGAAAGATTTAAGAATTCCCAGTTTGTACCTGAAAGATTAGATTTCTAACATTGCACAAAGAACTCCTTTTAGCCCCTACTATTAACAAGTTGCTGGGCTTTGATGCTTACCTTATTATTATGAAGAAAATGTTTTTTTTTTTTTAATGAATTCAGAGGTCGAGTAAGGGAGGAATATGGATTTTTGGTCTTGCCATGACCCACCAGAGATACCTTCCAAAGTGACCAACTGGGAAGTCGCTGCCGTTTCTAGCTTTGCGTAGCCCCCTCTCTCCCTCTTCCCCATGCCTATTTGTTCCCCCAGCCCTGGAGCCTTATCTGTTCATGGGAATCAACTAGAGGGGATTTCTCGATCAATGATGAGGTTCGCATGTACCTGCAGTAGCATTCAAGTAATGCCCTTTGATTTCACCTGTTTCAGCCTATCGGTGTTGACTTGGATCTCAGGTGACGGAATAAGGCGGCCAGAAGAGGCGAGTTGGATGGATCTTGGGAGGGAGATGGGGGCGGTGCCATGGAATGCATCGCGCTTGGTGATGCAGTACATTGAGCGCCACCCCTGGTTGTGCATGCGGTACTCCGTCACTGAGCCGTAGATCCACATGATCTTGCCCTCGTACCATTCCGTTTTGTTGGTATAGCCTCCATGAAGCAGGTTGGCAGAACACAATTCCTGGTGCTAGAAAGAAAGATGTATTAAAAGTGTTGCAATGTGGTCATTCCATCAGCGTTAATAGGGTGTTTTTTAACGGAATACCAACGGTAACAAAAGGATTACATTGCAACACTTTTAATACATTAAGAGTGCAATGTGTGAAATCTAATCATTGATGGTGCAAAAGTTAAAAAATTTAAATATTTCGGGGTGCAGAGTGCGATTCCCCTTTACTTTGATGGTGCATATACATAAGAAGTAATACATGCCATCTTTTTTTTTTTTTGAAGTTACTGTGAATTTGACTCAGTGTGGAGGTAGCATAAAACGTTACTTTAGGAGGAATTTGGGAGACATTAGTTGAAATTCAAATTCTTGAATCACTCTTACATATATGTGTCTTGGATAGTGGGGTTGCTTAAAACATTAATTATAGATCTGGTGAGAGTCAATTTTATCAATAAACCTTCTGCCAAAGGAGTTAGTTCATACTACCAATTAGGGCTGTCAACGGATCAAATTCGGACCAGATCTTGATCGGTCCAAATTTGAATCCGATTAAAAAATTAAGTTCTGAATCCAATCCGAAAAATTGAATTCCGGCAAATTCCATCAAAAAATCAACAATTTTAGCGAAGTTTAGCTAACTTAAAAGTTTAATTTCACCAATCAATCATTTTATTTCAATAATTTGTGTCTAATTTCATCAATAATCTAACTGATTCAACAAAAAATATATATAAAAAATCAAAGCATATCTGTGTAGAGCCAAGTCCTTCAACCCAACCGAAACCCTAGTTGATCTTCATATTCAAGCAAATGTAAGTTGAATTGAACCCCAAAATATTAGGGGCTCATATTACCCATGAATTTCATACAGATTGTCACAGTTGATATGATGATACCCAAATGGAAACCCAAACCTATTCGTTTGTTGAAGATGAACAAAGGGAAGATGGGAGAGCAAAAGCAAGATAGAAAATTGGTAGACAATAGAAATTAGAGAAGAGAGAGGGAGAAGGATGGAGTAGAGGCGAGAGAGGAATTAAGGGATTTGAAAGAGAAAAGGCAGAGGGAGAATAGTGTAAGAGAAAAGGGGGAGAGCTCACCTGTTGCAAGAAGAAAAGGAAACACTGTTGACTGGGGAATGGCAGTAGCCGGAAAGGTGTAGGTAAGAGGGATCTTGTTATTGGGGGAGCAAGGGCAGAGACCTAAGAGTTGGTTTGGGTCTTTCAAATCTCTCTCTCTCTCTCTCTCTATATATATATATTATATATACACACACACACACACACACACACACATACAGAGCGGATCGGATTCTTATCGGATCATATTCATATATATCCAAGTCCAAATCTGGTTAAAGAATCATGAACGGATTCGGATTGGGTAATTGGATTAAAATATTATCCATATCTGGCTAAAAATAGGGTCGGATTCGGATCAAAATCCGATCCATTGACCAATGTCTCCTCTTACATCTTTCTCTCTTGAACAGTGGGTTGCAACAGCAGTGATGAGCATTGCTAGGTCTCTTTGGGATGAAGGGAGAGAACTAGTTGGGTGTACCCTAAGACAACAAGGTAGAGTAGATGGTGCTTACCTTTTTAGTTGAGTCAGTAGGCTGTGTTCTACAGTCGACTTCTCCCCCTTCCCCCTATAATTGATGCCATTACTCATAATAGTTACTTTTTACTAGTTAGATGTCATTAGTGCAACTACGGTCCCTCACAGTTGACTTAAGGAGTGGAGGTTATCTTCTGAAATTCAAAGTAGAGACCTTAGTTTGATGTCCTATAAAGAGGGGCATCAATTTCTGAATATGACCAATTACAAGAGAGGTCTGTCAGTCCGTGTGATACCCTGTAAAGAGAGGATTCCTTGTCCCATTGTGTGATGTCATTTTTTCCTTTTGATATATTCATTTTTACCTTTTTTGTGGAGTGTTATGTAGCTTTAAAAAGTGACAGTTGTCTCTGAGTGCGCAGAATATGAGTTTTGATTCTGCACTCAAATGGTGAATTCCTCTCATTAATGTCAAATGGGGAATTTATTTTTTTTCATTGGTTAAGGTCTAAATCCCGATTATATATACTTCTCTTTTTCTGTTTGTTCATGTCCGGAAGGGAAGTTGGGCCTTTTATCTAGGAAAGAAAGTGGTTAGATGACCAAGGTTAAATGTTATGAAAACCATTGAGGAAACGGAACAAACAATATCATTTATAACCAAGAAAATCCATCCCATGTACTTGTGCCAAAAATTGAAGGGGACTTGGCAATATATTGTCACGCGTAATGTTATGAGTTGCAAAACCTTTGTTCTCACCTTGTGGAACTACCAGTAAGTTTGTTCTGTGTTGCTTGATAGCTACCAGAAAATCCATCATTGTTTGTTAATTGCCCCATCCCAACTAACAAACTAAAAATGTTTGATATCTAACTAATCTTGGCATCTGAAATTTTATCTATTTGTCCTTTTCAGGGTCCTGAAAAGAAGGCCTTTAATGCCTATGATCCAATTGTCTACTTAAGCACATCCTGCTGTGGAGTCTTATCTAATTTAAGCAACTTGATTTTTTTGTTGTGCTTTACATTGAGGCTTGCTCCAGAAATGTTTTTTTTTTGTAAACGTTGCTATGAGAGAATGTGAGTGCATGCCAGTGTCACAACCCTCGGTTTGGGGTTTTAACCTTATTAGGGTTGGATTTAGTGCAAGTGTAATGTCCTCTCCATATTATTTCTTCCCGTGGTGCTTATGAACAAAAACTTGTACGTTAGTTGTAATGGTGATCTTATGCCTTGATACAAGGGTTATAGTTCTATCTTTGTCACCTTCACGGATTCACTCTAGTCTCTTGCACTCTACAACACTCTACAAATTCAGTTTTTGGTTTTTGATTCTCTGTGCCTTCATAGTATCTCTTCACTATTCTTTGCGTAGGACCTTGACAATGCAATCAGGGAAAGACATGGAAAAACAGTTCAAGGACCAAATGGAGGGGCATCATTTATGCTTGAGGTAATTTACCCTTGCTAGAAGTTGTAGAACTGTGGATGTGCTGTTTGAGTTGCATTGAAGTTGGAAGAAAGTTCTTTGTGTTAATAGGTTGAAATAGCAAGGCCTATGGACAAAAAAAAGAAACGAGCTCGTGAGGATCCCCAAAGCAAACAACACACTGAGATTCCGAGTCATTCCAAACTTCAAAGGAATGAAGAGGCCTTCAGTCCCTTCGGTGGTCATATATCCAAAGCTCAAAAGGTGAAATACTTGGTAGAGGTTGATATCTTGTACTAATTATTATACCGTACTACCATTATGTTAAATAGTGCTTCTCTGAGGTTTCAATAATAGAATCTGTTGATGAATGATAACTTGTATAGTTTTTGCATGTGAGATGGCATGCTATTCAGCTGATCAAGGGATTGCCCTAGGTAGTCAGTTTATCTTCCCATTACTGGGAATGTTTTGTGATGGTTCCTCATATTTGATTAAGTTGCATTAAAGAGACAGTAGTTGCAGGAGGTGCATTTAATTAACAAGTATCTTTATCTTTGCTTGCGTTATTATTGAACTTATTTTTATTCACTGTCAGGAACCAGTTGTTGCTGATCCATATGAAGCTGCTGTAGTCTCATTACCTGTCGCTGTTAAAGAGCGCTTACTTCGGATCTTACGGCTTGGTATTGCTACTCGATTTGATGTAAGCTCTGAAACTGTAGACAGCGGGGTTCTTGGTCATACACTGACTAACTCAAATTGTTTCGATGAATTATTGAAACAATACTGTTCTTGAATATGCTTGATATCTTATAATCGTGCTACTGTCATGTAACATGTTGGATTTATGTGGTAATATAGCCTCCTAGATTGCGGATTAAGATGTTTTGGACTTAGCTGCTATAAACTGGCTCATGCTTTGAGAGGTTTTTCCAGTTTCCATTTTTTCTTTTGGCCTAAACTTTGATGCATCTCCAACAACTTCTCAAAAAAGCTTGTGCAGCATAGTAACTTTTTTCTATCTGTCTTTTTTTTTTTTTCCCCTTTTCCGTATAAATTTTTGACTCGATATACATTGTCGAAACATGGACCAGAAGGAATTACTATCATTTCCCGTCCTTTTCTAGCTTTCTCTTCTCTTGTTTCTTGAGGAAATTTTATCGTGTATCCTCAGCGTATCTCAAATGTATCAAAGATTGAAAAATAATTTAAATGTATCTAAGCCGTATCCAATACTCAACTCGACTCAGCAAATTCTTTATCCCAACTATTTGGGGTTGACTATATGAATTCTGTTTCTTTATTGTGCTCTAGCAAGGGTTATAGTTCCTGTTAAAGTGTAAGATTTCATCTTTGGCTGATCTGTTATGTATTGGATACGGATACTCCAATCTTGGTGACTTTGTATGTCAAGTTATTCGATAACTCTTTCTTTTTTAAACCAAAAAGTAAACATTTGATTGGAGTTGGCAGAATTATCTTTAGTGTAGAAAATACTTTGAAGCTATTCACAAATTATCCCACATTATGTCATCTAATTGGCAACTGGGGCCATTTATAGAAAAAACATCTGTTCTCTATTTGTCAGTCTCCTCCATTAAGAGCGCATAGTGTAGTTGGTGAGCATGTTGTCCACAGTGGCCCAGTGCCATAAAAGATATGACAATCAGAGTCTGTGAGCTGCTTTGCATCATATCGAGGTGGTTGGCTCTTCTGGCTTTTATTCTTCGATACCTCTTGTCTATTGTAGAGCATTGGAGTCCTAGCTGATTTTCCCCTAAGACATAGCTATAGTCTCCTCCTTCCAAACCCAAAAGAAAAAAAAGTCTGCATTTTTATCTCAAGAATTTTCAGAAGATGAACTACTGTTGTTTTTGTGCATAATTTACATCAATTAAGGGTTGAAGATTAGTTTGGACTTGGTCTTTATGTAATCTCCGTTAAACTGCATATTTTTGGTTGGAATATTTGGATCTAGAGCCAGTGTATTTGAAGTTTGAACTTTACAGAAGCTTGAAGTTTCCAAAAGGTGCAGGAATTTTGAGTTCATAACATAGTGCATGTTTTTGTATGTGTTCTAATGCCAGAGTCTTGGTTAAGTATAAGGCATATTATGTCAGTGTCACATTGTCTGTATCTATGGTCGTAGCTCGCACATGATTTCCCATCTTTTGTATTGCTTATATCTGGGTTGTCTATTGGCTGTAAATGTTCTTATTAATAATCCACATATACCATGTATTGTGGTCACATTTTCCTACTTCTTTGACAGTCACTTTGCCAAGTTGAACCTGTTTGCATCAGACAGCTTACTAACCAGATCTGATATTTGATTTTTGGTCATTGGCAGATAGACATTCATTGTCTAACCAGTTTACAGGAACTACCCGAATCTACGGCTATATCTGTCCTTGATCAGGTTCAGCATACTTACATATATATTGTATAATGATCGACTTATCTGGTGCTTTTGATTGCTAAAAGCAGTTCTTTCATCATTTCTCTTCCTATTTCTTCCTTTGTAGTTCATGTTGTCAGCAGCAGATAAGCATAATAAGGGAGCATATCTTGTGGGGTTAATTTCTAGGGTATGTAACTTGTATCCATGGTTTCAAACATCTTAATGCTTCTGGCGTTATCGGCTTTGCCACGATTTACTATTGTGTATTTTGTTTTGTGGGTACAGCACCAGGTTAGTAAATTGGGACTGAGTCGACTCCCTTTGAGTTTCTCAAGATTGGGGGAGATTACTACCAAGGAGTCAGAATTGACTAACTTCTCTAGTAGAGCTCGTCTGCCAGCTGGTGATTCTCTTGCCCCGCATATAGGCGCGACTGTGGCTAGGTTAGTCTCTTGTATTTTCAAATCCTGTTCAGTTTATTTAGGCCCAGTGGGGTCATATAAGAAGACATTTTTTCCAAACGAATTTTCCTTAGCTGGTTTAAAGTTATTAAGGATTTTATTAGGTTTCCAAGGTTTTCTAATCTTCTTAGTATCTAAGATTTCATATTTCAAGTCATTAGAAGAATGTGAGATTCAGATGTTTACAGTACTTCCTGCAGTTCTACCTACCAAAAATAATTTACAACGGAAAGGCAGTAGAATGGAAAGGCTGTTAGTCATTTTAGACTCATTCCTTTAGGCAGCTAGTGGCCAACCTATAGTGAATTCTGTGTGGAATGCTTGACTTGTGCATCTAGGGGAAATTTGAAAAGAAAGTCAGTTTATTTGGAAAAGGAGGCGAAATTCTGATAGTAAATTACCTAAATAGAATTAAAACTCCGTGAACAGGTATCCCTGCCTTGCACAATCTGTAGGCTGTTCATGCCATGTGAAGCTTTAGAGAGATGGCAATGCATCTGAAGGTGAAATCCTTGATTCGGAGTTGGACCTTGGTTTTGGGTTCAACCTGGGAACTCCTGGTTCCAGAGAGTATGCCAATCATGAGAATAACATAAATAGGTTTTCTTTATACTTTGATAATCTTATTGAAAGAAAAAATGGCTACACATATCCATAATATAGTTGGTAGATCATGCATAGGGACAGTACATGCTGAAGACTGTAGAACGATTATTGTGTATAGGTCTTTATGTTTGATGTCGCTTCTCGTCCATCTAGTTTGAATTATTTCAAACTTCCTCCTCGGTCTGGAACCTACAGTTTGTTTGCTACTGGTTTAACATGTTTCTTCATCCAGTATAATTTATTGTCTCAACCAAAATGCTGATCACTTATTATGGAATAATTGATGGGGATGACAGATACTATTGTAGCCAAAGGAAGTTAGTGTCAAAGGTAGATTGGGGAAAAGAATTATAGGGGTTATTGAGGATCCATGTGATAATAGGAGACTTCAAGGTTTCGCTGATGTACTAGCTACAATTTTTTCCTTTTTCTAGTTTGTCCAATTGTCCCCCTCGTACTTTTGGTAAACCATGATTCAGTGATGGTAGCGTCTTATGCTTTTGGCTCAGGAAAGGACAAAAAAGTTCTGTTTGTGTATTTCACCAATTAAGACTACAATACTACCTTTTTTGAAGCCTTATATGAACACCTCTTTTGTCTGTGATGGAGCATTCTATCTCAAGGCTTGCTGATCTTGCCGTGTTGTTCTTAAGTTTTACTTGGAAAACTGGATGCAAAAAAGCATATATTGTCATTGGTCACGCAGCTTGATTTTGTGGTAATTTAACTTCTCCAAAATCATTACTCTTCATTCTCCCGTGCTCTAGCAATTGCGCTCCTGGGCATTACTTACCTTGTTACGTGCACTATGCAAAATGGTTAGTTTTAGCTGCAGTATTCTCACTAAGAAGTGTAGCAATGGGTCTGAGATTATGGTAGTTGGTTACCCAGTTTTTACCAATATTAAATTCTGCTTAAATAATGGATTTGAGCACACATATTATTCTCCTAATTTTCTTAGTTGGTTTGTTGCAGGTCTGACACTCTTGCATCTCGCTATTCCTCAGTATTTTCTGATTATCCTTTATCAAGTCGAGCAGCTCTGGGAAGGGTGAAAGAAACAAGCCCCGTCTCTTTGCACCAAATACCAGGTTCTTCTCCACCTTATGGCAAAATTAAAATTGATTCTCACCTTGCATCTGCTGCGGATCATCAACCTGTCCGCCCTCAGGTTAGATTTGACCCTTTCACGGGCAAACCTTACAAATTTGACCCTTTCACTGGCGAACCAATTCTTCCTCCAGAAAGTTTACCTCGCCATTTTGGAAGCCCGTACTGATTATCAGCTGATAGGAGTTTGATTTTTATGTTTGGAGGTGTTAGTTGCTAGCATTTACTATGTGATGGCTATGAAAGCTGCTTGTACCCTGGTTATTTAGTGTCTCAAGTAGAATTCGGATTCCATTTTATGACAAATGTCCTTGTTAATTATGGGATTACGCGGTTAAAATTTGTTTTTCAGCACATCCAGGCCTGCGGGGCTTGCTTTTTTTTATTTTTAAAATTGGTCCTAATTATAGGGATGTCCCCTGGATTTTTTAGAAATATCATTGCATTGCCTTATGGTTCCTATCTTCATTTAACATGGAACGACTAGCCATATCGGAAGTTATGATTCAATAGGATTAGTTACAAACCAAGTAGGGTGAACTTATGACTTAACTAGATCAACCTCAGTTTAATCGGGATGTAGTTAGGACTTATTAGATAGGTCAGCCACAGGTTATTCGGGCTCAAGTGAAATGTTTGGTACGATTGAATTATGCTCCGTTTGGTACGATGGAAAAATAAAAGGATAGAAAGTTGAAATGATAGAAAGTGAGACGGATAAATAAAACATCATATTTGGTAAGGAAGAAAAGTATGAAGGATGAAAAAGTGGATGAATTAATTTTTCTTTCAACTCACTAAAATCAATCTCTCCAAAATCGGAAGGAAAGTGAATGGAAAGTTAATTATTTGTGTTGAGATGTATCTTATTTGTCTATATATCTTTTAATATTTATATAATAAAGTAGTTTACAATTCAAATTTTAAATGATAAACAAAATGACTTTTGTTTTTCGCGGTTCAGATCGTTTTAAATTTTATTTTAAAGTTAATTTAACAGCTAATATTAACACCCTAAATTTAATAAGAAATATAGGCCCCTAAGGGTGTTTGGAGTGACTTTTTAAAAGTACTTCTAAAAATTATTTTTCATAAGTACTTTAAAAAAAAAAATAGTGTTTGAAACAGCCTCACCACTACCTCTACCACCGCCGCCACCATCACCACCACCATCGCCACCCTTGCCACCACCACCACACTCACCATCGCCACCAACACCAACACCACCATCACCACCACCCTCGACACCGCCACCACCACCCCCGCCGTCGCCACCACCACTGCCGTTGTCGCCACCACCATCGCCGCCGCCGCCGTCGCCACCACCACCGTCGTCGCCACCACCACCACCACCGTCGTCGCCGCCACCGCCACCACCACCACCACCGTCGTCGTCGCCACCACCACCACCGTCGCCGTCGCCACCACCCCCACCGTCGCCATCACCACCACCGTCGTTGCCGCCACCACTACCACCGCCGCCACCATTACCACCACCGTTATTGTCATCACCGCCCCCACCACCACCACCAACATCACCACCGCCGTTGCCGCCACCGCCATCACCACTGCCGTCATCGCCGCCACCACCGCCATCACCACTGCCATCGTCGCCGCCACCACCGCCATCACCATCACCACCACTACTGTCGCCGCCACCACCACCGCTATCGTCATCGCAGCCACCACCACCACCACCCCCACCAACATCGCCACCGCCACTGTTGCCGCCATCGATGCCATCGCCGCCACCGCCATCGCCACCACGGTCATTGCCACCCACCACAACCATCCCCGTCTCCTACCACCACCACCTCTCACCCCTACTACAACCGATGCTTAAATTTATTTATTTTTCCTCTAAGTTTGTGATGTGATTTTGGATATGAATACAAATATATTTATTGTTTACCATTTTTTATTACGCTGTGCCTTCAGGCACATGCAATAACTAGTATACATATATTATATATACATTAATTTCATATAAAAATACAATGATAAAATATGTATTTATATATATATATTTAAAAAAAAAATTTTAAAAAATTTTAAAATAAAAAAATAAAAAAAAACAAATCAAGTCTCAACTCGACATGACACAATTAGTTAAATGAGTTGAGCGACACAACTCGATTGTCACCTCTAATTTTAGCCAACAAAAAAAAAAAAAAAAAATTTAGTCATTTGTATTTTTCATTCATCCAATCAAACACAAATGAAGGAAAGTGTATCATTTTTATTTTCCTTCCTTGAAGGATAGAAAGTGTATTCCACTTACTTGCCATCCTTTCTATTTTCTATCCTTCCTACCAAATGGAGCATTAGTGATAATCTCTAATGATGGAATTAGTGTCTTTTGGCATCGTAGTCTTTTCTTATGGTAAAAGGTATTACATCAGGCATTATTCATCTAAAAATTACAAATGGACTTTATTGGAGAAAAAATTCAGTACTTACTATGTTAATGGGTTATTTTATAACTAAAAAATTTATTATCTTTGTGGGTGATTTATTATATTTGTGGGTATTTTTATCATCTTTGTCGGTATTTTTATCACTGTTATAATTATTTTTACTTCTTTTTTTTCTGTACTATAATAGTGGTAAAAATATTCACAATTGTGATAAATGTCGGTATGGTATGGTATTGAATTTTTATTTTTTGGTACCATAGACAAATCCAAAATTACAACCCAAATTCAGTGGCCTAAATCCTTGAAACGTCGATCAACATTAAACATCGAAAGACCTCTTTGTACGTTACCTGTTATGGGATATGCACAGTGAGATCCAATAGATGCTCAGAGAGAGAGAGAGAGAGAGAGCCAGTTGGTGCTGCTTGTGTTTTTGGTGCTATAGTGCTTGTGCCTGGTGCAGTAATATGTGCACTGGGCTCTGTGTTTTTGGTGTGTGTGGAGTGAGATATGAAGGGGACGATAGGTTAAAATGTTTGGCCTTTGGCGAAACCTAAAACTGAAGAATGATGGTGAAGGTGTAAATTCTCAATTTTTACAACCCCAATTATCAGAAAAAACAATAGATGTAAGTTCGAAATTTTTTATAATCCCAATTATCTGAAAATCAAATAATGGGGTGATTTTATTTGTTTCTTTTTTTGGGTTTTTTGTAATTTTTGGATACTACATCTATTTATATATATCTAATTTTATAAGAATTTTGTATTATTAAATTCTTCATCCTCCAACTATATTCTATCAAATGCCTCAAATAGCTACTCTACACAATTATCCATAAATTCCTTCTAATCACAACTTATTTTAATTTTATTTTAAACATCAAATTTACAATCTAATAATTCCTACAATATTTTTTTGATAACTAATAAAATAATGAGTGAGAGAGAATAAAGGGTGAAGAAAACGATAACCCGTGCGATGTTCAATATGCAACTTGTTTATCATGAGTCAATCTCGAATTAGTATATCTCAAACCGAGCCTGGCTTCGTTTGCATTACAGTCCTACGCATAACTGCTGCATAAATTCATTCACCATGCTCTTACAGTGTACACTCCATTCTTCATCCCCTACCAGTACCAGTTGTCTACGTCTACTGCATAAGAACACAAAATGAAGAAAAGAGGAAGTTGAATGCCAAGACCAAACATTTGAGGAACATTCCCTGCTAAGCAGAGTCTTGAATTTTCACCCAATCGTCGTGAGAACTTTGCGATGCCCCTCCTGCTAGGTCACAAAGGTCATTAAAATCAATTCAATACCTCAATTTCAAAACTAGAAAAGTTTAGAGCCAAAATTCCTGCTAATTACAAGCCGAACGATCCCATGACACTGCTGCCAAAGGATATTAAAAGCAAAACTCCAAGCTTACAGACATAATCATCTCCCCTCGCTACTGGCCATCTGAACAAGGAACAATGGATAAAGATTTGAAGAACACGAACATGAATTACACATACAATAAACTTTGTTAAACCCATGGGTACGAAATATATGCTAATCAGATAACCCCAATGATATAACCACCTGATACAATGAGCGCAACATGAGGACTAGTCCATGAAACATGTGCAACATTGCCCCCAGTTGAAGGTGGATAAAGGGCTGTGAATACCTAAACTATGCAAAAAATTAACATGTGAAGAAATGTTACAGTGTGCAAATTCATAAACTTCCATAATGTATTCTTCATCACAACCAATATCTACATCCTTTGAAATGGAAACAAAAAATTGTACCAGCAAGGCAGATTGTGCAGTTAGGCAGAGAGTAATAGAAACTGTTCAAATTACAAGCCCCCCAGTCCCTAATTGGACCCTTCACTTCCAATCAAGCATGTCTAATAACCACAGGACCTCCTCCTCGGAGTTGGCAGCATCACAGAAATCCATTTCAATTCCAAAAACATCAATGACCCCCTCACTACCATGGTCCATGAAGAGCAAAGATATCCATGCCCGAATACCAGACACAAATGGATAGACAGGGGAGAAGTCAAGGTAGTCAAATGCAAGGGCCCTATAAGCAGTTCGATCTATATATTCAAATACTGATTTGTTAATTATGCAAGCAACTCTTTTGGAATCCTTGCGCCCAACAAGCACAGAGACACTAACCGTCTGGCTCTGAGGAACAGCAAACCTCGGCTCTACAGGTAGGGTCATCTTGTATTCTGGGCCCTCCAAGTGAAACCTAAGCACATCACAAATTCCAGGCGGTGGGACCCAGATCCCCTTCTGAAGAACAGGGCCTGGCACCACTTCTGAGAATATTAACCTCTCTTCAGCCCAAATGTCAATGTAAAACTCCAAGTCATTTAAGGATAGCCTTGGGGGTGGGAGAGTTCGATGATGCTGACGTTTGTAGAAGGTTTGAAATAGCTTGTAGTAGGTCACAATGGGAGGGGATGGTTGCTTGCAGATAGAGGGCCATCTCTTGGCACAGAGGCATTTCCAGAAGTAATCATCTTTGGCTATCTCTTGCCATTGTCTACACACCACCATACAAGCAGCAAGGTCTGTGCCTTCAAGTAGCGGAAAAACAGCCTTCCAAACTTCTTCACTCGACATCTTTGGCGAATGGATGGAAAATGGGGGAAGAACAGCCAGAAAATGGTTTGGCTCACATAGATTTCCTGCGAAAGATTAAGAAGAGATTCAGCTTTAGGAGATATGTACATATCTCTATCCAAATTCAAAATTATAAATTGATATTCAACTTCATAATATATGTATGTATCTCTACCCAACTTCAACATTGTAAACTGAACAATAAGACGGTTTCAAATTACAGTACTACACTTCTACTACAACGAAGTACAGCAAGAAGAAAACCTAAGCATCATGTAGCAATGCTATACACATGTAACTAAAGAAGGATATCCATTACCATATCCAATCAATCCAATTGCAGAATCTATCCATCTTGTGTGATGCTTAAAGCAAAATATTTCCAGATACCGAACATGCTACTGTATGATCAAACTATCAAACATTCTCCATTTGGAAAAATGAAGTGCCATGAATAAATGAATGGTTGCCCAACAGGAAATTCTTCCATAGGTAACTAAAACATATATGATTGGAAACGCAATAGTCAATAGTCTGTAAAACATATTGAGCTCGTCAATAGTCGGGCTTTTATTCTAGCCTCCCGACTCTTCTACTGCATGTCATCTCTGTGAGTTGCAACTATTAGTCTGTAAAAATGCAATCTAACGACAGTGTCCAAGATCAACTTTTTAAGAACATACGACCTAACTATTTTCTAGGAACCAAAAAGATACGAGATTTTATGGTCTCTCAAGTGAATCCGCAATGGATTTCAAATGAATTTTTAGTTAGACTATAAAAATTAATTTGTGAACACGAAGAATGTTTGATTAATTGACATGTCCGGAATTGCCAAGGCATGGAATTTTAATTAAACGCATTGACAGAACCAATCCCAGTCCCGAAAAAAAAAATTGAATTATAAAGGAAATTAACAATCAATTTTTATTTCCTTTATCCAAATTCTCTGAGGAAACAAGTGCAAGGTACCTACCTACCTGCAGTGCAACATACAGCTCTGAGTAGGGGTGTTCACCCTACCCTACGGGTAGGAAATATACTCTTCCGTCTTCCTACCCGATACTTTGCGGAAGAATTTTTTCTTGGCCTACCCTACCCGACAGGTATGGTATTCCTACCCGACTTCCTACCCGATTAATCGGGTAGGAAGTCGGGTAGGAAATCGGGTAAACACTTTTGTAATTATTAATTTTTGAATGCACCAATTTAACAACACAATAAATCAATAACACTAAAATCTAAAACAATTACAACAACAATTATAATAAAACACAAGAAAGTATGAACATCAATCCACCATAATTGTTACACAAATATAATAACAATTAATTTAAGTTTAAACCATATAAAATACATTAAAATCATATTAATTAATTAATGCGGGTAGGATAGGGTAGGAATGCGGAAATGGATAGCTCTTCCGCATTCCTACCCGATTTTTGCGGCTAACCGTTCAGTAGGGTAGGGTAGGGTCGGGTAGGGTAGGAACTTGCGGCTAGTCGGAAATTTGAACACCCCTAGCTCTGAGAAAACCTATACAGAAAATTTTTAAAAAAATAAAATTCAAAAGATCCCAATCCGAATCTAGAATTCGAATGTTGGTAGCGGTAGAAAGTTAAGAGCTATATACACAATTAATCAAACAAAAAGGTCACAGAAGACAATCAATTCAGGTGAAATAACAACGATGAAGACAATCGAAATAACAACGATTCAAACAACACAGCAAACAAAAATCTACCTGTAACAAATAGATACAACGGATCTGATTAGCTCAAAAAAAGACCAGAAAACAAGGATCAAGCGTCACAATATTTAGTATCACAATACAATAGAGATCCAACAGCGAGGAAATCAGAAAAGAAGAGAAAAGAAAAAAAAAACTGAAGCAAGAGTTTTGAAGAGATTGATTGACCTTTTGAAGCGGTTCAAAGAGAGAAAAAGCTTACCCCGGAGAAAGAGAAACACCAATCTATGAACCCAATGATTGATCCATCGTCACCTAAGTAAGGAAAGAAAGAGGAATAGAGAGTTAGGGTAGGTTTTGGTCTACCGGGACCCACGTTTGTGGTCTGCTGGATCCATCGTCAACGGATGAGACGCGTTCCATATTCGATGGTTTGTGATGGGCATGAATCGTGTGTATAATTGGTATATAAAAAAATCGTGTTATATATTTTTTTTGAGTGATTTTATTTATATCCGATTCGTTTATTACTTTTGTGTCGTGTTAACATATCGTATCGCATTTTGACATTCCTAAAAAAATAATTTTTTTTATCATATTTATATTTAATTTTTTAAATAATTAAGTCTTATGTTGAAAAATTATTTTCATAGTCTTAAGCTCAATTAGTTACATAGTTTCTTCCGATTTTATCCATTCTATGATACTATAAATTATATATTTATCTTTTATTCTAGGGAATTAATTTTAGTTTAGTTAAAAATTAATTTTAATGATTTTTTTAATACCTAGGATTCTAATTACATTCATTTAGATAACCAATCTTGATTCGAATTTGTTCTGAATTTGAATTTAATTAATCACATATAAATTAGTAATTTTGATCAATTATTTAATTTTAATTTTAAACTTACTATTGTTATACCTTATTTCACGGATTCAAATTTAGATATATAGATATCCGATCCAAGTACAATTTAATAAAAAATTATGTATATAAACCTATTCATACAATATGAAATTACATAGCTATTTTGTGAAATTGAGTTACAATTTAAATATAATTTAATAAAATATATCTTGAATTTAATTGTCAAGATGGCATCGGATTCTAATTTTTAATGGACTAGGATATAGATTATGAGCATGAATTTCATTGGATATTCAAATTAAATTTGCTGTGTAGGTCCAATGGGCTGTTAGACCATTATCCCACAAGATCTGGCCCATGGCCAGCCGAATGAAAGCCCATTAGTACTGATCTAATGTGGAGAGTCTGGAGACTGTGAAATATAAGAACACACTAGGAATTCAACGACAATAAATACTCAACTTAATAAAGTATTGTACCGAAATCTTTGGGTCGGCTACATGAATTTTTTTTTCTAATGTGTTTTATTAAGGGTTATACTTTATGTTAAACTATACGTTATAATATATATATTTTTTACGATTTAATTTAAAGTTAATTTGATTTTCTTCTACCAATTCATTTATTGTCAATAGATATCATATCACTCCTCACTAGGCATGTCAACTAATCAGATTCGGATCGGATATGAGTCCATCAAATCCGATTGAAATATATGTTACCGAATTCGATCTGTTTACCCGACAATTTAAAAATATTAGTCCATATCCAAATCCACTTATAAGTGGACATTCGATCTGATCCGTTTATTCGATAAATATAAAAATATTAGTTTATATTCGAATTCACTTATAATCGGACATCCAATCTCATTTTCCGATTTGATCCGTAATGATATTCCACTGAAGGGGTTAGACCCCAACGTTACACGTGTCCTTGCATTAAATGTGCTCACGTGAGGTTGAAAAGACTAAGCACGTGCTTAAGAATCAAGAATCCGCTGTTGTGCCGCATCCGAGCCAAGCTAATCAAAGGCTCGGTATACAAGGCGATAGCTCTGTTGTCGAAATCATCGAGGCTATCAAGGTGTTTCATCAGTACAATGGAATAGCTCGGCTTGAATCCAACCGAGTTCGTGGGTGAGATCGGCACGGCAAGGGAAGAGGTCGGTTGTGCCAAACCAAGCTCGTTAACGGCTCGGCAAACAGTGGAGATGCTCGGCATTAAGAAATCCCGACCTCCTCAAAGGCGGTGGGTACAGAAAGATTTGCCTAAAACTTAGGCAATCAGATAAACGAGATCTGCGAGAATAAAGATATTCAGAGAAATTATTGGAGAAGAATCAGAAACCTCCCAAACTCAAACACTGAAAGAAAGGAAGGTGTGCCACCTTGCCTCTGAATTAACGGAAACCCTAAGGGGAATGCAAGCTATAAAAGAAACACGAGACCAAGGCGAAAAGGTATGCTGAACTCTCATTGTCTTCGTGAAACACATATCATTCATCTACTGACTTAAGCATCGGAGTGCCTTCGATCGAAGCACTTCGATCTTGGGCAGTTTGCTCGTTTTGCAGGAAGAGAGGCTGGGAGATCAAGTTCAGAGATTATCAAAAATCACAATTCCTAACTTCATATTGTCAGAGGTAAACCTTATTTTTTGCCTCTACATTTTGGCGCCGTCTGTGGGAAGGATCTTAATCTTTCGAACAAAAAGCTACAATGTCAAGACTCAGAAGCGCAATTGGATCACCAAGAGGTAGTCATCCCCTAGGCGATTCCAATCCTGCGTACTTTTCGATCGACAGCAACAGGAGGTTGCATGCAGTCAGAAACCCATCTGGGACCCCCGAAAGAGACGAAGCTTCTTCTGCAAGTTTCAAACCTTCGAAAAGTCGGAACCCGGGTGTTGAAGACCAAGGTGCTGAGGAGGAGAACCGTTCATTAGCAAAGCTGATCCAATCACTCCAGGACCGTTTGGATGCTCATGACAATCTCTTCAAGAAGTCGTACGCCAAGGAAAATGATCTGATCAAGGAGAACGAGGAGTTGAAAGCCAGACTAAACGAGATGACCAAAAAGGAGAAGCGCTCAAGAGAAGGCCGACGTGAGAGCCCTGAGAGGAAGCCTATCCGTACAGCGATAGCTGATGATGAAAGATATCAATCGAAGAGGCCGAGGATCTACGAAGTGGACGCATGAAAACAGTATATTAATGATGAGCTCAACAGCCGTTTGAGGAGGCCAGAACAAAGGTCGGCTAGGGACCTAGCCAGGAGAGCAACAGGGGAATACAGAGACGGATGGGAGTCATCTCCATTCACCGCATGGATTGAAAATGGGCGAATTCCGGGAAAATTCACCGTCCCGAATTTCAGGCTGTATGATGGAAAGACAGATCCGTCCTCCCATATTAGACACTTCAGACAGCTGATGACTGTCCATAGAAGAAACGAACCGCTGTTGTGCACTATCTTCCCTAGCAGCCTTGGAGAGTAGGCCATGAAGTGGTTTGACAGCCTGCCGAGGGGAACAATTGATGGCTGGGCTCAGTTAGCTGAGCAATTCACGGCCCGGTTCATCACCAGTAGCAAGCAGCCAAAAGATGTTGGAGCCTTGCTCACGTTAAAAAAGAGCAGCACCGAGACACTGCGTGAATACGCTCATCGATACTGGGAGACAATGAACAAGGTCGAGGGATGCAATCCTGAAATTGTAGTTGCATCGTTCAAAATGGGATTACCAAAGGAGAACCCTCTCTACCAGTCGCTTACCAGGAGGCCGGCAACAGACTTGGAAGAACTCATAGCGAGAATTGAGAAATACGCCAAGGTCGATGACGACCTGACAAGGGAAGTGGTGAAGGAGCAACCGAATAGGAGGCAGTTCGGTAGAGAAAGGCAATCCGAGCCGAGCAGAGAAGGAGGAAGGAAGACCGAAAATGATGGCTTTCCCCAAAGGTCATCCTTCCTAGGGGTGAACACAGTGTTCAAGGAGCCAATTTACAAAATATTGGGACAGATCAAAGAGAAGCCTTTTTTCAAATGGCCGAGCAAGCTGATGGGAGACCCTTCTAAAAGGAACCCTAATTTTAGGTGTTCATATCATAAGGACGTGGGCCATAAGACAGAAAACTGCCGACACTTGAAGCAGCATTTGGAAGAGTTGGTGCAGGCTGGGCACCTCGCAGAGTTCATTGAGAGTGGGCGAAAAGCAGACGAAGGAAGGACAGAGCAAGCTGGGGACCGCAACACCCCGGCAGGAGTAATTGATGTGATCCACGCCGCAACTAACCCCCAGATGTCCACCAACAACTCTGCTCGGGCCTACATTCAAAAGGCTGCAAAGGAAAGAGAGGTTTACGAGTTGAGAATGACACCGGAGGTCACCAACAAAAGAATCAAATTAGAAGAATCAGCCGAGGCGATATGTTTCTCCGAGCAGGACTTGGTCGGCGTTCACCAGCCTCATAACGATGCCCTAGTCGTCACCCTTCGGATCGCAAATTTTGATGTCAAAAGAGTTCTGATCGATCCAGGGAGTTCTTCAGAGATAATGTACTGGGACTTGTTCCAGAAACTTGGCATCAAGAACCAAGATCTCAAGCCGTCGAACACACCACTCATTGGCTTTAGCGGTAAAACAGTACTTCCTAAGGGGAAAATCACGCTTCCTGTAAAAACAGGACCAGTATGTATAATGACCGAGTTCCTGGTAGTAGACACAGTCTCGGCGTACAATGCGATAATGGGGCGATCATGGCTGCATGAGATGAGGGCCGTGCCGTCAACGTACCACCAGATGCTAAGATTCCCGTCGGCTGATGGAATAGTGAACGTTCGTGGAGACCAGGTCAGTTCCAGGACCTGTCTTTTGACCTCGGTAAAGGCAAATGATCCGTGCCGAGAACTTAGCTCGGTGGAAGAAGATGAAAAATAGCAATTAACTACCGACAGCCCGATCAAACTCAATGACGTAGCTGTCAAAGAATGTCCTGAAGTACATTTGGGAACAGAGAAGGAAGTTACAGAGCGAACCATCGAAGACCTGACTAAAGTACCTTTAGACAGGGATGGAGACCCGGACAAGTATTTTATGGTGGGGGCAGCACTCAGTCCCGAGCAGAAGATAGAGTTGGTAAGACTGTTGCAGACATATGCCGATGTATTCGCATGGGATACTAATGATATGCTCGGTGTACCTCCCGAGCTAGCTTGTCATCATTTGAATATTAATCCAAGTTTCAAGCCGATCAGTCAGAAACTGAGGAGATCGTCCCCTCAGCACCAGGAGGCAGTAAAAGAAGAGGTGGCACGATTGCTGGAATCCAGAACAATAAGAGAAGTTAAATATCCGACCTGGTTGTCAAACACAGTGGTGGTAAACAGTTCCTACAGGGAACCGAACTCTAGTAAGAAAGTGTCGAGCAGGCCATAACTTCTAGAGAATCGAACAAGTGGACGGTTCCTACAGGGAACCGAACTCTAGGAAGAAAGTGCCGAGCAGGCCATAACTTCTAGAGAATCGAACAAGTAGACGGTTCGTACAGGGAACCAAACTCTAGTAAGAAAGTGCCGAGCAGGCCATAACTTTTAGAGAATCGAACAAGTAAACAGTTCCTACAGGGAACCGAACTCTAGTAAGAAAGTGTCGAGCATGTCATAACTTCTAGAGAATCGAACAAGTAGACGGTTCCTACAGGGAACCAAACTCTAGTAAGAAAGTGCCGAGCAGGCCATAACTTCTAGAGAATCGAACAAGTAAACCGTTCCTACAGGGAACCGAACTCTAGTAAGAAAGTGCCGAGCAGGCCATAACTTCTAGAGAATCGAACAAGTAGACGGTTCCTACAGGGAACCGAACTCTAGGAAGAAAGTGTCGAGCAGGCCATAACTTCTAGAGAATCGAACAAGTAGACGGTTCCTACAGGGAACCAAACTCTAGTAAGAAAGTGCCGAGCAGGCCATAACTTCTAGAGAATCGAACAAGTAAACAGTTCCTACAGGGAACCGAACTCTAGTAAGAAAGTGCCGAGCAGGTCATAACTTCTAGAGAATCGAACAAGTAGACGGTTCCTACAAGGAACCAAACTCTAGTAAGAAAGTGCCGAGCAGGCCATAACTTCTAGAGAATCGAACAAGTAAACAGTTCCTACAGGGAACCGAACTCTAGTAAGAAAGTGCCGAGCAGGTCATAACTTCTAGAAAATCGAACAAGTAAACGGTTCCTACAAGGAACCGAACTCTAGCAAGAAAGTGCCGATCAGGCCATAACTTCTAGAGAATCCACCAAGTAAACAGTTCCTAATTGGAGCCGAGCTCCATGAAGAAAGCGCCGAATAGGCCATAACTTCTAGAAATTCGGATCACGGCCGAACTAATTGACATGACCAAACCAGGCCACAAACTTTTGAACAACCAAAGTATTTCTAAGTATTGACTTCCTAGTTGAGTGGTCGAGTTCTCCGAAAAAGAACCGAGCAGGTCGAAACGTCAAAAATATCAAACAAAGTACATAATAATTTGTGCATTCATCAAAGAAAATCGCAAAAACAGAACAAGTAATAATCTATTCATTGCCAAAAGGTTGTGTACAAAAGGATCTGTAGAAAGCAAAAAAGATCCAAAAGGTTGTGTACAAAAGGATCTCTAATTCATCTGCAATTACATCGAAATTGTTTTTTAAAAAGAAATTCTAAAGTCTTGGTTCAGCTTGCAGGTGGTTGAGAGGAGCTCGGAGCAGAATGTCTGGAGAAAAGCTCTGAAGAAGGGCTGACCTCGGCAGCGACCAAAGCAGCTCGCCATCCCTTGCCAAAGAAGGCATCTCTGATCTGAGGAATTTGAGATCGAAGATCATCCTCCGCCTTCTGCACACCTTCATTATAAGCAGCATCGATCTTCTCTTCTTCACCCGCCTTGTACAGTTCAAATTCTTCTAGCAAAGCCGAGTATTCGATCTGGCTCTTTGAAAGTTCAACGGTTAACTCGTGCTCGGAGTCTTTCTGTTTGCCGAGCTCTGCCTCAAGTTTTTGGTCCTTGTCAATCAGGCTTTGATTTTGAGCCTGAAGCACTTTGACCTCTTCACAAAGCTTGGCGTACTCTTCGTCCGTACTCTCTTTTTTTGCTAAGGCTGAGGCTCGGGCATGCATGGCATCTTTCATGAGTTTATCCTTCCTGGCAATCCGAGCTCCGACCTCGTGCACTTTCTGCAAACCCTGGGAATCAAAACAGGAAAAGAGTTAGGAAATATTTTCGAAAAATGAAGAACATGCAAATACGCTAAGGACTTACTAGAACCATATGCTGAATGGCTTGGCGAGAAACCTCTTCATCAGTCAAGGACTTGTTTATGGCAAGGTCACGAGGAAGGATTACTCCTCTGGCAAGCCCAACCGCGACATTAAAATTTTCAATTGCAGAATCTTTGTCAGTGATTTCCTTCTTTTTTGCTTTAAGAACAGGTCGGAAGGGGGGAGTTGCTGGATGACTCGGCTCGGCTTCGGCAGTCCTTCGCCTCTTAGGAGCTGGGCCCTCGCCAACTTCAAGGACAAAGACGTCATCGGAGGTTTCATTGGTTTCTGGTGCAAGGGACAGTTTCTAAAGGAGTCGAAGTTTCAGAAGGCTGAACCATGGTTTCTTGGTTTATGTTCGGAAGTTCTTCATTAATGGGAACTAACAGCTCGGAAATTGGCTCGGGAGGTAGTGCTTCCTCAACAACTGGGGGCACGGAGTAAGTCACCTCGGGATCGGGAGGAATGATCGGCTCGACCGTATCCAAAAAATCCATGAAGCTTCTTGCCACACGGCGACCAGTGCCTGCTGCAGGAGCCCTCTTTTTTCCTCTCGAAGTGTTCTTCCGAGCAGATTGCAATGCCTCTCGATCCGCTGCAAGCGTAGCATTGGGTCGGTTCGGCACGACGATAAAAGATGAATAGGTCGGGCCGTAACCCAACAGTGTATAAGCGGCCCGGCAAAACAGGGTCTCATTAAAATCCCAGACCCTCTGAAGTTGATCTAACTTAACAGAGGTCTCAGGAACTCTGCCCTTCACAGTCTCTCCTACACAAAAGCAACATCAAGACAAGAATTAGAAAGAACGTGAGAAGGAAAGAAACTAACCCAAGAAAAGCAGGACATCAAATACCTGGCATGCCCTCTTCATAGGGACAACGATAAGATGGAACGGCTCCGGCAGCATACTCCCAATTCCCAGATACAAACACGATATCGTTTTCATGGCCCTTGTTGGAATCTGGAAGATGGGTGACTAGATAGCGGTCCTTCTTCCTTACAGAAAGATAGAAGCTATCCCCTGCTGCCTTTAGAATGTAGCAGTAGAGGATCTCCCAGAGTCCAAGGCTCAGACCCAAGATCTTGTTCAAAGAAGCGGCTCCCATGACGATCCTGAAAAAGTTCAAGCAGCACTGGAGGGGGCACAGTTTGGCAACAGACAATACCCAAATCAAAAGGGGGTCAAGAGGGAATCTCACCCCCCCTTCAGTGATAGCACGAGTGGGAATGGGGATTGATTCCCTCGTGCCTATCAAAGGCTCGTCCTTCCCAGCGACCCGGATCTCCACGTCATCAGGGATGTCGTATTTGGTCCTGAAGGCTGGGATGTCTGAAGATTGAAGAGGAGCCATTGGAGAAGACAAGACGCGCAAAGATGAAAACACAGAATGAGGAAGAAGCAAGAGAGGTAGTGAGTGAAGCGAGAAATGCAGAGTGTATGAAAAGAAAGAAAAAGACGGTTTATATAGGAAGAGAATTTCAAAAGACAGATTAAATACACTGAATGTGCCGCCAAAACTGAGGTACAAAGCCCAAGGCAATAATGATTAAGAATGAAAACGGCTGACAGGCGAAAAAACGTCTGTCAGACGTTTTCTGGGGGCAAATGAAGGGGTTAGACCCCAACGTTACACGTGTCCTTGCATTAAATGTGCTCACGTGAGGTTGAAAAAACTAAGCACGTGCTTAAGAATCAAGAATCCGCTGTTGTGCCGCATTCGAGCCAAGCTAATCAAAGGCTCGGTATACAAGGCGATAGCTCTGTTGTCGAAATCATCGAGGCTATCAAGGTGTTTCATCAGTACAATGGAATAGCTCGGCTTGAATCCAGCCGAGTTCGTGGGTGAGATCGGCACGGCAAGGGAAGAGGTCGGTTGTGCCAAACCAAGCTCGTTAACGGCTCGGCAAACAGTGGAGATGCTCGGCATTAAGAAATCCCGACCTCCTCAAAGGCGGTGGGTACAGAAAGATTTGCCTAAAACTTAGGCAATCAGATAAACGAGATCTGCGAGAATAAAGATATTCAGAGAAATTATTGGAGAAGAATCAGAAACCTCCCAAACTCAAGCACTGAAAGAAAGGAAGGTGTGCCACCTTGCCTCTGAATTAACGGAAACCCTAAGGGGAATGCAAGCTATAAAAGAAACACGAGACCAAGGCGAAAAGGTACGCTGAACTCTCCTTGTCTTCGTGAAACACATATCATTCATCTACTGACTTAAGCATCGGAGTGCCTTCGATCGAAGCACTTCGATCTTGGGCAGTTTGCTCGTTTTGCAGGAAGAGAGGCTGGGAGATCAAGTTCAGAGATTATCAAAAATCACAATTCCTAACTTCATATTGTCAGAGGTAAACCTTATTTTTTGCCTCTACATCCACCATAATTGAGAGTTTAGTCATTATTAGTAAGACTTTGGGACAGATAGAGCAAGTAAAAACTTGTTTTTTGACATTATTTGTGCAACGTAAGGAATTCAAGGCAGCGAAGCCAACTTTGATGTGGATATCGATTCGACGATGTAGTGACATCTAGCAAATTGAAAGACATTAAAAAAATTGTCACGTGACAGAATTTAAAGAAAGGCGGGAGATGATCAGTTACAACCTTACTTGAAAAAGGAGAAGTAATTGTCTGAGAGTTACAAACCTTATAACCGTCGATAAAGATAGAATTGTTGAGGATAGTGGCTATAAAAAGCAGACAAGAAAAAAGTTAAAGGGTACATTTAAACCGTCACAAGACTCACGATATAGACATTTTTAAGAGTAGTTTTATATTTGTTTTAGGAAGTAATTACTATTGTAATCAAGGCTGTTAATTCAGTCTTTTCTGTAACTGAAATCTCTTCGACTAAATTAATATAAGAAATCTTTTTTATTAGTTTACTGTACTGTGCGATTATCCTCTTAAAATTTATCCAAAGAAGTCTTGAAATAAGACAATTTAACCCATCATAAACAATCGTTTGAAAACTATCTGTCGATTAAGTCTACTCCGTCGATAACAATAGATTTCGGAGCAACACTATCTTATTAAAATATTATTCCATTCAAGAATAGTTCATACAATATTATTAAAAAATTAAATTAAATTTTATCTTTCAAATTTGTACTTTAGCACTAGTATGATTCATATGTGAATAATAATAATTAACTATATCATTTCATTTCAAATTTGTATGGTATCCTATCATAACACGTAAAAATTGACAGTCCAATCCTAATAGCAGTTAGGCCTTAAAACGACAATGAGAAAGAACAAAAACTGCAAGCCACCATTGTTGAATGCCAGACAAAACAAGTGGGTCATATGGTTTGGGTACCCAAAAGGTGCCAACCCATGTTGAATCAGCGTGGTGGCCTGGCCTGGCCTGGCCCTGCCCTGGGGGGGTTTCTGCCGACCAAAAAACAAAAGGAATAAAGCAAACTTGTGCACATGAAATCTCGCAGCAGAATGCTTACGAAGGTGGGTTTGATGTGCAGAAAAATAAATAAAGAAAAGGGTAATTGCATTATAAGTCCCCAAAATATAGAGTTAGTCTCATTTTGGACCTTAATATTTTAATTGCAACATTTTAATCATTGAAATATTAAATATGTTTCTATGTGGTATTTCAAGCAGACAACATCAAAATTGATAACGATTTTTGATCACAAACTTGTTATGTGATACTTAAACACGAACAAAAATTTTTTGGATAGTTCTTGACAAAAAATGTATAATATGGGTAGTTCTTAATCAAAATTTGGATATCTTATGATCAAAATTGTTTAATTTGGATAGTTTTTTGACCAAAATTTAGGTAAAAAATTGGTCAAGAGTTATTTAAATTAATTTTTTTACCCATATTTAAGTATTACGTGAAAAGTTATCCAAAAATCATTAGCAATCTAGACGTTGTCTGTTTGAAAGATCACATAGTAACATATTCAATATTTTAAATATTAAAATGATATAATTAAAATATTATGAATTAATATGAAATAAATTTCATACTTTAATGACTTCTAAGACAATTAACCCTAAAAAAAAAAGATGTCATATCACGGATGTGTGAATTAAAATGACACGGATTGAATACTTTATGTATTAAATTTATAAAATTGATACATTAAAATAAGGACCAAAAATATTATTAACTCTATTTAAAAATACTCACAATATAATAAATATCAGTACAGTGCCATTTTTTTTTGGTTAATGTAAGGGGTAAGTTTCTCACTCAGCCCCCCACGGAAGGATTCTGGCTGACTTGGCCCTAGCACCAGTAGTCTTTATCTTTCTTCGCCAGCTAGGAGCGCGTTCGTCCCACATCGGAAGAGAGTCGTCTCCTCCCCTGCCATATAAGTGAACACTTCCTATGGAGGAGACGACTCTCTTCTGATGTGGGACGAACGCACTCTCAGCTGGCGAAGAGAGATAAAGACTACTGGTGTTAGGGCCAAGTCAGCCAGAATCCTTCCGTGGGGGGCTGAGTGAGAAACTTACCCCTTACAGTTAACATAGACAACTCCTTAGATAGAAGGGTTGAGTTAGGAAATTTGGCGACTCCCTTGAATTAAGTCATCAAGAATTTATAATTTTCTAGCCTCAACATGCAACATCTCGTCTTTGATTGATTATAAAAAAATTAATTGAAGTATGTATAAATTGTATCAAACATCATTGACTACTATACGCTAAAAAAAGAAAGAAAGGAATGAGCTGAGCTAGGGAAGACAAGTCCCCTGCCATTTTTGACTATGGGGATGACACTGTCAATTTGTTTTTAGACAACTTTCCTGCCATTTTTGACTATGTCGATTCGATTACACTGCCAATTATTTTATTGTTTAGCTGTAATCACGTGGATTAGTCACACGTGGCACACATGCCGTATTAAGGTAATCACATGCAAACATGTGACAAATTAATGTAATCTAACTGCGATTCTGAGCGACAAAAAAAAATAAAAAAATTTAATTACAAAAAAGATTTTTTGGATGGGGAAGTAGCAAGGAAGGCCAGCATGAGTGGAAAAAAAAATATTTATTTCAACGGTGATATCATGCTAACATTATCACGTAATATCACTAATAAATAATGTGTAAATAAATAAAAAAGACGAAACCCACATAAATCAATAACTACCTGTTTATGTAAGTCAATAACTATTCATTCTTCTTTTATGTAAATCAATAGCAACCCGTCCATGAGACTCATTTTGCTTGTTTAGAGTTTTATTATTGGTTGGTGATACTATATCAACAATTTTGATATAATATCACCGTTACATTGAATATTTTTTCGCATGAGTGTTAATTCCATTGTATTGCGTTTTGTCCCAAAGTAGATTATTTTCTAGTGTTTTTTTTATGGTGGTTGAAAGGTTAAATACAATAAATTATTTTTTTGAGTTAAAAAATTAAAATATAAGTTTTATTTATTTATTTATTTATATGAATACTGCCTCACCTATTTCTCATCGGACAATATCAAAAAAGTGACTATTTGTCCAGGGCCGACTCAACTGCATTGAAAAAAAAGTATGGGCTTTAGGCCCCAAATTTTTAGGTACATTATTAACTCATAAAAAAATTAATTTTTTTAAAATTTTAAACCCTAAAAAAGGCCCCAAAATATTTAGTACAATGAACATTTTTATTGTAATAATTTGGATCCATGATTCAATTCATAACATTAAAAATCTAAAAGTCATAAGTTGAAAAAATAAAAAGTACTCAAAAGTCAACTCATATTTACTCCTTCTCTCTGTGTGTAAAAATTAGTACAAAACATTAAAAAAAAGTTAAAATTAAACTCTTTCTAATAAAAAACAAAAACAAAAGTTAAAATATTTTTTTCAGTAACACTAGCACGTCATTCTTAGGTCTCTCTCATATAATAAATTGAAGTTTTCGTTTTAAAAGTTTTTTCTGATATAATAAATTTTTTTCAGTTAAAAATTTTCTCTTTAGACCTCCAATTGTCTAAAGCCACCCCTGTATTTGTCATCTTTAACTGCAATAATGCTGACCTCTGCCCTAATTTGTTGGTCTCTAATATACATGTTTGAAATTTATACTAACATAAAAGTTTAAACCTATAAGTAATGAGTCCATCACTAATATATTAATTTAGTTTTTTTTATCCAATGTGAGATTCTCACACATGCAAATACCCAAAACCTTATTAGGGTGCCTCTATTTTTTTTTTCATAGTTAAAATGTTAAATATAAATAAACTAAACTATTGTAGTTAAACAACGAAAATATAAATAACAAAATACATTAATATACATTATTTTAACTTGTGTCATAGAATAAGAAATCAAGAAATAAAAAAATAAAAGTGACACCAATAAATTTGATTATTCGTATTTAATACTAATTTATTTTATTTGTATTAATTAAGTATATATTTTTTTTAAATTCTCAATAAACTAGTTTTATGAATTCTACAATTCCTTATTCTTAATTAATAATTATTTTTTTGATCCTTAATTAATAAAATTGAAACCCATGATTAAGGGGGGCTTGGAGGGAAATGAGCTGCCAGAGGCTGTAGTACCATGATGCAGGGAATGTGCAGAACATGTGTACAATTCATGCTGCTTCACTGTCTCACCTTTGTCACATCACATGCAAACCCCTCTCTCTCTCAGTCTCTTTCTCTCTCTTCCCTTCGCTCCGCATGTGCTTCCCCATGTGCATTCCCTTTGCGCACTACGCACCCCTCTCTCTAATCTCTTCTATCTCACTTCCATTGACGCCTTGCTGGTCCATGCCATGTTCACATGCGCCCTTTGGGGGAGGCCACACCCCCACCCCTTCCCGCCTCACCCACCTACGCTTTTCACCTAATTGACTTTCTTGCCCTTTAGCTTTCCTGATATAACTAAACTACTATTTCTTTCTTAGTATAAGTTGCCTCACAATTTTTATTAGGGTTGATAATAAATAGGTATATTATCATGAAGGCACTAAACTTTGTTTCGAGATGGCCGAAACGTTTCCGTTTCTATAGAAATCGAAATGAATCGTCGATTGAATATCAAAATTCCTATATTTCGTGGTGCTTCGATAAATTTCGAGGTGTTTTGACATGTTTCGATCTATATTTCAACCAATATTACAGAAATAAAATTTTATATTTTCCTTTATTTCTATTTTATTTTCGAAACATTACCGAAACGTTTCTGTTTTCAAGCTCTCCGAAACTATGCACCGAAACGAAATTTTGATCTTTAATTATCATATATGTTATATCAAAATTCATTTAATTTATAATTAATTTTTAACAATTTTATCGTGTCAAATTCGTGTGTGTATTATGGGGTGAATACCCATTCGGTAGGGCCAATAGTTCAACATTTAGGCCAACTTTTCGTGCGAGAGTGCTGTGTTTGTCTTCATTTGCTCATGTTAACTACATGTGAGAATTCTTAATCCATGAGTTGTAGGATATATTTTGACAATCAACGTGACCACTAATTTTGTTATGTGGGTGAAATTTATGATTGCCATCATTATATTGTTATTGCATTAACATGTAATCATACTTGGGGACAGGTATCATCAACCATGTCTATAATTGAAGTAGGCAGCCCATTGCCGTCTAAGTTACATATGGTTGTGTTCTACTATATCAAGCTGGTAGTCAATGTCAGATTGTACTAAACTTCGACATAGAAAGACCATTATGTTTTGAGTATTGAATGGTGTTGAAACATGTAACATGGATTAGTATTAAATTAGCCATCTTGTATTAATCAGGGATACACTTGAATAAAATTAATTTTTTTTTAATTTTTATGACACATAATCTAGCATTAAGAGAAAAAAAAAAAAAAAAAAAAGTGCAGGGGCTTAATTGATAGAAGGATCATAGTTTAAAGACTGTTTGTATAGTTTACTCCAACTCATTTGTGTCACGTGAGTGACACACTTCACCACTTTCGTTAAAAAATCTAACGGAGGCAGACAGAAGAACTCAATTGACACAATTAGAAAGTGTTAAGGGACTCAAGTGACACACACAAAAAAAAAAAAAGAAATTTAAGTGCTTAATTGACATTAAGGATTATAATTTGAAGGTCATATATGTCATTTATTCTAATATAAAAAAAAATACCATAATTGGACCGAAGAAATGAATATTCGAAAGTCTAGCATGTTTCATTTTTGGAGGGGGGGCAGGTCTAGTATTTAGAATAATAAAACTGTTAAAAAAAAAAAAAATTATATTATATTAAATTTGTTAATGATCTTGAAAATGGTATGGGGGGGCATTTTGGGGAAAAAAACAAGTGAGGCAACCCCGTACTTTTTCACATGTGCGGTGGTGCAGATGAGCCAGGCTTTCTCTGAAAAATCTTTGTGGGAGTGGGGCTTGCAAGTTGTGTTGTGCCATCTATCTTCCCGCTATAATTCTTCAAAAGTGAGACACCAAAAACATTTGTGTCGTTTTCTGAATTAGATTTACCGTAGCAATCATGGTACATGACAAAAAAAAAAAAAAACCCCTCTCTACACAGTTTTTTCTTTTTAGAGTTTATAATATTTTTGTCGGTCTAATTTTATCAATTTATTATCTATATTATTTAATTTTTGATCATTTTTTTTGTCAAAAATTTAATGGATCATCTGTATAGGGATGATTTACACACGAATTCAATATTTTAAAGACCAATTGACCAAATTAATATAATAAAAAATAAACTGACAAAACGTGTATATTTTAGGAATCAAATCCTATGTGTGTTAGTGTAGATAATTTACTATGTGTGTGTGTGTGTGTTTTTTTTTTTTTTTGGCTTATGTATAATAGATTCTAATTAAATAGTTTAGCAATGATCTATCATTATAACTCTCTTTATTGATAAATTAGGGTTCTCTTATTGTTGTTTTACTGACTCATATAACTTCTCTCACCTCAGTCTTTTTGGTTCTTAAGAATTGTCGCCACCTTTCCTAGGATTGGAATGATTATTTCTGTTCAATCGGTCTATGTCCATCCTTGAATATCATCGAGTACTGTTAAAATCTCATTGGAAGAGATGAGTAGGAGATTCAATACTCGATAATAAAAAGTACATGAATGAGCTTTTTTTAAGACCCATTTGTTGGCATCGTGTCATTATAGTTGGTTGCATATAAAAATTTATTCAACTTATTCCTAATTCATTTATTATTGCGTATAGTCGAGTTTATATCATACAAAATCTATTTATTTATATAAAACAATAGTTTTTGGGTGAGAGGGATTGATAAGCCTTCTCTCCCATCCAATAATTCCTACAATATTTTTGCAACCTTAAAATAATGAGTGTGACTGTGTTAGAGAGTATTTATTGGAATGAGAAAGGAGTGTCCGGTGCATCGCACGAGATTGGACGCTAGTTTATATTATGCATAACACATATATAACAGAATTTACTTCATTTAATTTACAAATAAAACACATTAATACTAAATCCATATATTAACAGCTCTACCTAAAGCACCCCCTTTTTAGGAAAAAAAAAAGAGAGTCAAAAATGGTAAGAAACATAAAATTTAAATAAAATAAATGGCATTTCTGTAGTTTCATGGGAAACAAGTGGCAACATTTTAGAACTCCCTTACTTAAGCCCCCAAAATCGTTCACTTTCACCCGTTTCAGCTCACACCAAACTACAGCTCTCTCTCTCTCATTTTCCGCTTTCTCTCTCCTCCCCTATATCGCCATGGGGTCGTCGAAGCCAATGAGTCCCATGAAGACGGGCGTGAGGAGAACGAAGAGGAGACCAAACTCTCGCAGAAGATTTTGCAGACCTGAAAAGAGCTCGAGAAGGGTCGTCAATGGCGGACCAGACCCGTGTTCTTCACTTGCAGACAAGTTGGAGGCTCTCAAGAACCTTATACCCACTTATAATCAGAGTGGGGATATGAAAGCCGACAAGCTGTTTGAAGAAACTGCCGACTACATTGTTCTTCTACGAACCCAAGTTTCTGTTTTGCAGAAATTGGTTGATTTTTATGGGTCTAGTCATGAGATTCAAAACCCTGTATAGTCGTGTAGCTGCATCATCGGAAAAAACCAAGGATGTTCTTTTATTTTTTTATTTTTTTTCCCTTTTTGCTAGTTAATTTTTGTGCACTGTATCGTACGGGTAATTGTTACAATTCAAGTAGTTTTTGAATATCATTTTCTTCGCAAACAAACAGCATTATTAATTAATCCCAAGTAGTTTTTTTTTGGGGGTATTCGAACAATCTTAGTACATATGGAGGTCGGAATGGGATCAGGTGTTTTCACATCTCATCGTACTTTCCGATTTGTCTTGATTTTCGAGTAGAAATCCAGGAAATGCATTGTGGCTTGAGATTTTGTTCATTATATGTTTCTTTTCTTGGTTTGGAGAGAATGCCTAAAATTATTCTAAAGTTGTTTGAATGAGTTTATCACCTTCTTTCTCACCACCCCGGGGTATATTTTATATCTTTTCTGACATGATTTCTCTTATCTGTCCAATTATAGAAGTGTTTCCTTGAAACATTATGAAAAGGGGTTTAGAAATCCAAATCCACACCCTCACACCAAGGGAATGATTGTTTAATGGGTTTGGGAAGGTATGAAAGAGACTAAAAGGTTGGATTGAAGTAAAATAGTTTAATAGATCATTTAATTTCATGTTTAGTTAAAATTTTTAAACTCGAGATTCAGATTCTAGTTCGTAACTGGCCCAAAAGATAACAAACACACGAGGATGAGTTTGAAATCAACCAACCCAAGACATAATGGTAAAAATATATTTTTAACCCTAGTCTATCATAGTAAAAAAGATTGGATAGGATAATTTAATTAATTACATGATAAATATTTGATTATAATTATGATTAATCTGTGAGTCTTATATGTATTTATGGTATTTATCAAACAAATGATTGAATTAAATTTATGTATGAATCACATGTAAAAAAAAGAGATTTGAATTTGGAAGAATTTACTAAAAATAATCCAATCTCCCCATTCTAAAACCATCAAAACATGCCCCAAATGTATACGTCAAGATGTGGATGACAATCTACGTTGTGTTTAGATAATTTAAATTGTTACTCAATTTTAATTTTGATTAATTATCAAAATTTTAGTCAATATATTTAATTAAGTGTAATATTATTAGAAGTTAAAATTTTGAATTAATTTGTTGACCTAATGATATAGTTTTATTATAGCTGTTGGATTAACATCAAGTTCTAATATTTGATGAGTTTCATGGTTAATCCAATGATTATCTATATAATAAATTATCTAGCAAGTTGAATTTTATCTTTTATACATTTTTTCCCCAAAAAACATCACATCACCTAATTCTATCATATGTTCAATCATTTAATATTTAGTTAATTTGTAATTTAACACAACTTTTATTTCATACATTATTCATACACAATAATATACATATGTTAAAAAATTATATCGAGTTATGTATTTTGAAAAAAATTTGACTTTATTTTTAATAAAATAATAGGTGAAAATTAATTTTAAATGATATAAGCAAAGAAATTAACTTTAAATTTAGTATAGTGAAATCAATTTTTGAACGCTAGAATCTTATATTTTATAGTGCCTTCGTGCACGGGTTATGACTAGTAGTCAAATATGTTAACAATTTAAGTCTGATAATGATTGGTTTAAGTCTGGACCCCTTTAGAGCCCACGACCCTCTGGGCTTGCAGAAAGCAACTCAGACAGCTTATTCAGACAATATTCCTTAGGCTCGAACTGGGCTACGACTCAATGCTAGGGAGACTCATTATTAACGAGCTCAGTACAACTACTAGCTCGAGAGATGGGAACATGACATAGGGCCAATCTGCAAAAAATTACAGCATGACACGTGGACAGGGGGACAAGGGAATATTAACTGAAAGCTCTGATGAACAAAAACTAGCAGGTAATGGAGACAGATCAAGTACTATAGAATATATATGGCAAGTAATGGGCGCAAAAAGGCTTTGGGGACCACAACTCCAGGACAGAGACAAACGCAGAAAGGGTCACAAAATAGCCAAAAAGGACAAACACAAAACCCTAACTACCAGTTGTATAAATAGTCAATAGGGCTACAGTGCACGAGAGAGCCATTCGACAAACCATCAAGTAAAATTTAGGCAATAGCCTGTAAAAAGCTTCAAGCCAAACATCTTATAACATCAATTTTCTTCTCCAAGTAATATAACCCTCAAGGAGCAAGAGTCTCACTTATAATGGACGTAACCTTAATTTTTTGACTAAGACGAATTACTTATATCGTTGTTTTTTTCTAGCATCATACATATAGCATACACACTCACGTTCTCCCACGCACGCGCGCGCGCACACATACACACATTGGACTTCACCCAAGTTTGTTCTGTAGTCCAGTCTAGTCCACTCCAATTGAATTCGAGCACCATAAAGATCAATAAATTAAATTCTAATAATATTACTCTTTAATCAATCGTATTGTATTTAAGTTGGTATTCATAAGATATGAATACACAATTCAAAACTAGAGCTATTTTTTAATCAATTAAGTTAATCATTCATAAATTGAAAATCCACTGGGTCCAAATGCAAACAAAAATAAGTTAAAAAAAAAAAACACTTATTCATTCAGTATCAAACCAAAATAAAAATAAAAATTGATATGTTAATTCTCAATAAATAAATTTATCATGTTAAAATTAAATTATTTGTGTTTGATATTAGTTTAATTTTTAATTATCTATAATAACATAGGTCGTAATTTTTGTATTCAGAACTAATGAACCTTCATTCCTTAAATTTGTATCGTGTCAAAAATTAAATTTCCTTCTTTAGACAAACGTGGCCGATGTCACCTGAACCCAGACATGCACAATCATCTCTCCCTCCCTCGGTGGCGTCGCTCGTGGGGGTGTCAATTTTCGACACGACACGTTAACACAACACGAATTGAAAACGAAATTAATGGGTCAGACACGAAATTAAACAGGTTAATGGGTGAAAACGGGTCAACACGTTTAAATACAAAAAAAATCATGTCCGATTCATGTCAAAATCAGGTCAACTTGATTTTGACCTGATTAATCCGTATATTTTAAACGGGTTGACATGATTCGGACACCAACCCAACATAACCCATTGTAAACCCGTTTAATCCGTTTATAGTAGTATAATTTGTCTATTATATATGACTGATGTGATCTTAACATTATTACTTATTAGTAATTATTTCTACTATGGTAATTGACAGTATGTTTCTTAACATTATTATGACATTATAATAGTATAGTTCTTATTTTAATTTTTGGGTTGAACCTTGAATGCATTTTAGTTAATTTCATTGATGAGATGTGATATGTTATTGATTAAAAAATTATTTGAAATTTGGGATGAATGATTGAATAGTATATTAATAGTAATGAAAAAGTATGGAAACAGGTTAAACAGGTCATGTTATGTGTGTTAACCCGAAAATAACCTGTTTATTAAACATGTCAAACAGGTTAGGTTCGGGTAACTCTTTTAATAGCCAGGTGAGGTTAGTGTTTACACATGTAACGCCCCAAATACCACCATGGACGACATTACATTCTAAAACCATTTACATCATGAGAGCACTAATATCATCCATAAATAAATTAAATTTCATTCATCATCCATAAAATATTTACATCATTATCCAAAAGAATATGCTCAACCATGGCATTTACATCTCAAAAATTAATTAAAGTAGCACAGCGGAATAGTAAAAGAAACTAGACCTTACAGTGTCCAAAAGAATAACCTAGTCTAGTACAAAAGAAGCTACATCTCTACATATCCACCTCGGGATCTAGGTTCCCCTCGAGTGGAGCCTCCCAATGCCCTGACTCGTCGATGCCGAGATCCTCCTCTAGCACCAAATCTGAAAAATGTAATTTGTAGGGGATGAGCACGAAGCTCTGTAGCAAAATCTTCCCAACTCAAACAAGGTGTAGAAAACATGTAAAACAAGTCGGTCTCATTTCGAAAATAATATATATCAATTTTTGAAGGAAAAATAGGACAGTTTAAAGAGATCTCAAGTTTAAGCCATAACAACAATCAAGTAAAAGAATAAATTAAATTGAACAACAATACACCGTGTCCAAAGTTAGGCCAATTCGGAAGGGCGTCTTCCGATGCATTGTCCCATACCAATGCACCGGCCAAGACGTTCCAACTCATCATCCCATGTATATTGGTTCATCCCCGTACCATGTATGTTGATTGTTTCTCATGAATCTACCCAACGATTATACCTAGTCCACTAATCACAATCACATTCACAAGCATTTTAGGAAAGGGTGTCTACCATCCCAATGGCAGTGACGAGTCCCTTCCCAGGAAAAGTATACTATCCCTTGTTCGAACTCAAGTGAACGATAGTGGTTTCATTACCAAATGACAACCCACTACAAGTGCTAGGAAACCATCTCACCCCCACTGGGGTAGACTAACCTCTAACACTCTACGACATCTCTCGAAGGCAATCCAAGTCCCTCACAACAACCATACAATTGAGGAAACCAAAATATTCTCAATTCATCAACATTTCAAGGAATTACCAAATTCCACAATTTCTAATATAATGTTTCATAATATGATGGAAGAAAATGAGCAAGAGATCATCATAAGTAACATTTTGGGGTACAATATCAAACACTAAAGTTTTGAAAGCAATACCAAGGAAAAATAGAGGGAAAAGTCCATTTCTCTTTAAAACCAAGGTTTGAAGATGAAAAAGAGAAATTTAATAGTTATCCAACCATCACAATGTTCAAAACATGACATTTATTTCAAGAGGAACAAGAATCATGTATTTAATAGCAAGTACATATGATTTTAACCCAAAAGAATACATATAATTTAGCCCTAGCCTCAATGTAAGAACATAGGAAGAAATCCCCTACCTTAATGTTCTTGGAAAAATTAGGGCTTTGATCTTGAATCAACTCTTCAATCTCTTGTTTTCTCTTGATCTTGTGTTTCTCTCTTTCTCTCTTCCTCTCTTATGTTTTCTAGGGTTTGGAGTGGTGTAATGAAGGCTAAGGAGGTGACAAAATGTATTTATAGTGGAGGAAAAATAGGCTTGTTCGCGACTTAAAATCTCAGATTTTTACAGTGACTACCGGTAGCTCGGGTACACTGGACACTCGACTACCTGTTGACTACCGGTAGCTCGGACACACTGGACCATTGACTACCGGTAGCTGATAGTGACTACCGGTAGTCACTATCCAGATTTTTCTACTTCCACTTCCAGTGAATTTTTGACCCATTTAGAGGTCGAATTGGAAAATTTTCATGAGATACACTTTTGTAGCCCTAGATGTCTACTATCTACTGTCAAAATTTCAGGTCATTTGGAATTAAGAATAAAAATTTATGTCCAAAATACTAAGAAATATTCAATACCCATTTTTACCCAAATTCTCGCTAAAGTGTATTTTAACTCCGGGACACTTCCTAACTTCCAATACATCCATATTACCACTCCCAATGTTTTTCGACCTTCCGGATTCAATGGAATCATTATTTTGACCTACAAACTTTTAGAAACTTGTCTAATCACCCTTTCCAAGTTTAAACATCTTCGACACGTAACTTCCCAATCAAATTGTCTCCATAGCATTTATTCCTACGGTTTATTCTTATGTCACTACATATATCTACATCTTTACAAATATTATTTACTATATCTATATATCTATATGCATATATAAAAGAAAATGCGGGGTGTTACAACACATTTCGACGCAATTATTAAACATGTCAAGTTTGTGTTTTGGGATTTTTGACACAAATTCGAAATTAACCCGACACGAAATGACCCAACCTGACACGTTTAACACCCCTACTCGTGGGTACAGTGTGAAGTTATTTATTTATTTTTTTGGTTCAATAATTAGAAGTGTCTGAGTCAACTTACATTTGTCTCGACTAATTCTTTTTTTTGGTTCAAGTAAAAAGCATGTCATTCATGCATGACCCAAGTAATAAAATAAACGAATCTAATTTTTTTTATGTGTATTAATTTATGTGTGTGTATTTTTAGTGTCTTAGTGTGTGTTTTAATTATTTTATGAGATAATAGATTTAAGTCAATACATTATGATCTAATCTATTTTAACCCGTATATTAAACTAGTTGAAAATGGATTGAATTTGTTTTGCAGTCGACTTAATTTAAATTAATCTATAACCAACCCAGATTGAGACTTGGAGTTCACAGATTTGCCCTGAATCCAAGCTGAGTTAATGAAATCGGTCTATGATTGAACTCAATTTGACTAAGTTGATGAAATCGGGGTCAACTATAGTATCGAGTTGACTAATTTGCAGATCAAATTGATCTAAACTTTCTTTGATTCATTGCCATAAATTCTTCTCTAGATTGATCATTTTGTCATTATTGGTTAGTTATGGCAACGAAGATTAAGTTAAGAAATAACTTTAGTGTCAGAATGCCTCACCATCTTCGTTTATGATTCCATTATCAATTAGCTTTGGAATGCTGCTTGCCAAGGCGAACATGGCGGCTGCTGCAGGGCAGAGCGTCCAATTCTCATCTTCTTCGCCACTTTCAATGCCCATCCCACACTCCCATCAGCAATAACACAAGTGATTTGATCATTTTCTATGAGGTCTTGTAGCTTTCTAGGAATGACTCGAAAGATTAATTCTGTCAATTTGCCCAAACCATTTCTACCCTCCGCTAATCCGTCCGGGAGTGAAACCAGATCAGGTACACCGTCTCACTCCGACAATGCTTTCAAGACCTGCCTGCTTGTGATTGAACTCGGTATTCACAAATGTGAACCGTGATAGACTATAAGTGTAATGCGAGCTCCATCAATGGAATTACATGACCTTGTGCTGGAAAGGGTATGGCGAGAACATCTGGGTTGCCCATGTAATGTTTGTTCTTTTGACTGATCCAACTTTTCCCATTTTGCTAATATAGTTACTCTTTCAGCCTTGCAGATATTGTCTATTTTTTGAGCTCAAGTTCACTTTGCTTTTGTGCTGCCATGGCTGAGAGGTGTCTATGCTCAAGGTATTGTCCATTTCCCTAAAGTTTTTTTTAGTCTCATAGTTGGGAATCTGCTCTTTTTCTCCGTCAAATGTTTTTTTTTTTAATTTTTCGAACATAGTTCATCATAGATAAGCAAGTGTCTTGCTCGATTACAAAACATGAAAAAAGAAAGTGTCATTGCTGTTGTTGTTTGGTTTATTTGCCTTCTTTCTTATTTTTTGGCTTCAGTTTAAACAATTTGTTGTTTTTTATGTTGTTTTTTCCTTTGTGTAATTCCATGTCTTTTTGGTTGCAAGATCAATTCCGTATAGCAATAGATAGTATCCCTCTTTGTGGTTGGCACCAATGAAAAATTGGACATCGTGTGATTTCTTAGTGGCGCTTAGGCCCCCTGAAGCGATTTGCTTGAGGTCTGGATTCACGGGAAGTAAACTTCTGATTGCTTCTGGCAGTTTGGTAGGACTAGCAAAATTAGAGGGTTTGCGTCTTCTTTAAGTAACACGTTTCGTAAATGAATGGACCTCACACGATACGATTAATAAACGAATTGCGTATAAGTGAAGCTAATAAAAAGAAATACACGATACAACTTGTTTATATACCAGTTATACATGATTGATACGAGATACTAACCCGATATGACACGACTCGTTAAACTCGAATTAATAAATAAATCGGGTATGAGTAAAGTGTTTTTTGATACGACCCGTTAAGACTCGACACGAATCCGCTTCATTCGACACGATTGATAGACCTAGGTAGGACTGGTGTCTAACTAGGGATCAAGTCATCCTTAGGGAACCCCTATGAGTTTTATCTGTCTAAGCTTTTTCGGAGGGCTTCCCCACTAGGTGAAAGCTACTGTGGTCACGCTCTATTAGGTAGTTTGTTTTTGGTCGCCCTGCTCTCTGCTTTTTCACTAGCAAAAAAAAACCTCAATTTGTCTTTTGTTTCATTTTTGGTCCAGCACCTTTGATTGGATGCAAATGCACATTTTCCATAGATTATCTCCCGAATTCGCACCCATGAAGGAACTTGATAGAGTGTTTGAAAGTATTAAACAAGCTGATTAATTTCTAGTACACTGGCTGGTTAGATCAAATTCGCTCCTCGTGCACCACGGGCGACCCCATTAATCGAGGTCTTAGGCAAAAATATTAAATCAAGCCTTTGTAATTTTTTTTTTTGATGAAAACCTTTGTAAAATTCAATATAATAATATAGATACTATTAAATAATGAATTAAGTCTTTTAAAGTTAATTTGATGTTAATCGACGTTAAATATGGAAGTCAAATGCAATTAAGTAGCTATCAATCAAAGATATAAAGAAATAAGATCGAAGCTTTGTTTGATGGCAAATTATTTGTCTGGAACGAATGTAAGTAGAAATGTGTGAACATTTAATTTCTTACAATAAATGAAGTGTGGTTGGAGATTGTAGAGAAACAAAATCATTTTTAAACGAGAAAATTTAGTAAAGTAATTTTAAGTATACTTAGTTTTCGATAGTGAACTATTCGTACTCACTCTGTTTTTCGGTCATTTTTATGCATTTAAAAAAGTTCAGCAAAAAATCTATCCCAAATAAATGAACCTTGAATTTAACCTAAGAAAACAATATTACAATTAGTTGATAGACAATTAATCAGTTAATTGATCTTGATTGTAAGACATGAAAAGAATTGTATTAAGAGATAGCACATGTTTCTTGTGTTATATGAAAACCAGATAAGGCCAAAAAAACTTAGTAAAATTTGAGGTCCTATAAATTCTTTAAGTAATCCTAAAAATATTATTTGACTGCCCCGTATTTTTCTTTTTGTTTGGGGGCCCTAGACAGGTTAGTGGCCTATTTCTGATGTTGGGCCTGCCAAGTGCATATGGTGTCAAGGGTCTGCTCTTTGGGTACGTCGCACTATTTTTATATGAACTTTATTTAGAAGGAAACCACTATTGTTGTAAGATTAAGTTGGTTCACGCTAAAATATAAATTTTCCACTTGTCCAAGCATTTTTTATTAAAAGTAAACTAACATAGGGATGATTCAAGCGTACCATCATAAATAAGTGTACTAGGGGGAATCTCGATCGTGTCAACTAGTTAACTTAGCATGTGTTCATCTCCAGAAAAATCTATAGCCAATACAACCCATTAATATATGAAATCATGTAAGGATTAACAGGTTATAAGTAGGACTAAAACAAAACGTTGAAAGCATGAAATAGGACGGAAAAGAAATGAAATTGGAGTTTAACTTGTCGATTTGTCTGCTACCATCCCACAGGTAAGATTGAAGACCTCTCTTTCCTCGGAACTGAAATAGCATTCATCTTAGCTTACAGGAAGAACCATGCCCCTAGCGACCAGATCTAATCCATTATGTTCTTTCTTTCCTTACCTACAATGCTTTACAATAGTAAGGAGCACTACTCCCACTCATAAGTAACATCTAGACAGAAGGATTGAGATGGATACTTCTAATGCATTCTAATGCCTTATAGATGCAAACGATAAATAACAGACCAGAGCACAAATTTGGAAACCTTCTGTTTCTTAATTGTCATAAAATTAAGTCAGCCCTTTTCTATTCACTTTTCCTTTCCTTCATCCATTCGATAAAATTGCTGAAATTTTTTTGCGAGTGACCACCTTCTTTGACACCATTCATAGCCTTTTCTTTAAGATCCAAGGCCCTTGCTTTGAATGTTTTATCACCAATGAGTTGCTCCACTTTACTCTTAATCTCTTCATGATTGATGATACCTTTTTCATCCTGATTAAACCTTAGTCCGACCTTCCAAACATCACAAATATAGCTCTGGTTAAGAAACTGGTCTGCAAAGTAAGGCCAACACAGTAAAGGGACTCCGTTGCTTACACCCTCCATGGTAGAGTTCCATCCACAATGGCTTAAGAAGCAAGCAATAGAAGGATGTTCTAAGACGTTTTGTTGAGGTGCCCAACCCACCATTCGTCCTCTAACACCTACTCTTTCTATGAATCCTTTTGGGTATGCGTCGGTTGCCTCCTCATTCATATCTGGCCGCACAACCCACAGAAATGGTCTGTTAGTGAGTTCAAGCCCTAGAGCCAATTCGTGAAATTGGTTCTGGTCAAAAACTGTGAAGCTTCCAAATGCAACATAGATTACTGAATGAGATGGTTGTTGATCGAGCCATCTCAGGCAAGTAGAGTCTTCTTGCCAGAAGTAGCCAGCCGATTTTCCAAGCCGTTTGCTTGCCAATAATGGGCCTATGGGTAAGATGCTTGGAAATAAAGTAAACGTTGCAGACTCAAAATCATAATTTGAGTTGCATATCACCCAGTCTGCCACTTTTATTGATTCATTATTTTTTTCCACAGTTTCAAAAATTATTTTTTGTGTGGTCAAGTCGCCAATACAGGCCCAAGCTAAATTTGCAGTGTTCATGGAGGGCATGCTTGGTGACAACTGTATCATCTGATTCTTCATTGGAGTTCCTGCAATGGAAATTTCCAAGAAATAAGTAGCTCTACATGAATTCTTAATCTATTCTATAGTCTAATGTTGTTGCCGCAGAGTGAAAAGTTTGTGATAGAATTCCTCACCATTGTTGTTTATGATTCCATCATTAATCAGGTTTCGAGCACTGAGACCCAAGGCCAACATAGCAGCTGCTGCAGGCCAGAACACTGCTCGCCTGATTCCCATCTTCGCCGCAACTTCTAATGCCCATCCTATACTCTCATCAGCAATAACACACGTGATTTTATCGTTGCCTGATTCATTAATCTTTTCTATGAGCTCCTGCAGCTTCCTAGGCATGACGTTGAAGATTGCTTCTGTTAACTTGCCCAATTCATTTCTATCCTCCCAGGGTTCTAACCCGTCTGGTAGGGAAACCATATGCACCAGATCATGGAATTTGTCTTTCTCAGACAATGCTTTGATGACCCGCTTGTGATTGAACTCGGTGTTCACAAATGTGACTTTGAAACCATGATTGACTAAAGATAGTGAAAGCTCTAGCAATGGAATAACATGACCTTGTGCAGGATAAGGTATGGCTAGAACATGTGGGTTGCCCATATCTTTTTTTCTTTTGCTTGACCCTTGTAGATTTTGCCAATATTTTTGCAGATAGTTTTCTTAACTTAGGTTCATACCCTTTTATAGTGCTTGTGCAGGCATTGTTGAGGAGCCTATGCCCAAGGTGTTGCCCATTTCCCTAAATCTGTGAGTATAAAATTTGGGTATCTACTCTTGTCATTTTGTTCATGTCTAGTTCAGTAATTTTCTTTCATTACTGGCATTATAGTTGCTGTTTTGTTCATTTGCATTGTCCTTTTCTACTGCTCTCCTTGGGGATAGCCGTCCTTAAGTTTTATCGACCTCTGCTGTATTTAACCTCGTTTTTATTTGTGTAATTTTGTTCCTTTGTTTTTGCAATATAATGTGGCTATATGTCATTTCCCTAGAAGTGTGAAAGAAGTTGCAAGTTACAATTTCACTTTTGCAGCTTCTCTTGCTTGTCTCTTTCATTCCTTCCAAATTTAGAACAACAATGCATCTCTCTTTGTGATCAGCATCAGTGAACAAAATTGCATTGTTTGACTGTTTCATACTAAGATAAGTGTTTGATAACATCAGCTAGGCTGGATGCATTTTCCCCCTAGATATCTTTCAAAATCTCCCACCTATTAAAAAATAGACAAATTGTATATTACTTCCCTATAGTTTGACCTAATGACATTGCTTCCTTCTTTTTTTAAAAATCTACACACTACCCATGTAATTTTACAGGAAATTGGAACCATTAGTAATTTCATTAAAACTAATGGTCAAAAGTTAAAAGTCAATATTAATTAAATACCTTATGAAAGTTGATATTCAAATCAGTATAAAAATTTAAGGAAGAGAAATACTAAAAAATTAAGAAAAGATGAGGTGTTTATTGTCTTTGTTAAACAAAATTGTTTACTCCATCACTTATTCTGCTTTATTCGAAAACCACAAAGGGTTTATTGTGTAGGTTTCCAAAATATAACAAGGTAATATGTTACATTAAACTAGGAAAGTTATCTACGATCTTGCCGTAAAAAACTGATTAGGTGTTTGAAAGTATTGAACAAGCTAATTGGGGTTCATTGACAAATTAGATTAAATTTTGAATCATCCTTTCCTTTGATAAGAAACAACAATTTTATTAATAAATAATATAAAAAACTGGTACAAGAATCAATCAAAATTGGACAAGTGACCAACCTAATGATTGGTAAAACATAAGGTGAAAAACACCACCACAAACTTGAGTTTAACTTGTTGACTTATCTGCTAGAAAACCTAAACACAAATTTGGAAGCCTCTGCTTCCTAATTATAATGAAATGAAGTAAGGCTTGTTCTTAACTACTTTTCCTTTCCTTCATCCACTCGATGAAATTGCTGAAATTTTTCTGTGAGCAACCATTTTCTTTGACACCATTCATAGTCTTTTCTTTAAGATCCAAGGCCCTTGCTTTGAATGTTTTATCACCAAGGAGTTGCTCCACTTTATTCTTAATTTCTTCACCATTGATGATACCTCTTTCATCTTGATTAAACCCTAGTCCAACCTTCCAAACATCACAAATATAGCTCTGGTTAAGAAACTGGTCGGCAAAGTAAGGCCAACACAGGAAAGGGACTCCGTTGCTTACACCCTCCATGGTAGAGTTCCATCCACAATGGCTTAAGAAGCAAGCAATAGAAGGATGTTCTAGGACATTTTGTTGCGGTGCCCAACCCACCATTCGTCCTCTACCACCTACTCTTTCTATGAATCCTTTTGGGTATGCGTCTGTTGCCTCCTCAGTCATGTCTGGTCGCACAACCCACAGAAATGGTCTGTTGGTGAGTTCAAGCCCTAGAGCCAATTCCTGAAATTGGTTCTGGTCAAAAACAGTGAAGCTTCCAAATGCAACATAGATTACTGAGTGGGATGGTTGTTGATCAAGCCATCTCAGGCAAGTGGAGTCTTCTTGCCAGAAGTAGCCTGCTGACTTCCCAAGCCGGTTGCTTGCCAATAATGGGCCTATAGGTAAGAGGTGTGGAAATAAGGTAAACGTCGCTGACTCCAGGTCATAACATGAGTTGCAAATCACCCAATCTACTGTTTTTGATGATTCAATATTTTTGATCAGAACTTCGAAAATTATTTTTTGTGTAGTCAAGTCACCGATGCAAGCCCATGCTAAATTTGTAGTGTTTATGGACGGCATGCGTGGTGACAACTGAATCATCTGGTTCTTCATGGGAGTTCCTACAAAGGAAATTTCCAATTGATTAGAAACTAACTGGATTCTTAATCAATGATAGTAGTAGGAATAATAATTTTCAACATAATAGTAATGGTACTTGTTATTGTTTCTACAACAACTAGTACTACTAGGTTGGTCTCCTAGAGGCAAAATGGTATCTGAATTGCTTTACTTGTCACTTGATTCTCATTGTTGGACCTAAATTTTGATCAAATAATCGCTAACCTGTGACGAAGTTGAATTACTAGATTATCTCAGACACCTTAAGTCTATCCAATTTGTGCATCATCTTTTTCTTTACCCTCGTGGATACATCGTGCTAAATTCTTCTCTGGATTCATTATATTGCATTATCGCAACCGTTTACGTTTAATGCAGTGTAGAGTTAATTTATAATGTGTCATGAATAGTCTGTGACTTCTTAATTATATGCAAAGAACATCCTTGGACTTACTACCTAATTCATGACAAATTTCCCAGTTATTGTTACCTGAGGTTGCATCATCCTCAAACTGAGAAAAATTATAGCATACTAAATTTCTAGTGTATTCTACAACAAAAATGTCGCAGAAGATAGAAAATTTATTGACAGAATGCCTTACCATGGTTATTGATGAATCCATCATCAATTAGCTTTGGAGTGCTAAATATTAATGCCAACATGGCGGCCGCTGTAGGACAGAAGGCTGCTCGCCTTATTCCCATCCTCTCTGCCACTTCCAGGGCCCATCCCATACTGTTATCAGCAATAACACACGTGATTTTATCGTTGCCTGATTCATTAATCTTTTCTATGAGCTCCTGAAGCTTCGTAGGCATGACCTTGAAGATTGCTTCTGTTAACTTGCCCAACTCATTTCTATCCTCCCAGGGTTCCAACCCGTCCGGTAAGGAAACAAGATGCACCAGATCATGCACAGAGTCTTTCTGTGACAATGCTTTCATGACTCGATTGTGATTGAACTCGGTGTTTATAAATGTGACTTTGAAACCATGATTGGCTAAGCGTAGGGAGAGCTCTAGCAATGGAATTACATGACCTTGTGCAGGGTAGGGTATGGCTAGAACATGTGGGTTGCCCATCTTTGTTCTTCTGCCTTATTACTTGCAGATAGTTTTTTTGAACTCTGAAGTTCATGTCCCTTTTATAGTACTTGTGCACTCATGGTCCAGTCTATTCTCAAGGTTGAAAATCTATTTCTTCTTGTCACTTTTTTCCATATCTGATTTAGTCATTGCCTGTCAATATTCCTTACTGGCATTATAGTTGTTGTTTTTACTTTTCTCCTTGGCATATCGAGCCTAAAGTTTTACGATAAGTCTACGATACCGAAAAATGATCCAAAATTTTAGATTCTAACTTAATGTATGTGTAGTCATTAATCGAAAAAAATAATAAAATAAAAATATCTGGTCCAAATTGGCCTTTGTTGTTTGTAACCTCGTATTTTATTTCTGTAATTAAATATCATTTTTTTATTGCATTATAATGTACATATCTCCTCTGTCTCTCTCATCCTTTTCAATTTAGGACAGCAATGGAAAGATTTTTCTATGTGGTTGAGCATTCGTAGACAATTTTGACAGTCTCATACTACAGTAAGTTTGAAGGCTTCAAGCCTACTCTGTGGACCAGCAACCATGGCTGATGACTGTCACAATCCTAACTCTTTTTTTTGGTCATTTTTTTTTCCTTATATTGTTTGTCATAGAACCAATGATAGAGATTTTGAATATTTTTTTGGGTAAGTCATAGATTACTGAGTTTAACACTAATTTTTTTTTTGTTGGCCACCTTTGTGTATAGCTGTACATATGGATTGCACACAATACAAAAAGAAAAATGCTACATAACCCAAATGAAACCCAAAAATTAAAACCCAAATGCATGTCATCCCTTGGATGAGTGTGGGATGAATAGGCTCCACTGAAAAAATTGATAGGACCCACTCATCCAAGGAATGATATGCATTTGAGTTGTAACTTTTTGGGTTTTATTTGGGTTTTGTAGCATTGCTCATACAAAAATTCGACTCAAAATGGACATGATTAGTGGGTTATGATTGACAATTCTTGACACGAATTCGTATAAGACAAGACCTGTTAAAACGAATAATAAATGAGTTGGATTAATATTAAACATGAACAACACGAAATTGACACGATTAATATGTTTAAATAATATTATAGGAATAAAATGTCAATTTTTTTATTATATTTTATCAAGTAGTGATATAATTCTTGTAGAAAAAAAAAGATATTTTTACTATTATATTTATTAAGTTATTTTTTAGTTTATAGAAAAAGTACGAGTATAGGTTCGATTAAGTGATATTGAAATTTTAGACATAAAACTAAACGTTAAATTTTTGATTAATGGGTTATATGAGTCAACACGAATATGACAAAAATAAATAGATCGATATGACATGATATGACACGATTAATTAAATCGATTAAATTATAGTTGATTAGTATTCGATATGAACCCAAAATGACCCGACATGATTGTCACTTTAATTGTACCTCCAATTAATGCTCTTTTGGTGAAAATGTACTCTTAAAAAGATTATTAAGAACTACTGTTTTTAAGACAATAACATTAGAATTGTGGTTTTGATTTATTAATGAGTTTTACATTGCCACCATTTTGAGAAAATCGTGGTTTCACCTCTAAGTTTATGGATACGTTTCTCGAGTATAAGAAGATAATGTGTTACATAATTACACCAAGTAGATTTAATCTATAATTGGCTCATAAAAAAAAAAAAAAATCGATTTCGTGTTTGAAAATTGACCAATATAATTTTGGTAGATCGACCAGTCAGATAAAGCTCTTGTTTTTGGGTCAGGAGTTAGATAAAACTTTGAAGCAGCCTTTGATCTGAATAAACCATAGAAAGAAGGAATAGGATTAATAGTCTATGTTTCAAACTGATGATTTCATGTGAGGATTTTCTTCCACTAGTTACGGCTTGAAGCCTTCAAACTTACTGTTACATTATCACCATTTGATTGATAGTGTTGGAACCCACCGACAATCTAATGACTACAATCATTACGTTATCAAATTATGTCCCAATAGCATTGCTCAATTGTTTCTCATGGACGCAATGATAAATTATTGAGTTTAAGAATATTTTATTTTGGTACATTTTTTTTTTTTTTTTGTGGTTTGGCTTTGTGACAAAGTGGAACAAAAAACACAATGATTCTATATGTATTGAAGCAAAAAGGACACTCCGAATCTACAGAGAAAGTACATAAAAACTCTGAAATATAATATTATTGACTGAATAATTTGTAGTATAAAGAAACAATGTAAATATGAACGATCAAAACCCTAATCGTTTATAAAACGGAAGCAAAATTCCTAAAATTATGAAAATTATCAAAAATAGAAATATGTGATTTTCCTAGTTGATATAAAAGTATGTGTCATCTAGAGTTTAACGAAACTGATGACGTTAAATTCGGAATCTCTTATGATTTATTATTAATTTAAAAATCTTTACTAAAACGGCAAAAGTGAAATTTTGATGACCTAAATGATGGAATTCGGCTCAAAATTGAAGGAGTTCATAACAAAGTAATGAGTTTTGATTGTTAACCCGATCCGAATCAAACATTACTGATCCCATTAAATTTTGACTCTGACTTATTTTGTCTCTACTATTACTTATTATCATTTCGTAGTGCTTTGAAGGTACGGCAATCAACCTGTTTCAAGTACTTTAGTACCACCTATTCTACACCACTTTGCCCATAATTTTACGTCTTTTTTTTTTTGTGAAAAAGAAGATATTGTAATATACCAAACCGGAGTGGGTGCACTGCCCAATAACGCTCCACGGAGCCTGAATCATGAAAGAATAGCTGGACGCACACTGTTCTATCAAAGATTAGGAATAATTTATATCTGAAAATACGGGATAATGTGAATAATTTTGAGAAAAATATTGGTGGCCGTTCGATGAATGAGACCGTTGAATAGATTTTTTAAAATCTTTCTTATTTTATATTATAAATAAATACAAATTCTCTCCCAATTTGTGGGAGAATACGCTCAAATAATGTTTCAATGTTTTAGGATCTTAATGGATTTTTTTATACACTTGTTGTATATTGCTCACATGTATTGACACCCGCAATTGATATTATCTTAGTGAAAATGTACCCATAAAAAAAATGAAGAATTAATGTTTTGAGAAAAATAATATTAGTATAATGGTTAAAATTTATTAATGAATTTTAGATTGAAGCACATGCACAAAAAAAAAATAAAAAAATAGTGGTTCCACACTTGTAGATGTATATATTTCTAGAGTAAAAAGAGCAGGGGTGGAGCTATTGCTGGTCTAGGGGCACCTGCCCACCCTGGAATTTTTTTTTTTTTTTTTTGCATTATCTATGTATGTTTTGTTCTAACACTCTTAAGTGCCCTAATTTGTGTCCACCCAAAACAAATCAAAAAATGTTAAGTCTATTCAAAATAATTCACTAAATTTGGGTCCACTAACTCTTAGATTTTTTTAAAACTGCAGCTCGTTAAAAAATTAGTTACGATTAGAAATTGTAATTTTGCTTGAATTCTTTGGTTCGTTGTAATTTGGCATTATTGTATTTCAAACAAATATTATATTTGTTTCTTATTATAATTTTTTTTAATATATTAACGATAAAATTAAAGTAAAAAATTGTATTTGTACTTATATTTGTTTCCTGCTACAATTGCTTCTTACTCATTCTTTTTTATTAATTATTTAAAACAATCATGGAGAAATACTTTAAAATAAAAATATGTTAATGAATTTTTAGGTGTTATATATGAGTTGAAAAATTTATATGTATCATTTATTTTAATTGATAAAAAATAAAAAATTAAAACTTATAATTAATGCCTACCCGTATAAATTTCTGGTTTCGCCCATGATAAGGAGGTTAATGTCTTAAAAAGGATCAAACCACGTAGAGTTAGTCTATAATTGGCCCATTGTTTTGGTGTTTGGAAAGTTGAAAGTATTGAACAACTTAATTTTGTACATTGACAAGTCAGACAAAACTTTGAGTCAGCCGTTGATCTGCAGAAAACGTATAAGAATGAAATATAGCCTTAGAAGTGATAATAAGAAGAATTGTAAACTTACTCTTTAACGTTAGCTTATAAAAGATTTATTCCTTATAAATACTTTAATTATATCGTGATTGACCTGTCTTTGATTAGATCAAAGAAAAAATTATTAAGATACGCATAAATTGATCTGAACGTATCTAATCGTCGAACAAAAAAAGAACAAGAATATGACCAAGGCCGGCCCAACTGTAGAAATAAAAAAGCCTAGGCTTTAGGCCCCATAATTTTGGAAGGCCCCATAATTTTAGGTAAATAGATGGCCCACTTTAGAATTTTAAGTCCATGAAAATTATAGGTCCTACAAAAACGTCTTAGTCAAAATTTATGACCAATCAAATATTTTAATAATTTTTTGAGTTCATGATTCAACCCATAACAATAAAAACCTAAAAAATCTAAATTTTATTAAAAAAAATTGATAGTATACTCAAAAGTCAAGTCATAATTCACCCACCCATTCTCATCCACATATTCTCTGTGTGTGTGCGCAACACTAGAAAGCCCATCCCTCTCATTTTCATTCTCACTCTCACTCTCACTCTCATTGACCCTCTCTTCATATTAATTTCAAATAAATAATTTTTTTTGGTTTTTTATTTAACTTAAAAAATAAAATCATTAAATGTTGATAGTTTAAAAATTTTTATCTTGATCTCTGATGTTTCTTAAAACATAACAATTTTTCTGACATTGATAGTTTATATTTATTTTAAAAATAAAATATTTTAAAGAAGATGTTATAAATGAAAGAAAATATTCCAATTGAGACACTAAATTATATAAAAAGACTAGATTTTTTTATTCAAATATATGCATTACTTATAGAATATTATTATTAATTTTTGTCATAATTACTTCTACAAAAAGAAGCTTTTCAAGATTAAAATTGATAAAATCTTACTTAAAATTGACTGTCACAGAAAAAATAATTGGATTAGTAATATTATCAATGAAAAAAATATGATAACAAAATTTAAATATAAAAACTCAATTTATACTTTTACAACTAAAAAAATGAGAAGAATTAATTTTAATCAAAATTTTTAACACTAAAAATAAAAAGGCCTCAAAATAAATTACCGTTTTAGACCTCAAATTACCTTGAGCCACCCCTAAATATGACTAGGACAGCACTATGGTAAATTTGTTGGTCCTATATCTCCAAATTATTTTGGGTTTTTAATCCCCTTTTAATTTATCTTTGACCATTAATTGTAAAAATAATAAATAATAAATTAAATTAAAATAATAAAATAAATAATCTTTACATGTGTCAAATTTTTATTAAAAAAAATGAGATATTATCGAAAAAGTGTTAATAACATTTTTTATTTTTAAAGTATGCATTTTTTATCAGTTTAGTCTTCATTATATCAATTTTATTAATTTGGTCTCTAAAATATTCAATTCGTATTGTTTTGACCCTTACATAGACGGAATGTTAAGTTTTTAACGGAATGATCACATCTTAAACATGTCATACAGTCTAAAAAAATGACACGTAGTCACTTCCGTAAAAAATCTTTACGAATTGTCTGATTAGGGACCAAAGTGACACATATTGAATACTTGAGGGATCAAATTGACAAAATTAATACAATGAAGATTAAACTAACAAAAAAATATGTACTTTAAAGACCAAAAGTTTTACTAACTCATGGAAAAATTACTTTTTAATAATCTAGTTGAACCCTTATGACTAATGATCTATATATGATTTCATGCGAGGATATTCTACTCTTAACAGCTTGAAGCCTTCAAACTTACTTGGTGGACCAGCAACAATGGCTACCACAATCAATGCCATCAACATCCTTAAAATCAAAGACAGACATTCCTGTTAAGCTCCACATAGTCGGCCATCAAATACGAAATGGAAAATTCTGGTTCTACAGATAACGTCCCGATTGGGTTTAGAATACGTTTAAAAAATAGTTAAGTATACGAGACTCTCGTTATTGTTATTGTTAATTTTTTTTTTATAAAATTACGTTCATTTCAATTGTAACGATTTTTATAAAAATAGAAACGAATTTGTAATAAAATAGCGAGATTCTTAGATTTGTCTTTCAATATGTTTTGAGATGTTTTAGCTAATATTTTGAAATTTTTAAAAACAAATTTCTAATTTTTTTTGTTTATTTTCATTTTGAGCTGACTGAAACTATACAAATAAACGGAATTTTAATTTCTATACAAAAACGAAAACTGCATGGAATATGGTATCAGTGACTACTTTATCTAGCTCTCAAACAATTTAGATTTTTGAAGTAGACGAATGTTTAACATAGTATCAGAACAAGAAATTTATGTTCGAATCTCACCGCCACCTAAATTATTAAATTTTTTTTACATGTTAGGTTTAAAATTTAGTCTGCATGTAAAAGAGCATGTTGAAATATAAATATTCAAGTTACACCCACTTCAACTAGTTAAACTTTTAGAATAGATAATTAGATTTCTTAGTTGCTCAAATACCAAATCAATATATGAACATAAACTCTTCCAAATGGCCTACTTAACACAAGTTCACTTTCAAACAACAAATACGCAATCTATTTGAATTATTTCCTATCAATTTTTCACACTTTAATTTTTTTTTATTATAGGCTGTTTAAATTTGCGCTGACTATTTCCTCGAGCTCAGATACCGGTCACCATAGTTTAAACGAGTTTAAAACATGTTTCTTGAAAAACAAGAATAACTAACATTTAGGAGGTATGAGAAGTTTTGAACCTCAAACCTCTAAATTATTAGAGGCTAAATGCAACAACTGAACCACCACCCCAAAGTGTTTCAAGCATCTTCAGTCCTTACCATTTTTTGTACCCAAATTTAAATTTGGGTAAAAATAATTTAAAATATTTATCTAATACTAGACTCATACTCGTACCAAATAAAGGAAAACTTTTTTTCCAACTCAAATCAAGAGAGACCCAAATCTAAATCAAATATTTAATGGTAAGATTTCACTATCATTTAAAGATCCAATGGTCATTTTTACCCTCTTTTAAATTGAAGTTTGTTATTATTTAAACTTGAGTTTCTCTATTTGGAGAGGTGTATACCAAATCAAGCTTTTTATCTTTTTTTTTTTAACTTAAATTTGGGTAAAAATTTAGATTTTCATTGGATATGATCTTATTAATTAATCATTACTCATTTAAATATTTTTTAAAATAATTAGTTTGTATATCAAATAACTTCTCACAATTCTTTAATTTCCCAAACGACCTATAATTTCTCATAATTCTCTAACTTTTAAAATAGTAAATGAAAAGAAGAGCGAAAAGGAGGGTTTGCAAAATTTGTGCAAAGTTTGGATCATAAAGAGTAGGAATATTTCTGGGATGAGCTTCAGGTTTGGTCTATTGAAAACATGTCCGCATGCATGGCTGAGCATAGTTGGGATTATAACAATGAGCGGTTGGTTTAACTGTTGGGTCATCAGTCAAATTAGTCATACATTACAAAGAAAGAATAATTACAAATATAAATAACTATGCCATCATATATTTATTAAAATAAAATACAATACAATTCAAATCTCAAAAGATAAACAAAATGACTTTTGTTATTCTCGGTTGAGATTGTTTTAAATTTTATTTTAAAGTTAATCTAACGGCTAATATTAACACCCCAAATTTAATAGGAAAAATAGGTCTCTAAGGGTGTGTTTGAAGTGATTTTTTAAAAGTACTTCTAGAAATTATTTCTCATAAGTACTTTAAAAAAAAAATAGTGTTTGAAACCGCTCCACCACTACCTCTACCACCACCACCACCACCATCACCACCACCACTGTCGCTGCCACCACCTTAGCGCCACCACCTTACCACCATTGCTACCCATGGTTGTTTCCACCACCACGATCATCGCCTTACCCACCACAACCATCATTGTCTCCCATCATCACCATTGTCGCCCACCACCACTACTACTGCTGCTCACCTCCACTACAATTGATACTTAAATTTTTTTATCTCTCCTCTATGTTTGTGATTGATTTTGGGTGTGAATACAAATATGTTGACCATTTTTTTTATTACTCCGTGCCTTCAGGCACGGAGAATAACTAATTTATTAATATAATATATTTTATGTTAAGTGCATCAAATAAAAAGACAGAAAATATCAGACATGTCCACACTGCATCCAAGACAGTGTGGTATATCATAGACAGTTTATTCCGGTGAGCTTGACGTTCTTTTTTTTTTTTTTTAAAACAAACTTCTGTTTTTTTTTAAATTTGAAAATAGATATACAGATATACCCCTTCATATATCCGACAGAGAGTATTATCCCTCAGTACCACAAAGTTATCTACAGGAGACCCTATCACACTTACATCAAGACCAAAGTTAAGGTTTTATCGCTTGCTTTGTATGTTGTAGAATATGTTTAATTCTACTGAGTTGCCGTAATTATGGAAACTTAAACCCAAGTATTGAGCGATCTTCCAAAAACAAACTCAATGTGAACGCCCTGTGGTCCAATCATTGTGTCACTGTGTTAATCTGTTAGGCTGGGCCGAGCTAAGAGTACTGTAGTTGTTGAATTGGTCAAGCGCGGTCCATTCGAGAGATCAAGCCCATGGGATACTTGGCGCCAATTGGCCAAAAGGGCCTGTGTAGATATGATATAAATGTTCTCTCCACATGTCAAACTAGTCTGGACAGCTTTCTTGGACAGTTACAAGAGCTTGTCGCCCAAAGGGTGTTAATCGAAACGAGCTATTCAGACTCGGTTTAGATAAGACCCGAGTTCGAGCTCAACTCGTATTTTAAACAAGCTGAGTTTGAACAATTTTTAAGTTCGTTTAGAAAAACGAGCTCAACATTCTCGAAATCAAGCTCACAAAACTCAGCTCGATTAACTCTCTTATTCATGCCCATGTCATAATTCACATAAGCCATTCTTTCTAGTTGGAAGAAGATACAACCCATCAGACATGATATAAAATGAAGTCAAAAGCAATTACTAGAGTGTGATTCACGGTCGACTAGGCGATAAGTAATACTTTCCCCTCATACTGAAAACGATTTCTAATTGTGGATCTTGATTTGAATTTTTTGTAAGTATTAATCATGTAAATATTAAATTGAAGTGAAATAAGAGAACAAAAACTTTATATACGTAAGATTGACATCGAATTTTTCAGGGGAAAAGGGGATTTTCAAGGGACCACCCATTGCAAAAACGGATTGGACTTTGATCCGCAGTCTCATCAGTTATTAGAGATATCAATCAACACATTAAAATCCCCAAAAAAAACACTACCAGTTCTGCCATTGGTGTTTGCTGAAAAGTGGCAATTGGATTTCTCTATCTATGCCATTGAGTCTGATTTTCTGCACCGTAAGGTAGAAGGTTCCTATAATCTCTCTCTATCTCTCTCTCCAAAGATTGTTGCATTTTATGATAAGTCATAAGGGTTATCAAATAAGTTATACAAGTCGTTCCATAAACCATTGAAATAGGTGACACATCAGCACAAATAGAGCATGAAAACGAAACAGAGTCTCGAAAGCTGTTTTGTTGAAGACACTCGCGCGTTGGCGGTTGAAAACAACATACACTTTTACATATACAACCAAACCTGAGATATCTTTAGGACCACGCCCCCCACCAGTAAACCTTAAACTTATCAAAAATAAACCCACCAATTAAGAGAATTTGAAAAGCCCACCACCAAAGTATTCTGTGATCACATCCGTGAGCTGACCACAAGTGTTATTGGGTCCCATCCTCATGCTACAAAGCCTAAAAGCACCACCCTCACGTGGGGGTGGATGATGGTGTCATAATAATTCTCAAAAGTGTAAGCAGATAAGTTTGGTTGAATGGGATGTTTGGATCTTTCAAAACACACCCATGTTGTCAGCAAAGCAAAATCCATCTTTTAAGGGACAGTTCTTGTCCACCAATCATCATATAATAGCTACCTCCCTCCTCGGATTTATACAAAAAAGCCAAACCAACCCCACCCCCCATTATTATATCCAAATTGACTGAATTTTGTTTCTTCTTTATGATGCTGCAGCTTCCAAAAAGATTATGGTATGACTTCACCTCTCTCTCTCTCTCTCTCTCTCTCTCTCTCACACACACACACATCACTTTGTCCCAATCATGCTGACTGAATCAGATGCTGACAGTGAACCTGACAAGGGTGGTCATGTTTCCTAGTTATTAATAGTATCTCTAAATCTCAGATACTGATGTGTAGTGCCCATATCAGTCAATTTCTTCTAAAGAATGAATGGAAGACAATCTGTACAGAGAATCCAACAACTAGAAGACATGCTTTTAGTGTCTTCTGCAATAAAGTCTTCACTTGTCCTTGTAGTCCACCTCATCATTTCTTTATCACAATGAAAGCCACAGAATCAATGTTTGAAACCTTGTACTTTTCAGAATATAAACAATATTTTTGAAAAGGGACAGAAGCTTCTTTTAAGTATCTACAGATATTTTTCCAGATGTCTGTCCCCCCCCCCAATAAAATGCTTACTCAAGAGAGCACCACCAAGATACTAGTGTCTAGTAAATAAAAACTTTCTAGGTGCAAAGTACTAAAAGCTGGACTCAACAAAAACCCTTATCAAATTTACCTTAAGAAGAAGCTTTACCAAATGTGCGTAAAGTCCTCCTACAGCATATTGGTGAGAAGTCCTAAATTGAAGCTCCTGCAGGAACCCATACTTGCCAATAAATCCCAATGATGTGAAAATTTGCTCCATTGCCTGCCAATTTCTTGACTTTCAAGATGCTTACCCTGCTACAACCCTGGAAAGAAGGAGGAGGAGGAGGAGGAGGAGGAGGGGGGGGAGCAAGAAATGGTACCAAGCCACAACTACCAAAGATACTTCAAATACATGTAAAACTAAATTAAGTTGATCTGAAATATTCTCAGAAAAAACGAGGGCATATCCATGCTCGAACAACACTAGATACTGGAAAAGATGATAGGGTTACTTCCATATAATCCTTAATTTATGTACATATTCAAAAAACAATATATACTTCCTCTAAAATGATTTCTGTTGGCTTTGATTCAAAAGATCTTGTGGTTGGCATGTCCTTTGTTCCATCTTCAGTCCCACTTTTGTAGGCATACTCGTGCCAGCATATAACCCCATAAAAACAAGATCATTGACAAGGTACAGGAATGAGGATATGGAATGCAGAATAAGGATAAATTCACGATCACAGCGGAAAACAATGTGTCTCCTCTGGTAACGTCCTAGGCATTGGAAGTGCTGTGACATATCTTTGAGGGAATATTTTCAGTGCAGTTGAAGTTGCACCAGAGGATGACGATGTCTCAGCTGCACCAGCTTGTCCTGGTCGGCTGTGGAACTTAACAAAACGGTTGATGACAGAAAACTTCTCCAATTCTTGGGATTCCACCCTTATGTCAAGAATTGATGCTCTCTTGTCCAATCTGCATCATCAAATTGATATGCATTTATTTGATGAAGTAATTGTAGCTATGATATGTCTAGTAAGACAAAAACTGCATCATATCAACCATATTGATTCTTACCTCGATAAGTCATCTTCCAGCCGCTTCGCTCGATTGATGAAGTCTTCTACAGTTTTGGAGAAATTCTGTTCCCGAGTACCCTCAGAAGTTTTAGCCTTTTCAGATGACCTGGACAAGTTTTGAAAAGGAGATCAATGTTTGGAGTTAAGATAAGATCAAATTTTGATAAGATTCCTATTTTCGTTTTCAATGGTTACACAACATAGTGATCTTGGTATAACTTACCGGCATTACCAATTTTTTTTTACTCATAGTTGGAATAAAGAGAAAATAAAGAGCAACTCTTACATGTCATAGGTGTCAGAAGCCTTCTGAGAATCACTAGTCAACGTGCATGCATCCCCTAACCCTAATCTAGCAGCATAGTACGCCATGTTACCATAGTTTGAAGTGGCATCTGCAGAGAGAATGACAGCTGGGGCAGGACGAAACAGCTGCTGCATAAGCTGTGTTGTCATAATAAGCCTTTTCTTTGGTCGAAGCATTGACTCGATGTGTTCAATTATTTCAGCCTCATCCTCTACCTGTCAAGTCAAAGTCTTTAGAACTGGCTTTGGACCTTAAAATTCTAACTGAAGAACACATTTCAATTTTTGTCATACGCCTGACCAAGTCAGTACCTTTTCAACAAGCCGATTTGCAGCTTGTGCCCATTCGAGTTCTGCCATGCTGCAAGAATTTAAATAGAATGGCAAATGTAAGATTACATGGGCAATGATGAAAATCAAAACATGAAATCCAAAAGAGAAGCTGCTGGAATATAGATGGAAAACATTCCTTTTCTCTTCAAAGGCACTACACAAAAAATTTGCAAAAATTCAAAGATTTTTCCCTTTCATTATGCCTTTTGAATCACCAAATCTATCGCAGCAGGAAACAAACGGGTGATACCAAAAAAAGAAACACTTAACAAGAGGGGCAACTAACGGAGATTGAAGACTTCCAAATATGGCACACACCTGATACTTAGTGGCCTCTGAGAACCTTGAGTCACTTCTTTATTCCAGGGTAGAAGCTCATATACAGCAATTTTACGCTTCTTTGGTCTCAAAATAGCCAGAGTGTTACTAGGGACGTCTGAAGGCAAATCGTAATTGGGTGATAAGTGTTCAGCTGCTACCGAGGTGGTAGCTGTAGCTGGCCAGACACTGGTAATACGACTAGCACAAGCTGAATTTACTTGCACCATAGAACTTTTCATCTGCAAATCTTGAAGAGGCTTCCCAAGATAGAATTGCTGTGCAGCATTCCTTGCAGCCATTGCATCATACATTGGCAAAACCTGCCCATTTTTCAAGGTTCCATACTGCTTGAACCAAGAGGGTGCCATTTGGAAGCTACTATTGGAATGTTCTATTCCAGTAGATGACATATTACTATTAATAGGACTCTGAGAATCATTTTGACCAAATTTTACCATCTCCTGAGGAGTATCTCGGCGAAGGGTTTGAGTTGGCACTTGGACTGATTGATCTCCTCTCGCCTCTGATGAAAAGCTCAGCATTCTATTATTCCCAGTTGGAAATTGATTGAGCTGTGACACCACATTGAGCTCACTGTTAACCAGGTCTCTGACTAAAACCCTCTTGCTTGGATCAGTATCCACATTCTTCATAGAGAGCTCTTGGTGCAGAAGGGAGTAGTTTTGATGGTGAACATTTGAAGGTCCCAAAAAATTTCCAAAAGCTTCAAGATCTTTTGCAGAAATAGCTGGTGCTTGGTTATCACTATGCCGTGCCCTAGCTAAGCCCTGTGGATGGAAAGCCGTCATTAATGAACCAGATGCAGCAGATTCTTGCCCAATCATTAATCTGCCTGCCTGTGAAACTGGATCAAGTGCCTCTGATGAAATTAGCTGGTGGGACCTTTCTTTCCCTGATTGTTCTTTCCCATAGTCAGAACCTGGTGAATCCCTAGACCGTGCATAAATTTCCAGCGAATTGTTTCCTCCTTTAATTGAATTTTGATCATGTAGCTCCCGTGGAGCCCCTGAAGCAGTTTCCATGCTGCTATTAGCTGAATCTGGCGAATGAAGCAAACTGCGAGGTTCTGTGCCAGATAGATGCTGTTGAGTGGGAGAATTTGTCCATACATTGGGTGGCCTCATTGAAAACCTAACATGTGATTCGGAGGTTACCGATGGCTGAGTGACTGGCACAGCCTCCACAATTGGAAATTGCTGATCATAAGGGTAAGTGTGAATCAGACGGGAGGTATTCCGAGAGGCTGCATCATTCAAATCCAGGTATCTGCTTGCTGTACCAGGCAGTGTTGATTGTGGAGATTGGCAGTCTTGATTTTGAAGCCGACTTCTAACATACGGAGGACACAAAGGAAATGTTGCACTGGAGTTTCCCTGCATATACTGAAGTGAGGTTTAATCATTTGGTTAGTCATGTAAAAGAAGAGAGGTTGCACCCTGCTCTACCAAGTCAGGCTTGGTGTGAGTAAAACTAGTATAACTCACCGTTTGTGGAGAGCTTTGAGAAGCATCAAAACGGTCTAACTTGGGCAGCTTTTGAGATGGAGGGCCCAACCCTAAGCTGAAGCATGGTGAACCAGAAGATTTATTGCATGGTTGAGGAGCACATGCATCAGGAGATAATGAAGTTGAGTCAAAGGGCGCTCCAGTTCCATGTTCCCTGGACCTGTCAACCTTGTTAAGAAGCTCGAGCATATTTTGACTGCGATTGCAAACATCAGTCAGTTGACTCAGTTCCTATACAACTATATAAAAAAGAAGTCACCACACAGAGAGTATGGAAGTAAGGTAGATCAACCAGTATGCAAAGCATCCAGAGATTAGAGATGGATTTTCAAATTCAAAGGCAAATCTATAATACTTATAAATGTCAGCATTTGTGAAAAACTTTTGATTTCCTATTTTATTCTAATTATTATTATAAAGTCAACTATACCCACATATTTACTTTCATCTAATTTTTATTTTTTATACATATTTGACTTCCAAGTTCTTTTGGACTCTTATTAGTAGTATTTGACTTCCAAATTTTTTTGGACTCATTTATTAGCAAGACACTTGCATATGGTTTTCTATGTCTATCTAGAAATAAAATCCAATCTATATTTTATTATTATATATGTAGTTGTCAAATTGGATTCTACTATTAAATAGATATTGTACTTGATTTTTTGGTTACAACAAGATTATAATACAAAAAAATAGTATTACAATTTAATTAATCTCTTTGACAAAAAATATAATAAATATATAATATACTTATATCTATAATATAAGAAGATGCGAAAATACTCTAGAATGATAACCTTACAATGAAACTCTATTATAAATAAAAGAGGAAATGTCTAAAGGGGTTGTAAAAATACTTTAAAAAATGACAAATTAGATACTCAAAAAAGAGTAGAATAAATCAATAATTAAAATAAAAATTAATTATTCGACACACAATATATTATTCAATTTAATTATAAATGTAATTTAATTTTTTTATAAAAAAATATTATTTAAATATGTTCACGTGCATTGTTAGTAAACAAATAAAAGCATACTTGCGTATTATGTATTCAAATATGATCTTTTACCATCACACATTCAGAAAGCAAATCAGATGAGCCATGAAACTTTGACTTATCACATATAGTGCCTACCTTTTCAGAACATTTGCATTTGAGCCATGAAAGCCAGCTGATCTATCAAAGAAAGCAGATACAGCTCCCATATTACTTGTACGTGGTAACTCCTCTGGTGCTCTTGTATTTATTTGACCTGGCAAGTGCCCCTGCGAAGAAATATGAATATCATAACTAATAATAAAATCATAAACTGGCAAATCACCAGAACTATCTTCAATTGATGAAGGATCCACAATTCACCTTTCCGAATTCCATTCCGCTAGAGACATTACCGACAAACTCAAACTGCCCAACATATCCTTGCTCATAACCACTCAATCCTTGAGGAACTTGTTGGCTTAGAACCTGTGTACACATAACAGTCTCATATTTTCAGCATGTTCTGTATACAGCCCAAAATTTGCCAGTGTATGAATATGATAAAGAGCTCCATTAGAGGTTAGAGTTTGAACAAACCTGATCCAATGGCTTTTGGTTAGCCTCTGACACTGGTCTAGAATCACTTCCATGCAGCCACATATTCTCTCTCCCTTCGTGTCCTGTGATGGTATGCTGTGAAGTATGAGAGTGATAGCTGTCATTGGAGTTCTCTCTTTGGAAGCAATTTTCTCCAGATAGTCTGCTTTCATGGTCAACTCTTTGGTCAACCTTAGTCATGCTTGATTTTCTTACAGAAGTGAAGTTATTCAACTGGGAATGTTCTGTGTCTACCACTGTGTTAATATCTCCATATTTCAACGGCTCCAATCTACTGACTGAATCAGAGAAAGAACCTGCCACACGAGTACCACCAGTCTTCCATGTATTACTAAAATCCTTGTTCGTGGCCCCATTGATATCACCTGCCCAATATTTGTTCGCAGCATTATTACAAAAATTAAATACACCGGTTCCACTGGGTGACAGCGACTCTACGTTCCTGCCTGTTGGGTTAGTGAATGGCTGGCTGCCATTTGCACATGAAGATGTGGTCATTTCATGTGGATCACTTTCTAAATGCTCGTAACTTTGACCAGGCCAAGCATTTGGTAAAGGTGGAAGTGTGTGAACTGATTGACTTCCCTCAACTGCTTGCTTCTGTTGAGGGTTACGATCTAACCACTTGCTAGTACTTTTAGGAGATTGCTGACTAGATTCATGAGAGGAACCTGAGGGCACTTCCTCTCTTGGTTTGACTGAAAATTGGATGCCTGATTGCTGAAAACCATGGAACCTCGAGCTGATATTGGAATTGTTAAACAGAGCCTCAGGTTTTGAACTTAGAGAGGAGGCACTCTGCAAGTTGTTATCAACCCAATTGTTTTGTTGTTTGCCACTGTCCATAAAATTCCGGGCCTGATTATCAGTTGACAGTTCTGGGTTCTGAAAACTCAAGCCACTCCACTCTTCTTGTAGCCCGGTATCACTACTAGAAGCTTCTGCAACAGCAGACTGCATAAGAGCACTCCAGCTTCCACTTTGAATTGAGGGAAAAGCACTCATATAATCTGCAGTTTCCAATGTATTCTCAAAATCTCTTGTGCTTGTGTCAGTGCGTTTGCCAAAAGAAGCTTCCCAGCTGTTGTCATCAGTATTGAACAAGATCTTCTGTTCCAACGGATCAAGAGAAGCCAAACCCGCAGAAGGGCCAACATTTGTTGTTTTCCCTGGAAATAATCCAGGCCAAACAGCTTGTTCTTGCCTTCTGCCATATTCCTGCATTGATGCATTGCTTTGCAGTGTATTCATATGCTGGAAGTTTCCCGGCATAACTCCACTACTTAAACCTTGAATGGGGACTTGCAAAAACGAGTTTTTCTCCTGAAATAGCTGGACGGAAGAATTATTGCACTGATTATCCACAAATGAGTTCATTGTGGACGATGACTGCATTACAGGTTTCTCCAATTGGTTACTGTTGCCCTTGGTGAACATATTTGCATATTCATAAGATGTCTCTTGGAGGGGAGAGCATTGATTGAAATCATTTCCTGCGCTAGCAATGGGATTTCCATATAAAGATACGTCAAGCTGCTGAGGTACCAGGCCCATCGAATGCAGGTTCTGACTTTGAGCTTGTGAAAAAACCAAACCATTTGGAAATCCTTGAACTGATGATGAGCCACGCTGCACTAAGTTCATGTTACCAGCCATAAATACCTGTGATGCACCATGAACAGGCGTTCCATTAATTAAGGGTGGAAACTGACCCCCAGAAGTCTGCTTATTAGCTGTAGATGGCTCAATTGTAAAATTCTGTTGCCTGGCATCACCCAACTCCTGAAGTTGCTGCTGCCTCTGCAGTTCTTGCAGCTGCTTGAACATAATCTGCCGCTGCAACATCATTGATCATTAAACCCAGACTGCTGCCTTGGCTGATGTTGTGAAACACCAGGTTGTTATATCCTAAAAAGCTACTGCTCCCAACCAATAATGATAAAATCAACGGGAGTTCTGACAGTTCTCAATCTCTACGAAATTGTCGATGCAAATCAAAAAAACATTTTCTCCCATGAACTCTCCCGAATTTTGTTCCATCTGAAAATTCCTGTCATTTCATGCCCTCTGGAAGTATTTGCCTCCATGTCCTCTTTCAGAATCTGCAAATACCCAAAGGAGTAAAACTTGCTATTCCAAAAGCAAGGAAAGGTGCTAAAAAACACCAGTTGTGAAGTGTGTCAATTAGAGGACAATAAACAGCTGATGAAGAAGAAAAGTGAGTCAAAAACAAAAACAAAAAAAAAAAAAAAGAAACAAAAATCCTACTCTTCAGACTTTCACTATCTTACAATGGTGATCTCTCAAGCCACATGGACAAGCAACACGGAGAACATATAAAGTATGAAGAGGATCAACAGTGATCAACCTAAAGGATACTTAATTTCTACACTTCATGTTTATTCAGATTTAAATTCTGGAACCACAGTGCTTTCGGCTTCCTTACATCTAATGATTACAAAAGCAATGGCCATTTCTTGTTGACAGTTGATGCCCTTGGAAAGAATTGTCTTAGCCCAAAGAAACTTTGGATCTTGCTTGCAACTTAATTCCTAAGTAAAACCTCACAGAATTAGAAAGCTTCGCAGCAACCGAGGGGAAAAAAAAAACCATCCAATAGAACAAGAAACAGTAGATGAAAACTTTGAGAATGCTACCATGGAATGTACTGGTAATATCAGAGTTCAGACCACTCACAGTATGTCATAATTGCTTAATCATTAATGGTGAAATTACAGAAATCAAACTTTGCTAAATCCTCATTATTTGGACTACTTCACTCATGCAAAACTGCGTGGAAATCTACTTACTCCCTGTTAATTTAGGTAATAAATACAAACTGAATTTAAACAAAATACAAGAAAAACAGAGGTAAATCAAATTAAAATGAACAATTAGAACAACCATATAATATTACCACTAAAAATGTTAAATTGGTACCATGTAAATGAAACACCGTTTCCACTGAAAATTTCCAAGTAATGTAACCTCGGAATCCTCAAAAACGCCATTGTAATTATAGAATTACACATGCAGCACATGAGGAAATTTAGGGGAAACTCCCAAAGCCGAACAAAAAAACCTAAAAAACTACTGCATGTCACCAAACTAACAAACCCTTAAACTAAAATTGCTAAAAGACCAATTAGTTGAGAGAAAACAGCAATTACAAGGCAATTTCCACCAAATTAACACAAAAACTAGAGAATTAAGAGACTTATTATGAATTGTACAACACAAGTCAGCTAAAGCATGAGAACAAAGCTGAGCCAGAGGTTATGTACAACCAAAGAAGAAGAAAAGACAGTAACTTTGTGAGGGTTAGAGTGTGATCTAAGTGAGAGAGAGAATTTAGGTATGTTGTGAGAGTGTAAACTTACTCTGAAGGTCTTGCATTAATGGCGATCAAAGTACTGTAAAGGTCTCAGCTGTTACAGCACCAAAATGGCTCTGCTTTCTCTCTCTATATATACTTATATATATATATGGCTTTCTCTTACAAGTATATATATAACTCTCTGCTTTCTCTCTCTAAGACGACGAGCAAGAAGGGTTGTTTCTGTTCAGACAGCGCCGAAGATAAAGCGATCGAAGGAGTGGAAATATAAACAGTCCACTTTGGACCGAGCCTCCAGGTGTTGAACAGATGCTGAGCTTCAGTTTGAGGCTCGAATTCCCGAAGCTATGTGGGTAAGAGAAATGTCGGCGTGTTCCTATTGTGTACGATCTCTGGTCTCTTGTAGCCGTAGATTTAGATATTTAGAGCATCGACGGCTGATATTTGAGGTATATGTACTCTGTAGTTGGCTCGTATAAAATCTTTGTGCCGGAAGAGATAAAAAGTGGAGCGGGTTGTACCAAAGTCCACGCGCTTTTTTCCACGCGTGGGCCTTTTGAGTTCACTTTTTTACACTTTTTGTGTATGGGAAATATTTTGTTTTTTAATTTTTTTGGGGCTTTTAATGCGTTTTTCCCGCCGCCAGGTTTAGCAAATCGAGTCGACATAACGGCGTTAACGGCGAAAAAATATTGGGTCTCAATCTGTTATGTTTGTAATCCTCCACTCATAAATAAAATATTCGTAATTATACCTGTCACGCAATACATAACCACCTTCATAATGAAAAAAAGGACCTCATTTTATCCACTTTATAATTTTTTATTTAAATGGTTACACCACATTAATATTGCTGACATGATATAACTGTTACACTCAATATTTACTCGTTAACGATGGCCGGTTTAATTAGAACGAGTAATGCCAGACAAACTACAACATAGTACCAAATATAGAGACTAAATAATGTAAAATTACCATAATGGGAAAATTTTAAATTTCAAATATATAAAAGTGGGACTAACAACACTATTATAGTAATGCCACGTCGTTTAGTTCATGTATTTGATTTCCTTTTTTGGTCAGTATAGCATTTACTAAATCATAATTTTGTATTACAAGAAGTTTCGTTTTCTTTGATATAATTTTTTTAATTTTTTTTTTGAGGAATCATTCATCGTTAATGAGTAAGAGATCAATTTGTATATAATGGGTCATACGCGTAATAAGTGATCCGTTAAGGATTCAAATTCCTTCCAATAGACTTTTTCTTAATTTTTTTTGACAGATCATTCACCATTAATGTAGAGCCGATTTATATACAATGAGTCTTATTTAAATGCTTGTTAAATGATTTTCCAAGAAGAGAAAAATATATTAGACGGGATTTCAATCCATTTGTCAAAAAAAGAAATTAAAGAAAATATATTAGTTTTCCTCTCCTGTTTTTTTTTTTTTTTTTTATATCCAAATCTTTTTATCCCCCTTATACATTTTTTTGAAGTAGATTTATAAAAGTAAACATAACTTTTTTCAAAAAAAATGTTAAACAATAAAATATTACTCACAAATAAATATATAAATTTCCCTAGCTACAGCTTTCTTACTGATATTTGGGCTGATGGTGAATAGATCACTTGAAGCCAAAAGCCCAGATGTTAGGGCTTGGGGTGATCGGACTGCAACTGAACCTAAAGCCCACCTCATTCAAATATGATTGCACAAAAAAAAAAAAAAAATTGAAAACGAATCTTCTCTAGGTTTTTGTAGGGTAAATTTCATCTACACTTCGTGTAGTTAATCATATTTTCAGAGACATCCCCTGTATATTTTGATACTTCACTAACACCCCCCTCGTCGAACAAAATGTTAAACAATTTAAGAACTCACTCCTTTTATAGGTTTGCACTCATAATGCACGAGAGAGAGAGAGGGAAAAAAAGAAGAAGCTAGCTTACAATGTTTTTGTTTTGTCAAAGCTCTCATGGATTTTCGAGCCTTCCAGAACCAGGGGTTTTTAAGCCTACTGCATACGATTAGTCGTCGCTCCCCCCATGTTACGGTTCCTTGCAGTCCGAACCCAATGCCACATTAGGTTAGAGAGCTAGGCAATAATAGCTCATTTGCGCCTCATCGAACATTATCATATTTTGTACATAAAACACTCGTTTATGATTAAATCTAAGAATGATAGATGATAAAATATCTTCCCTTAATACTTATGATTGCTCTAAATCTAAACTCTTGTGGGTGGGACATATTAAATATATATATAAAATTCAATTCTTTTTTGACAAATTCACATATATCACCTGTGAGTGTGGGGGGGGGGGAGAACTGTTTGTTTGTCATATGTAATAGGATTAAATTGGGCACAGAAAAAGAGGACAATTTATGGGATTGAAGATACAACACACGAGAAAGTGTCTCTTTAATGAGCACTTCCAAATTTGGTGTGTAGTTATTGTTGGAATAATCATATCCAACGTAGTACTTTTTCTTATTTTGGTAATCATTATCATTCCATAATAGTTGGAAAGAATAATAAATAATTGTTGGGAAAAATAGGGTAATTTAATTTCTCAGGTCATTGGTCCACCACATGCATGCATGCAACTTTTGGAATAGTAGGCGTCTCTCTTCTCTCTTTCTCTCTCTCTCTCTCTCTCTCTTTGGCACTTCCAAACAGCAAAACCTCCTACGTTGCGGCAACTACATTTTCTATCTTTTTGTTCTTATTATGTTGTAGCCTATCTGTTCAATTTTTGTTATCTCTCTCTCTCTCTCTCTCTCTCAAATGAAGCATGTGATGTTTTGTTGAATTGTGAGTTACAATATAACAATAAATTACCAAAAAAAAAAAAAAAAACTTTGGGGAAAGAGGTTTTGGAGAAGACTCCAAGTAAAATCCAAGACATACATCAATCCCATTTGATAAAAACGATAAATATTATAATCCAGTGAAAAAGAAAACAAGAGGATTTTCAATCTTCAATTATCTTTTTATTCCTCAATAGGTAAACTTTCATCGTTATCAAATATAGAAACTATCAAACCTAAGTTTGAGTAGTTACCTTTAGAATACTCTCCGATAGCTTGTTGATTCTCCTGATGCTCCCTTGTGTGTAAGCTATATGTGGTAGCATATAGAAATTGCATCACTGAAATTAAAATGCATATAATATATGAAATTGAATTTCCTTGTCAAACTATATTATTTTCCATGTTTTCTTCTCATTCTAATATTTATTCTCGATTTTTTTAGTGTCAGATATCATTATTTGCGGTATTTTCTTAGAATCCATTGTGATGTTAGAAGAGTTTATGTGCAAAAAAGCTTGAAGAATTAGATCAAACACAAGATAGGTTTCCACGTCTCCAAGGCCTCATCTAAAAAGCCACAAAAACAACCTAAAAACTCAAAAAAGAAATAAAAAAAGGAAGGACGCTAGAAGGAGGGCTCGAACCTCCGACCTTGTGGTTAACAGCCACACGCTCTAGCCAACTGAGCTATTCCAGCTTTGAATACCAGTCTTCAATTATATTATTTTATAGTTAACAGTATAATAATATTTTCCATCACACTAGAAAATAGTAATATCTTCTTATTTTTTTATGTTAAAAAAAAAAAAAAAAAACCTACCCATCTACCATTTATATTGAATATGTTTATTAAATGATGCTTTGATTCCCTTTATATGAAACTTATATACGGTGGCATTCATCATTATTGTATCTCCCATTAATCGGGGCTAAATTTGGTGTCACATATCTCTTCAATTTGAAGAGAATACGTAATTCCGGGAGTTTTTTGCATCTCGAAGCTTACAGAGGAGAGAGAGAAGTGGATAGTTCAAGTGATAACAAAGAAAAAGTTGTAAATTCAGACATCTTGAAATCAAAATTTGACAACTCTTTTTGAGTCAGACCATGAGGGATTTACATCTCATGAATACCCTAGTCTAGGCATGGATGACATGTTTTTGATCGAATCAAGGAGAAATTTAGTCAAAGTTTACATAAATTGACCAAGACATATCTAACCATTGAACTAAAAAACCAAAAAAAAAAAATGAAACAAGGGTTGTGTACGTAGATATTAGTTGAATTGGGTTTCAACTTTCTTGTAAGGGTTTTACCCTACCCTACGGATAGGAATTATGAGGTTCTATCTTCCTACCCGATATTTTGCGGAAGAAATGTTTTTTGGCATACCCTACCCGATCAAATGTACTATTCCTATTTGAATTACGTCCAAAACAATCGAATAAGAAGTCAAGTGAACACAATATTTTTTAGTTATTAATTTTTAGATCATTTTAACAATTTAATTAAATAACTTGTACTAATTAACCAACACAATAATGTTAGAATGTTAAAAATTTAACATATTAAAAGTGTTTCTAGTTTATGTTTTCTGCGCACATTAACAACGTTAAAGTGTTAAAAATAATACACACACGCGCGCATATATAAACAGGACAAACTTCAATAAACTCATCCGACAATTTCAAATAGACTCATCCAACGACTACCAACATCCTTCTCAAAACCATTCACATTTAATTTTTTTCCTCCACAAATTCATCACTTCTTACTTACTGTGCCTTCAAGCACGAATTACCCCTATATATATATATATACCAAAATTTCTATCATTGGCCTACCTAATTTTTTGCGGTAGCCGATCGAAAATTTGAACACTTCTACTTCTGGTAGTTACTAACTGAGCCAATCTGGTCGAGTTTCTCATGATCCATCGAGTCAACTCAACTCAACTCATGATGGTTCCATTTGCTAGTTTTTAACAAGAGTAAACTGGATATTATGCAAAACATGGAAAATGATGTCATAGAAGTCCAAGCAAAAAGGGATGGTGTAATTGAAGAAACAATAAGGGTAGTACCTATTGCAACTGAGAAACCAGAGGGGGTCTCAGCAAAGTTACCCCAAAGAAATAACAACCATTATGGAAAAGCTAAGTCCATAGAAACTCTAACGATCATTTCTCATCTACAAGAAACAAACACACTTTTTCATACGTTTCTCCACTTGCTGCAGACAGAGGGGTAGGAGGCTGCGGGGCGCAGGGGAAGAGGAGAGGCGACTGACAAAAGCACTAACAGCATAACAAAATGCAGACGGACAACGTACTCTTATTGAACCATGTTACTTCTACAAGTCTCTTGACTGCTGTCCAGTAACAAGTTCTCCGATGGCAAGCCAAAAATTTCAGCCCCTGGTGTTGGCATAATCGTGGGGCTCATCATCGCCATCCCTGTAACTTCCTTCTACATTGTCCTGGCCAAAACCTTCATCTCCACTGTCCGCTCTGCCTTGGTTGCCACCTAATTCTTCTTCCTTCCCACCATATGATGCCCCTGTGTTGGGAAAGCCACTATTACTACCAGAACCACTGCCACCATAATAGTTCTCACCACCACCTGCAAGACTCTGATTTTCGCTGTTGCTGACACCACCATATTGTCCATACCCACCACTATTCCCACCATTAAAGGTGCTGCTTCCACTACCATAACTGCCACCACCACCACCACTTCCATAATTACCACCTCCACTGTAGCTGCCATTTCCACCAGTATAGTTACCACCACCACCTCCATAATTGGAATTTCCATAACCACCTCCATAACTACCACCACTACCACCATAACCTCCAAACCCCCCACCACGAGGCCTTTCTGTAGCGTAGTTCACTCTTATCCTTCTCCCATGAAGATCCTGAGACATTACCAAAACCGAAGAGTAAGATCACAAGAAAATGAATAAAACATGCTGTTCCCTCATATAAACAACAATATATACTGAGTGAATCAGAGTATAAAGGACCTAGTAACCTACAGTCTCAACAAATAGAAAAGGTAAAAAAGAAATTTGTTGTCATCTGTCATCTGTAACTCAAATCTTTGATGTGCCAATGATTACTGGATGTTGCAAAGCCACAGAAGTACCTGTCCGTCCATGTTCTGCATGGCACTGGAAGCCTCTTCGTTTGATGTAAAACTAACAAAACCAAAGCCTCTGGACCTACCAGAGTCACGGTCCATGATAATCCTAGCTGCAGAGAGAAGAATGACTATATTGATTGCCATATCTTATCCATATTATAACAAGACTACTTGTGAAAGGAATTGCTTGGTTGAGCAACTGTGTTTGCAGTTGATATTAACGAGGAATGTCTGAAAAAGATTACGCAGCCGCAGTTTTACATATATATGCACAATTTATCCAGAATTACTACTCGCCAAGTTTCTGGTGGCTTGCTAATACTAAGAGATCTTTTCACAAATACAAACAGAAACACTAATATAAAAACCAAAGGAGAAGATGAGTGAAAAAATTATAGATTTGAAATGTAGCTACCCAGTCCTTCACCAACACATCCACATCTTTGCTTTGCTTTGCCGAAAATGCGAAGAGAATCCATTTGCCCATATATGCATTACTCACGCACACTAACAAGGTCGGCAAATACCTTCAATCACTTCCCCATGTTGTGCAAACGCTTCTCTCAAACTCATCTCATCAGTACCATATGACAGACCTGCAGTAGAAAATATGAAATAACTACTACATGCTAGATGGAAACAGTATTACCTTAAATGAGAAAAGAAGAATTGATGCACCTCCAACAAAGAGCTTTGAAGATGACATGTGCCTTATTGCCTGGTAAAGTGATGTATTAAAGGCAGATAATTCCAAATTGTTGTGCTTGCTCAGTGTCTGTTTAAGCATACTGCCAATTCTATTAACAAACGCCATTTCTGAACCTAGAAAGAAGAAAATACCGGGTGTTACACAATTCCCCATCATGTTGTTTAAACAGAATAATAAAAAGACCCCCATAGTGTCAAAAATTAAGTTAGCAACTGGCCATGATATTGGCTAAAATCCCATAACTTTCAAAGCAGCAATAATATTGCTTCCAACAGGAAACCAATCTTTGGTTGACATATCTCAATAGCAACAAAAAAGCTAAGTTGGTCTGATACCACCGTTTCCATTGCACTACACCTTTTTATTTTTACTTTGATGTTCAAGAGATTCGTCATGAATCAAAAATATACTCAACTCAACAAAGCCATCTCCCCACATTTTTGGGGTCGGCTACCAAAATCCTGTTTTACCGTGTATCATGCTTTCTATTAAATCATAAATTATCATCATATCATTCTTTAGTATTTCATTTATAGTTACTTTTAGCTTTCCTCTACCCCTATGTTTATCGTCAATAGCTAACATCATTGCTCTTTCTCACCCGTGCTGTAATAAACCATTTATAAATATGTTCCCTCCACCTAAGCGGATGTTCCCTTAATTTATCTCTTATAGTACTACTACTACTTTTTCATGAACATAATCGTTCTTAATTATACCCTTCCTAATTTTATTATATATTCATCTTAAAAATTCTCATTTCCGCCACACTTAATTTTTGAGTGTGTTGTTTCTTAGTTGTCTAACACTTGACACCATAAATTATAGCAAGTTTTGCAACCATTCTATACAACTTTCTGTTTAGCTTTTCACACGACACATAGGATGCATCCCTCCACTTAGTCCATCCAACTTTAATTCCATAAGTAACATCATCACCAATCTCACAATCTCTAAAAATAATAAACCCTAAATTATTAAAGTGTTCACTCTTCGGTATCTCTTGATCTTCAAATTTCACTACTTCTCCGGTTTGGATTCCTTACTTTGCAAAAGTTACACACTATATATTCAATTTTAGTCCAACTTATCTTAAATTCTTTGGATTATAGAGCTTATTGCCAAATTTCTAGTTCATAAATAATTCCTTCTTTATTTTCATCAACAAACACAATATCATCTGCAAATAACATACATCATGGAAGCTTATCCTGAATATGACTAGTTAAATGGAGAATCAAACCAAATTGGGAATCATGAGATTTAGTTACAAATTAAAAAATTGACAATTGGTAATAACACAAGATAGCACATTTGGTGCAGTTTAGTTCATTCAACAATCTTGTTTAATAAAAGACTGGAAAATTTTCCTCGAGTAATACCCATATTTGGTAAATAGAAAGAGGAAGAAACTAACCCGAAAAGGAGGAAATAAAAGATCAAATATCTGGCACTAAAACAATCTCTGACAATATTGAAGAAAAAAATGGGGGGAGAGGCAAACAGTAGTTCATACATTATCTTAATGGGAAAAGCAAACATAGATTTAAAAAAAAAAAAAAAAAAGCCCTGTTTAATTGTCAACTCAATTATCAATAGGTAATGATGTTGTATCATTTTTGAATCAATAATAGTGTGACTCCCTTGCGAATCACGGTTTGCTATGAATTTAAATGAATCACAAGATTCTCGATTCAAACTGTAAGATTTTAACAGCTATGACTACTACAACACTTCACCTCTGAGGTTGTGGTAGATTCCACTGAAGCAGAAAACTGCTTTCACTCACAGTCATATATCACCAGTCTTGTTGCAAGCTTCATCAACAAGTGTCTCTCAAATATAATTCAACAAGTTTTAGACTTAAAAATTCATGCATCTGCTAAAGCAAAAATTATCAATTTAAACAACGACAAGAATAATAAGAGATTATTAGAAAGTAAGCCTTAATCACACCCACATAACCAAGTAATGGGCAACATTGGCACATTATCCAACCTGTCCTCTAATTGCAATACCAATCATAGGCCAACCCTTAGATTGGCAACAGATCAAAACTCGCACAAATAACCCTGAGATAGAAAAAACACATTATATTGAGCCCTACAAAACCAATTCAAAACCTTGGGTGCCGATTTAAAGTGTTCAGTAGACTCGTTAATCTGAACTTCTAGTTATACTAATATGCATTTGTAATATATAAGACCAATCACGTGTAGTTAAATAGGTGTCTCTATTTTTCATTATTATGTTCTAAGCATAATCTCCCAATACATTGGACAGGAAAAACACCATTCTCAGCATATTGTAACACATGCCCATTCTATAGAATAGAATAGCCTGTCCAGACTCCAGACAAGAAATACCCATTCCCTTCAATTCGAAAGAGCCTCTTGATACACTTACAGAACATGTACAACTCAGTAGAACACAGAAAACATAAGCGCAGAGGAACAAACACGGCCAAAGGTAGGGAAACTACAAACCCTACAGTAAACTTACTATTAGAGATTAATTTGATATCAGTAACACCTTACCAACAATTACTTAACAGCGAAAAAGACATGATATCACATATAACCCCCACACAAACAACTTAATATATAAAGCAGTAAACCCGAAACCCTAATCAATCTGTATAGTCGACTCCAGATTCTACAAAAGAATAAATGCAGAAGCATAGAAACAACAGAGATCCTAGCAGGGTTAGGGTTAGGGTTAGGGTTAGGGTTTCTGAGCTTGTGAAGCGTACCTTCGACTTGTTACTCTTTCTGTCTCCAACCTATTCTCCGCTTCTCTGGTTATTCTCAAAAAAGGTTTTAAGATTTTGGAAGCACAATCAAATGAGGGAAACAAATCCTGACCGTACGATTTCGTTGGGTTGTTTAGACCGTTGGATGGCATCGCTTTTTTTTTTTTTGGCATATAAATTTGCATGGACTACTCCTCGAACTCTGAAACCCACCACCGTAGTTGAAGTTAGGGGTGACAATCAAGTCGTGTCATATTGGGTTCGTGTCGAGTCATTGCGGGTTCATGTCGAATATTAGTCAACCCTAATCCAATCTATTTAACTAATCGTGTCGTGTCGAATTGACCTATTTATTTTCGTGTCGTATTCGAAGTGACCCACATAAACTTTTAATAAAAAATTTAACGCTAATATTTTATTTTCACTTAATTGAATCCATGCTCATACTTTTTCTACAAATTAAAAATTAACTTAATAAACATAATAATAATAATAATGAGTAAAAATATTTTTTTTATACAATAATTATGTTAGTGCTAATAAACAGGAACAAATAATTAACATTTTATTTTTATAATACTAGTTAAACATGTTAATTTCGTGTTATTTGTATTACCATACAAACGAAAAAATAGAGAAAGTGTTAATTCTTAAATAAACGGGTTGATTGTGTCAATTTCGAGTTTGGCGGGTTGAACCCGAACATGACCTATTTATATTTCGTATTTGCGGGTCATGTCATTTTCGAGTTTGTGTTATAAAATTCATGTCGAGTTCGAGTTATGTCGTCGTGTTTAGTCAAAAATTATCATCCTTAGTTGAAGGACATGTTTCTTAAAGAATTGGTGGGTCAAGCACAAGGGGCCAACTCATGTTACGAGCCCAGTCTAAACTAAAAGTCCAACTCCAAGAAATCCAACAAGTTCAGCCCAAAGTGGTCCACGCCCGGTCAAGCTCATGAGGTTCGAGGAGCTACATCAGCAAGAGAACATGCAGGGTAATCCAAGAGTCTCATCTACGCCGCCTTGGAAAAAGTCAACTCCCACGTCATCCTTTGACCGAATCTTGTGGAGAGTATTGTAACTGCCTTGCCCGTTGAGAAGAGGTCGCCACCTCCATCAGATTAGTCACTTAGTTACTAATAATTCGCTCAAATCTGTTATGAGACGACTATAAATTGTAAACCCCCCAATACTTGGGGGCCAGATCACACTCAGTCGAGCACAACTCTCTCCTATCTCTCATAACTTGTAACTCTCTGCTCTCCTTACTCACTTGAAGTAATAAAGTACCCAGCGATCCTAGCCATTCAAAGTGGACGTATGTCACGTTGACCGAATCACTATAATCCTTGTGTTGCTCTTGTCTCCATCTCTTACTTCTTAAATTACAGCATTTATTACTGCTCATCTGACAGGTGGTGTACAAACTCAATTTGTGCATCATCAAGAATAAAGATGACTGAGTTTTAAAGAATGTGAAAAGTATCGAACTGAGACTTCTTACTTAGTGGTAGTGCTATTTTATTTACATTTATACTACATACTATACCAATCAAATTTAGAGAACAAAAGGTTCTAATGACCTTTTCCAAGCTTATTTTTTTTAAATTTTAAATTATTTATATTTATATTTATTTATACTATACTATATTTATATTATATTATACTACTAATAAAAGTACCTTAACATGAAAAACTTTTGATTCACTATTTTACTTTTATAAATAATTAAAAAGGTCACTCTATCATTCCACACTTAATATCTAAATTACTATCATATCCTTATGCATTTAAATCTCCAAATTACATCTAAAATCATTTTTAATTTATATTCCCTATGTATAAATGTCAAATTTTTATGAAATTTTTTGATTGATTATATTACTCTTAAAAAATATATGCATCATTTTAAGTTTTAACAAAATATTCAAAAAAACTTTCAAAAATTCCATCAATATAATATTATTCACCTCATTTATAAAAATAATATTATGACTACATATGTATATTTTATTTTTCATCAAAATGTATAACCCTGTATGTATATTTTATTTTTCTTCAAAAATGTTTAACCCTTTCATTTTTAAGATAAAAAATAATGTATATATGGTTTTACATAATTTTTTAGTCACAATAAACTTTTCATATTGTGTTAAGATTTTATATATGTTAAAACTTGAATTATTTTTAAATTTTAATATACTTTATAATATATATATTATAACATTGTATATTAAATTTTATCCTAATTTACATAAATAATCCTAAATACAGTAAGGTTCAAATATGATTGGTATATGAATAATTATTTTTATTTTATTCAATAATTTATAAGTGGAATCTTAATCAAATTAATATTTAATTATCTATTCTGTATTTATAAATGTCAATTTTTATGAAATTTTTTGATTGATTATATTACTCTTAAAAAATATATGCATTATTATAAGTATTAAAATATTCAAAAAAAAAGACCTTCAAAAACTCTATCAATATAATATTACTCATCTCATTTATAAAGATAATATTATCACTACATATGTATATTTTATTTTTCATCAAAATGTTTAAGCATTTTATTTTTAAGATAAAAAATTGTGTATTTATAGTTTTACATAATTTTTTAGTCACATAAATTTTTTTAAACTATGTTAAGATTTTATGTAAAAACTTGAATTTTTCAAAAAATTTAATCTATTTTATAATATATATATTATAGTGTTATATTTTAATTGACTTAACTAATCATAAATACAATAAAGTTCTAATATGATTGGTATATTGATAATTATTTTTATTTTATTCAATGATTTATAAGTGAAATCTTAATCAAATCAGTTTTAAAAAATTTAATTTTCAAACATCACTAAAAAGTCACTTTCAATTACAAACTTATAGAAAAAAAATAGAACTTTAATTATTTATTTATTTATTATCATTTTTCTTAAAGTTAGAATAACAAATCTTGAAAACATATAAAATTTTCAAAAATTATATAGTGGATCATGAGCGATGAAAAAATAAGTTTAGTAAATTTGAGATGATATTTAAATAAGTTTATTTGTTAATTTAAAAAAAAAAAAAAATTAGTCACGTGCAACGCACTTGGTGCATTGCTAGTTACTTATAAAAGTGGCTTTGAGTGAAAAAACTTTTAATTTTCATGTTTACCCCAAATTAATCCAATAATGTTAATTTGATCCCAAATTTACTACTATTGTAACTATTTTTAACATAATGACACATACTTATTCTACAAAGTGAATGTAGGAACCATTTGATCATCTTCCAATTATGTTATAGTTGTAAGTGTTGTTGAAACTAATTTTTATTTTTGTCCATGATTAAAGATTTCTTTGAGTAATGACACATTGTATGTAATTAAAAGGATTGTGACACTATACATTCAATCAACACATTAGTCATAAATTGGTATTCTTCTGTCATCTTATACACACAACTAATGCACCAAGTGAAAATTTATTAATTTGCAAAGAATTTTAGGAGTTTCATTTAGACTTTTACGAGTTCTATAGAGTCATTGGATTTTCACTGGACTTCTTTCACACACCATTAATGTACAAAGTAAAAACTCATTAGAATTTCATGGGTATAATTATATGAATTTCAGTCATCTCCATTAAGTTTTTTTCTTTAAATTTATTTAGTGCTAAATCACTATTCCATGTGTATTAATAGAGATTCTACTTATATGGTGGGGTTACTTAAAATTCATAATGAGTGATATCCCATTGAAAAAGGGTTCTGAATCATGATTATGCATATACTTGTCCGATCCGACTAATTTAAATTACAATAGAATCATATTTGATTGTGCTTGTCTATTTTCTTGAAATCAGTTGATTTCTCTTTTTGCATTATCATCAATTAATCCTAGTAAATTATGCATAAAACATGATTATTATGCTTATGGTAAAACAACAGATGTCCTGATCACTTATTGTCTTTCATAGAAAATTGAAAGCTTTAAACACCCATTTTCTTCCTCACCTTTTTTTTCTCTTTCACACAACACAACACACCCCCAAACCCAACAATCCCTCTGTCCCCTCTATGCACAAACAAGGACACACAACACTCTCTTTCTCTTTCTACTCCAATTTTGCTATTTATGAAGAGAACACAAACCCAAATCCCCATTCTCTCTCTCTCTCTCTCTCTCTCTCTCTCTCATATATATATATATATATATATGTATGTATGTATGTATCTCTGCCTTCAATTTTTTTTTTCTCTTCATAGAAGACCACTCTCTTACATATATATACATACATATAATTATATTTATCATATATATGATGTCACATCTATGTCATTATTTATTTTGCAAGCATAAAGATATAAATGCCCTTAAATTGTATTATGTGCTTAACATATGTTTTCCGTCACTAATTTAAACGCGACAGTTAGTGTGAGGAATGACATTGATTCAATACGTGAATTTTGAGAACTAAATTGGCGGAATGAAAACTACAAGTACTAAAGTTCAACTAATGACAAACCTCAAAGACTATTGGTGTAATTTACCCATTTTTTTTTCTTCTTAAAAATGTTTTATGCGACATTAAAAAATTCTCATTTGGCAGCATTTTATTGGTTATCAAGGTATGTGAGGGAAGAGTTTTTAGTTTTTTTTTTCTTTATTCCAATTCTTATGTTAATAGATCAGGGGAGGTAAATCAATCATTCTGGTTCCCTTGTCCTTGTGACAACTTCCTGCTGGAATTGAAACAAGTCCTACCAAGTGGACTTGATCACAATCCCAGATCTTCCTGAACTTGGCAATCACCATTATTTCACCTAGGGGTGTGGCTCGCGTGTCGGATATTTTCGTATCGTATCATTGTTATTTGTGTCGTGTTTATGTCAAGACCCACGAAACTGAGAGTCAATAATTAGTTTAGACCATTTATTATGCATATTTAATAACCGTGTCAATTTATAATCATGTTGGGTCAGGTTTGTGTCAATGGGTCAGAGGTGAATCACCTAATTGGAACTGCTAGAACTCACAACCGATAAACATTTGAAAACTGGAACAGGCCATTTCTAGCAAAATAACATGCAAACAATCCGTGCCACCAATAAAATTAACATTATGTGTAGCTATAGATCAACTTTTACTCTATTACAAAATTATCATGCAAACAATGTTCTAATCCTGATTGAATATCCTGAATTCAATACACTCTTTAATATCACTTCTTGTGGAAATAGTGCAATGACTTTTGGGATCCCTCAAAGAGGTCTAAGAGGTGATTCTCTAGATCATCAGCACTGTACTTAATGTACTTGTCACTAATATGATAGGAATGTCTTCCAACAAATGTGCGATAAGCTTGGATTACCTTGAGAGATGTTGAGATTCTTAAATCTTCTCGAAGTTGGCTATCTGGGATTAGCCATCCAGTTTGGCTCTTGTAAACCTCCTCAAATGCAAGATAAAACCTCTGAAGCCTCTCCTTGAGAAGAGTTTTTGAAATGGAATTTGAACCAGGGTTGTGAATTCCCTCGTCCCTAAGTGACGCGAGGATGGAACTCCAACATGCTCTCTCGTAGTTCATTGCATGATGTTGGAATTTCCCATTATGCTTGCGAATCCATTCATCCCCAAAAATCGTTCTCAGCTCAGAACCCTTGACTTTTTCAGCCATGTAGTGTATGTTGTTCATCAAGAAAATGTGCCGGAGAGAATCATCCTTGTACAACTTTGATCTATCATCCAGATTGCATTCCAGAATTGAAATGAGGGATCGGAAGTGTAGAGCCATCGGGGAAACACAGGAGGAAGAAGAGCTTCGACTAATGTAGCTTCCACTAATGTTATCCTCTTCTGTAACTGGACTCATGTCGGGTGAAAATGAAATGGAATCGTCTTTTTCATTGTCCTTGAGGAGCACATTCAATGTCTCGCTGTAATCCGTCAGAGTCTTGATGTAATTCATTACGTACCTAGTGAGATGGAGGATTCCACCTCCAGCAAAAGGGACCGTTGATATGTTTGATGCGACTGCATTTTCAAATTCAAGAAATGTTGCCTTCACACAATCACCCAATCTCCTAAGAACATCATGGCATTCCATTCTAACATATGATCCAGTCTCATCCAAGTATAATGCCTCAATATCTGGAATAAGATCTGCCAGCACCTCATACATATCAAGAATGCGAATCAATTTCTCGGGTTGGTGGGGTCCAATGGATATGGCTTCGGCGAAATTCAGAAGCTGCAATATTGAAGCTTTTGATGACTCAGTAAAACAAACTTGACTGATCGACTCAAGCTCCCCAAAAATTTGATCACTCAGCCATTTCTCGCTGGCAAGATAGATCCGAACAAATATCTTCATATTCCGTATCCATCTTCTGATTTTGGAGTTCAAGGTATTCCACTCCATCCTGAGCACATCCTCAATGCTCAATTTCTCCACTTCAAGAATGAAGAGGCAGTCATCCAGGGCATCTTTTCGGACACTTATAAATGCCTGAGAACACTCCCGACCATAATTCGAGTCAAACATCACATTGGCAATGCATTTGAGGTCTGGAATTATACCTGGATGCACCACATCAATAAGGAATTCCTCTGATCCTCCTCTGCCAATACTATTTCTTTGAACTACTTCCTCAACTGAGTCATCCCCAAACGAGACAATGGAGCCCTCATCCACAACATCCTCTTCGCTAGAACGAAAAGACATATGCTCAGGCTCAAAGGGTTGCCTGTTCTGAACAAGCATGTGACTAAACTCCTCTTCAAGCTTAGCCATTGCCATCTGAAGAATATCATGAGCCCTCCGTAGAAGCACTTCCTCTTCACTATCTTTGGTCAGACTCAAACTCTCAAAACTCTCAACCAGCTTTCGAGCTTCATCCACAGCCTTCAAATACTCACAAGCTTCTTCAGGGCCACAATCCCATATCATCGACTGCTCTACCTCCCATTTCATAACCTTGTCATGGACCACATTAAGCCGCTCTACAACCTCACTCAATTCTCCATTTTTATTTTCGACCACCATGGTCATGGTGGACAATTGGGTGCCCAGATCAGCCAATATTTTCCTTGCATCATTAGTCAAATTCTTATGTGTTTCGAGTGCCTTTACGATGAGTTGTGCTGCAGCAATCAAGTTTTCTTCTCCTTCCAAAATCGGTACAATAGATTCACAGTCTCCCATGGAGTATAACAATCTCCACACCACAAAATATCACAAATAGCCCAACACAGATCTTAAGTTCCCAAAAGCACAGCTACCCACAAGATATAAACCCAAATCACTTCTTACCTTGACCAAGTTCTTGCATATGCATCCAATAAACTATTCAACAGTAAATCTAGGGATTTCCTTATAGAGAAACCCCCAAAATAATCACCAATACACACCAATTTTCTTAAAATTGCAACTTGAGAAGGTGTAAGGAACAGCTATATGGTAAAATAAAAAAAGAATTATGATGATTCAAGGCAATATTATATCAACAAGACAAGAAACTTGAAGATCTTCACAACACCATCCTAATCTTCAGGAAGGTCTACACAAAAAAGAGACCAAATAAAAACAACAATCAAGAGAACCACAAAATCAACACAAAAGATGGGTATACTACAAATGGGTTTCTGAGATACTACCATGAAAGGATTAAAAGAAGCTGAATATATAAAAGAAAGATTGAAGCAATTAAGGAATGACTCACCTTTAACAAGAGATCCGTAAACAGAACTTGATAAGGAGAGACAACAAGGTAAAAAAGAAGCTAACCCTTTTGGAATTTTGATCTGAAAACACTATTTTTGTCAGAGATTTCAGACTACAACTTCCTTTCCATTGCGGATCTCTGTCTCTCTCCTCTTTTGAACTATGTTCTTCTTTCTTTTATTTATCTTTGGGCTAATCTCATTTTACACCTCAATTGATTCTTAATCTATACCCTCAAATATTAATAATCTCAATTTATATCCTCAATATTATGAATTGATAGAAATATGTACATGACCTAAACTGACGTTCAGTTTTTCGTCATAAATTAAAGTATGTGAGTTGCAATTGCAAGAATTTTGTGTATAGGCTTATGTGTAAATTCACAGATTATTAGCATTTCTTGTGAATTGCACAGGATAGAATTAGCTTCTATTAAATTAATAAAATTCTATTTTCGATACATAAAACGGTGCCAAAATTAATCACAGACAAAAATTTGTAGCAATGGATATATCTCATTCTCATGTCCGAAGCATTTACATATCACTTGTTTCAATTTATGATAAAAAAACTGAGCGACAATATGGATCAGGTCCACATTGCTATTATTTTATAAAATTGAAGGTATAAATTAAAATTTTTAATATTTAAGGGTATTAATTAAAATATCTTTCATGGTACAGATTAGCCCTTTATCTTTTTTCCCTGTGGCTGTACTACGGCTTGGACTTTTCAGTCTTCGTTGAAAAGCATTTTGTGAAAAATGCGAATTACCAGATATAGAGCTTCTTAATAAGGAAAATTACAGATTTACCATTTTATGCTGTTGAATTGCCTTGATTTTTATTGTGTTCCTGCCTATAGATGCCGTCAATAGCGTGGAATTTTCGAGTTTTGTGCCACGTGGAAATATTTGATTAGTCATGACACTAATTGCAAAACAGCGTGGACGCTGGACGGTTTTTAAAGAGGAAAGACAATACACAAGACTTTCTTCATTTCCATAAGAATCGAAGCTTCTATTTTTCTTTTGAAATCAATTCTAGGTCAAAAAAAAAAAAAAATCAATCGAAATTGATCAGAGTCATTAATTAAAAAAGTAATTTAAAATAAAAATAATTTTTAGACGTATCCTATTTTTAGTAAAAAAAAAATATTTTGTAATATCATAATTAAACCATTAATTTATCATATGATAGAAATTTACATAAATAATCACTCATTATCAAATGAGAAGCACATCAAATGATAGAATTAAAGGTGTGGATGGCTGGCTTTTGTTCGGATCGAGGAAAAAAATTAGTTGAAATACGCATAAATAAATTGGTTCGGACACCTCTGACCGTTGAAAAAAAAAAGTGTGTATTTGGTTCGGTGCTCATAAGTAAGAAGATTGAACTATCTCATTATATTTTAATGCATCAAAATAAGGATTCAATCCTCCCAAATTAGTGTTTACAAGGATAAAAAAATGAAAACATTGTAATAAACATCAAATGACCGACTATGCTTGGAAGTAATAGTGAGGAGAGAGGAACCAAGTCTAAGTTTTGAATATTAGTCCCTAACCCTACATTAAGAGACAAGGTACTAACGGTCAGCAAATACGTCAGGAATGAAGATATTTCAGAGGATATGGGAAAAAAATGTTCATTAATTGCTTATACCACTTTGGTCATGAACTTTGACTCTAGATAGAAGCCAACTCCCTGGATTTTAGATGAGGAGTCTCCAAATCTATACCAATAAAATAGAGATAAATTCAAATTTTTTCAATTCAAATCAATTCTCTCAATTTAGAAAAACAGAACAATGGTTAGGATTTAATTGAAATTTAAATAAACGGTTCAGATTTCATCTAAACTCATCTAATTATATCCAATGACCCATAATTTGTCCCACTTAATTTCATCCTCCCGCCCACTTGAGCAACACACACACGCCACCCAGCTGACACACACGCCATCCATCTCAGGCGTCCATCTCTCTCTCTCTCTCTCTCAGGCGTCCAGTTGACACATAGAGAACTGCTCCTCTGCCATGGCTAAACCAACATCAAATACACAGTCAAATACACCTCAAATGAACTAGAAAAAAAGAGTTTACTTGAAGCAGAGAGGGCAATACCTTGACTTCCCCATATCAGTCAGTTCATGGCAATACCTTGACTTCCCCATCTTCAAGAAGTCTCCAGCATAAGGTCAACGAAAAGTTCCTTGGACATTCTCTAATTTCTTGGAACAAAAGCTCTACTGAAGAAGAATATTGCCCAGGTACACCTCTATCTCACTCTCTCTCACGACACACACACAGTCAAATACACAATAAACCCACACACACCAGCACACACACACACACACACATACAACATATATTGAACCCACACACACCAGCACACACACACACACACAACATATATTGAACCCACACACACCAGCACACACACACACATACAACATATATTGAACCCACACACACCAGCACACACACACACACACACATAAATTGATTTGATGATTTTATGTGTAATTTGAGTCTTCATTTTGGTTTGAAATTTTGGGTTTTTTTTTTTCAAATAAATTTAACAATTGTTAATTTGAGTGTTATGAATTTCTTGGATCTGAAATTCCGAGCTTGAGTTTGATCGACTGGAAGTTGTGAATTAAAGCTGATAGTAGCTCATTATGGAAAATAAAATGACAAATTAATTAGTGTTTTCATTTTTGTTTTCTATAATTGGAAATGACCGTTAATTCATCCATTTTTTTTAATTGCTTTGGATAGATAAGTGTTGGTGACGTGTAGGACATGCATGAAGAGTGATTTTTTTTAGATAGAGAGAAATTTAAAATTTTTGAGTGAATTTTTTTAGATTGGTCCATAAACAATTTTCATAATTCCTTTCAATTAAATTATTTATTTTAGATTGGTCCATAAACAATTTTATATCAATTTTGCACTCTAATGTTGGGTGTTAATTTTAGTGTTTTCTCGAATGCTAAATTGGTTTCGACTATTATAGTTTTATTATCTTTACATTAGTGTCAAATAATGAAGCTTTCGTGTCAATTTTTTTTTATTAGCGTTTTCTTACATTATATGCATTATTTTTTTTTATTAAAGGAGAAAAAAATGTCAAATTCATCGACGAATGTCAGATCTAAGGGGAAAGAAAAAGCTACAGTTTGTTAACTGGTATGACTTTTCATCCTATTTTTCTCTACGGTTTTATGTGCATAAAAATGTTTATGATTTTTTTTATTTAATTTTGTTAGCTTCAAATTAGTACAAATAATGAAGCTTTTGTGTCAATTTTGGGTCCTTAATGATGTTTACTCCATTTACATGACATTTTTGGAGCTTTTGTGTGTGTTTGATCCTGCTGATAGATTGTATATAATGTTGGATCCAAATGACAAAAATATTAATACTGTGAGGGTGAACATCTTTAATGTAGACACCTACAAATATTATGAGTTGTACACACAAGTTAATTTTGGTTTGAAATTTTGGTTTTTTTTTTTCAAATAAATTTAACAATTGTTAATTTGAGTGTTATGAATTTCTTGGATCTGAAATTCCTAGCTTGAGTTTAATCGACTGGAAGTTGTGAATTAAAGCTGATAGTAGCTCATTATGGAAAATAAAATGACAAATTAAAGCTGATAGTAGCATCCTCACGGAAGGAGAAGGAAAAAGAAGAACAGAAGAGGGACCGAAGTCCTAGGAAAGAAAAAGGGCGAGACAGGTCTCCAAGGAGGGATAGAGATCGTTCCTCGAAGAGAAGAGGAAATGTTAGAGACCGCTTGGGCCCCCTGCAGCCTGAGCTACAGCCTAGATACGGACCTCAGCGATTCACCCCGCTCACCGCCGCTGTATCCCAAGTTCTGTATGAGGTCCAAAACGAGAAGTTCCTAAGGTGGCCACCTCGGATGAAGGCGAATCCAGCAAAGAGAGACCCACAAAGTATTGTGACTACCACAGGGATCATGGTCACCATACCGATGACTGCATTCAGTTAAAAAAAGAGATCGAGTTCTTAATCCAACGAGGACAGTTACGTCGCTTTGTGGCCCATGACAACCAGAATCGAGCTCTTCCACCACCGCCACCTCAACAGCAAGCACCTGCACCACATCAGCAGCCTTTAGGTGAGATCAGAGTAATATCTGGAGGATTTGCGGGAGGCGGAGAATCCAGCTCAGCTAGGAAAGCTCACCTCCGACGAATCAGAGCCGAAGAAGCTCTCGAAGTGCATACTGTATCCAAAGCACCACGCTTAGACACAGCTATCACTTTTTCAGATTCTGATTTGGAGGGATGTCAATACCCCCATGATGATCCATTGGTGGTAAGAGCTGTGGTAGCTAACAGAACCGTTCATCGAGTTCTGATCGATAACGGGAGCTCGGCAGACATCATTTTTGCGCCTGCATTCGACAAAATGGACATAGGAAGGGAAAAACTCGAACCTGTAAGTACTCACTTGTTAGGTTTCTCAGGAGAAAGGGTGCTCCCCTTGGGCTCAATCCAACTTGTGCTCACCCTAGGTGACCCGCCTTACCAAGCCACCACAACCGTAAAATTCCTAGTGGTTGATGCACCTTCTGCATACAACATCCTGCTTGGAAGACCTTCCCTTAATTCTATGAGGGCAATCCCATCTGCCTATCACTTGGTCGTCAAATTTCCAACAGAAAATGGAATCGGAGTGGTCCGGGGAGACCAGCGTGTAGCAAGAGAATGCTACATGGTGTCTGTGAAGATGAAGGAGGTTGAGAACATCCAATTGGATGAACTCGACATGAGAGATGAGCTGGAAACCAGACCAATCCCGTCGGAAGAGCTAGAACCTATACAGCTAGATGAAGAGCCCGAGCACGTTGTTTATGTAGGATCCAAGCTGAGCAGAGAGATTAAGGAACTTCTCATCCAGTTTTTGAGGCAAAACATGAAGGTGTTTGCCTGGAAACAAGAAGACATGGAAGGTATTGAATTTTCGGTTATCATGCATAAGCTCAGCGTGAATCCGAGCTGCAAACCCATCAAACAAAAGAGGAGGAGTTTCGCCCCAGAGCGTCAAAAAGCCATTAACGAAGAGGTCAACAAACTTCTACATGCTAGAGCCATTAGGGAGGTGGATTACCTAGTATGGCTAGCTAATGTTGTCCTCGTTAAGAAGACCAATGGCAAGTGGCGCCTCTGCATTGACTTCACTGACCTCAATAGGGCCTGCTCCAAGGACAGTTTCCCCTTACCTCGGATAGACTTGATTGTGGATGCCACCGCTGGTCACGAGCTCCTCAGCTTCATGGACGCTTTCTCCGGGTATAATTAGATCAGAATGGACCCTAATGACCAGGAGAAGACCTCCTTCATAACCGAGCAAGGGACGTATTGTTACCAGGTTATGCCTTTCGGGTTAAAGAATGCTGGAGCCACTTATCAGCGCTTGGTGAATAAAATGTTCCAGAAGCAGATCGGAACGACCATGAAAGTTTACATTGATGATATGTTGGTTAAATCACTGAAAGCAGAGCTCCATATCAAACATTTGGCGGAATATTTCCAGGTCCTAAAGGAGTACAAAATGAAGCTCAATCCCGCCAAATGTGCCTTTGGAGTCTCTGCTGGAAAGTTTCTGGCTTCATAGTTAATAGCAGAGGAATAGAGGCGAACCCGGAGAAGGTGAAGGTAGTACTGAACATGCAACCTCCGTCCAATACAAGGGAGGTGCAGCGCCTAACAGGTAAAATAGCTGCCTTAAGCCGCTTCGTGTCCAGATCAAGCGAGAAGTGTCAACCTTTCTTTCAAGTCTTAAATAAGGCCTTCCAGTGGGATGCCTAGTGTGAGAAAGCGTTCAGAGCACTGAAAAATTATCTGAGCTCCCCACCTACTTTGGTGAGCCCCGTGGAAGGTGAGGTCCTTACTCTCTATCTAACTGTGTCAGATTTCTGAACAAGCGAAGCGCTAGTAAGGGACCGCGACAGAGCTCAGCAACCAGTATATTACTGTAGCAGAGCTCTAAGGGGGGTAGATGAGAGATACCCAAAATTTAGCCTTAGTCACGACCGCCAGGAGGCTCAGGCCATATTTCCAAGCCCACACTATCGAGATCCCAACAGATCAACCAATGAAACAAGTATTAAGTAAACCAGAGACTTCGGGTAGGCTGGTTAAGTGGGCCATTGAGGTCAGCGAGTTCGATATCAGGTATAAACCAAGAACAACCATCAAAGGGAGAGTGCTGGCTGACTTCATTGCAGAATTCACAACGAGACCACCCACGGGGGTCACGCAGCTGGTACCTGACCTCCCCACGTGGAAGCTCTCTGTAGATGGAGCTGCCAACGCCCAGGGTAGCGGAGCTGGCTTAATTTTGACCTCCCCTGATGAAATAGATGTTGAATATGCATTAAGGTTTGAGTTTAAGGCCTCGAACAACGAGACAGAATATGAGGCTGTCATAGCAGGTTTAAATCTTGCTCACTCGATGGAGGCAGAACAGTTGGAGATTTGCTGTGATTCTCTGCTTGTGGTGAAGCAGATAGAGGGTTCTTACGAGGCCAAGGGTGAGAAAATGATCATTTACCTTAGAAAAGTACATGAGTTGATCAGGAAATTTGTGCACGTTAAGATTATACACGTCCCCAGATCAGAGAATGCTCGAGCAGATGCGCTGGCAAGGTTAACAACTGCTTCATAGGAGAATTTAGATAGGTTGATACCGGTAGAGCAGTTGGCGGAGCCATCAGTAGGAATTGATAAGGAAGAAGTTTTCCCAGTCATTTCCCCACCTGTTTGGATGGACTCAATTAGGGAATATCTTCAGAACGGAACTTTGCCAACAGACCCCAAGGAGGCTGCAAAGATAAGGGTAAGGTCAGCCAGATTTTCTATTGTACAAGGAAACTTATACAAGCGAGGATTCTCGATGCCTTTCCTCAGATGTGTAGGAGATGAGGATGCCGATTACATTCTTAGGGAGATTCATGAAGGAATTTGCGGTAACCATATCGGAGCTCGAACACTAGCGGGAAAAGCCTTGAGGCAGGGATATTACTGGCCCACTATGCTAAATGATGCCACCGACCTGGTTAAGAAGTGTAAGATGTGTCAGATACATGCCAACATCTCTCATTGCCCACCAGAATTCCTAACCTCGGTGGTAAGCCCTTGGCCCTTTCAGCAATGAGAATTGGACATTCTTGGCCCTCTTCCCACCAGCATAGGGCAGTGTAAATTCGCCATAATTAGAGTGGACTATTTCACTAAATGGGCTGAGGTGGAGCCTCTGGCCACAATCACGGAGCAAAAGGTTCAGAATTTCACTTGGAAGTCTATAGTCTGCAGATTTGGGGTACCTAGAGCAATCGTCTCTGATAATGGGAAACAATTTGACAACCCGAAGTTCAAGAAGTTTTGTGCAGAGCTGGGGATAAAGAATTATTTCTCGGCCCCAGCCCATTCACAATCAAATGGACAAGCAGAGGTGACAATCAAAGCAACCTTGAAGACCAAGCTCGAGTCTTTGAAGGGAAAATGGGTTGAGTATATCCCAGAAGTGTTGTAGGCATACAGAACAACCCCTAGGACAGCAACTCAGGAAACACCGTTTGCTTTGACTTTCGGAACTGAAGTAGTGTCGCTTGTAGAGATAGGGATACCATCCCCTAGAACCGAGCTCGAGGATCCAGAGCATAATGATGAATCCCTCCTGCTAAATCTCGACCTCTTAGATGAAAGGAGAGAAAAAGCTTTGCAACGCATTCAGAGTTATCAGAGAAAAACCGCAAGATATTACGACAGGAAGGTAAGATACATAAGTTTCAAGGTTGGAGATTTGGTGCTTAGGAGGCTTTTGCTTGCGAGAAAGGACCCTACGCATGGGAAGTTGGGGGCAAACTGGGAAGGCCCCTATGTCATCACAAGAGTAATTAGGCCTGGGAACTATGAGTTGCAAACAGAAGAAGGAAAGATCCTACCTCACTCCTGGAATGCCAAGCATCTTAAGAAGTTCTTTCAATAAGTTTTTCCTTGTAATAAAGTTATTCTCAATAAAAATAGCAAATTCTTGATCCATCCTTATATGGCTCCCACAAAAAAAAAGAAAAAAAAAGAAGAGGGTATACACGAAACGAGCTCCACAGCTCAGGATAAGCTCTTTGGCTTATAATAATAAAAATAAACGATGGACTCCTCGGCTCATGAAATACAAAATGAGCTCTACAACTCATAAACAAACGATAAGCTTCTAGGCTTATAAATTTCAAGATGAGCTTCTCAGCTCATAAACAAACGATAAACTTCTAAGCTTATAAAATTCAGGATGAGCTCCTTAGCTCATCTGATAAGAGATGAGCTCTACAGCTCAAGATAGACTTCTCAACCTATAAACTTCAGTTTGGGCCACCTAAGCTCATATCATAAGAGATGAGCTCTTCAGCTCATAGAAAGGAAAAACGAGTTCCTCAGCTCATATATGCACATACATGTTCAAAAAGAAAGATCTGATATTCAGGATTCACGGATACAAGCATTCAGAAAGATGTAAAAGTTAAACGAAGTCTGGCATTTTCATTAATCAGAAAGGGAAGGGAATACAAGGAGGTAGAACTCCTAATTCTTTTTAAGTTGCTGCTTCAGCTCAGCTACCTCTCCTCTCAGGCGAGCATTCTCTTCTTTCAGCTCGTCCCTTTCTTTCTCAGCCTCAGTGAGCGCCTTGAGAAGCTTCACGCCAGTTGAGGTAAACAGGATAGTGGCAAGAGAAGATTCTAGCGAAGAAGAACCATCCTTCTTGCGTTTCTTTGAGGTCTCACTAGCATCCTCCTCCTCGTCAGATTCAGAGGGGGAAGTCCAAGGGGAGTCTGGAAAAGAAGAAAACTCCTAGCAAATAAAGGTTTTCCTGAGTCATCAGATCTGAAAAATTCTTGGGCTCTACGAGCAGCAGCTCATCAATATTCATCATCTCTAGCAAGTCCAGATTAGGAGGACCTACACAACAAGAATATAATAAGAATAAATCTTCACAGAAAAAAGGTAAAGAGATCTCAGCTTGAGCATACCAATACGAGAAAAGCTCTTTCAAGATCGTGGAATCCTAGTACGAGGACAGCGCAGCTCGGGAGACTGCCAAGACTTCCCAGAAGCAAAAAAGAAGCGCTGAGACCACCCTTCAGGATTGGAAGGAAGGTCCAGAACCAAAAGGGGTAAATTGAAGTGCCTCAAACGAAAGAAACTGAAGCAGGGGACACCGTCTTCTTCGATCTCAAAAAAGTAAAGGAACTCGGCAACAGAAGGGAACCTACCATTGCCATACAGACGCCAGAAGAGGAAAAAGCTGACCATAGCAGCCCATCCTCGAGGGGAAAGGCGAGAGGGGCACAGGCCGTAGTGGGCAAGAACTCGTCCAATAGAAGGATGAATGGGAAGGCGAAGTCCCATGTCCAATGCACCCTCAAAAAAATAAACTTCCCCTCGAGAAAGGTAATTACAAGGCTCGTCAGGGGTAGGAACTCGCAGAGACAAGTCAAGCTCAGGGAAGAACCGCTTCCTGACAACTGCCAAGTCAGAAGGCTCCATCGTTGAAGGGGACAAGTAGCGACAATGCCACTTCCAGTCGATTCCGAAAGAAGTGTGTTCCTTGAACAGAGAAGAAACGGGGGCAGCCATCAGGATTACGGTGAGGACAGAAAGTAACCACGAAGATTCAAGAAGAGACTCTGAAATATTTTGGCAAAAGAGAAAGAAACACAGGAGATATTAGGAGCTTTGAGGAAAATCGTAAGCTTTTAAGGAACCAAGAACCACACGAAAAACAGAGTCGGCGGTCCTTTTAGTTTCCTAATTAATAAAGGTAGTTACGGTTTTGGAAAGCAGTTGAGTAAATGCGGGAAGATGAACCAACGCGAGATAACCCTCCTATTCCGTTCAATATAATTGGAAATAAGTCGGACCCCACCTAAACAAAATATCCCTAAGACTCCTTTGAGTGGAGGTCAGCTCGGTTGATTGCCTAACTTCTCCATCACAACCTTTTGAGATCTCCAGTTCCAAGAACCATGCTCATATGATGGATGAAATGGGTTAGTACCTCTCAAGCTCATCGATATTCAAAGTCCTCATGTACGTAGCAACATGTCCCCAGCTACTCGCTATCTTTTCCAAGTCCAGCAAACCTCTGGCAACCACGAAAGGTGCCAAGTCTCATATCCCGAAGAGCTCTAAGAGGCCTCTTATTTTCAAAAGATAAGGTAAAGAAGCCCTCCTCAATAATCTCAACATTTTCAAATAGCAAGGCCTCTTGGTCCCAACAGCCCTCTTAGCTCTGCAACCCTTAACTTGGTATGTTATCAGCTCTTCTGAACACCCAATTTTGTTAATCTTGCTTGGGAAGGAGAACTGAAGAACCCCTCCATGCAAGGGGGGCAAGGGGAAGACAGGCAGAGAAAGAGGGACACAGTATAAAAGGAGTGCAGACAAGGAATGCGGACAAGCAAAACAATTAACAGAGTAAGCAATGAGGGGAATAGACTGTGGTGAGCTCCACAAACAAAAGAGAAGTGTATTCAGCATTTACATCAATAATTTAAAAGTGTATTCAACATTTACATCAATAATTCGAAAGTATGTTCAACAATGACGGATTCCTAAGATCCTGAAGGGGCAGGAGGGGAAGAGCCTGAGAGGTCAGTAGTGGGAGTGCTTGTTGGGCCAGCAGATGAAGCCTCTGGCAGGGCAACATGTGAAGTCTCTGGCAGGATGACAGTTGAAGCCTCTGGTAAAACAGCAGTTGAAGTCTCTGGAATAGCTAATGGAGCAGGAACCCCGACTTCTGTTAAAGCTCTCGTCACCAGGTCAGCAGAGAAAGGGGCAGGAGCCAGGGAAGCTTCAGAAGTACCCGCGGTAATAGCAGATACAGAGATGGGAATACCTTGAGCTTGAACCTCAGCAGATGAGGTAGGCAACTCAGAACCCGCGGGGACACCTTCGGAGGCAAGTGCTGAGCTAGGTACCTCTGCCTCCTCGTCAACCGAAGTCTCAGCCGGAACATCAAAGTTGAATTCAAGATCAGGATAGGTCTCTTCGGCTATCTCTTGAAAAGCAATCCATCCTTTGGCCCACCTGGTAACGACATCGTCCTTGAGCTTAGCAACCAGATCATCCCTCTCTTTAACAATTGCTCTCTGGACTTCAAGCTCAGCAAGCAAGACGTCGTGCGCATCTCCCAACACACTGTATTCTCTTTTCATCTCGTTGTAAGAGCTCAAAGCCTCAAACTTCTCCTGGTTTACCTTGACCCAAGCTTCGGTCATGAGTTTGAGCTCCTCCGAGACCTTTTTGAGGTCGTCCTTACTCTTCTTATCTTCCTCTACGGCTTTATTCTTCTCCGCCTCCAAGTTCTGAATGTAAGAAGCCTGTTTCTCCGAATGCTCTCGAAGACTCAGAAGTTGGGCTTGAAGGTCATCGTTGGCAAAGGTCAGCTCTGCGGCTTTAAATTCCCACGCCTTGGCCGCCTTAACAGAACTCTCCATAGAACGGATTCGACTCAGCAAACCCCCCTCACATGTATAGCCAGCTGAGGAGTAATACGATCAGACACAAGGAATAAAAGAAAAAACAAGCATAAGGAAGGAGCTTAAAGAAAAATGACAAGCGCTTACAGCCGTAGTTTCGTGGAGAGCTGAGTTGATGGAGCTCTCAAGGGGCATAGTGGCAGCCCTCAGAACATCAGAATCAGGGATGATGGAAGTAATGACACCCGCGGCAAGATCAATGCTGTCAAAAAGAGAATCTTCACTCCCTCCTGCTTTAGGAAACACCTTTTTCTCTAGCATGGAACTCGGTTGGGATGGCTGGGAGGTGTTTTCAGATGACCCAAGAGAAGGGGAGGCCAGCGGAAGATGAGGAATTAACCCCAAGGTCCTCTCAACCCCAGATGATGAGGGTGAGGTCTGGTCGTGTGCATGAGCTTTATCGGGAGCCTGCAGAGCCCTTGTTGAGGGAAAGATCTCAGGGGCTCGAAGGGAGCTCGATGAGGGAGGAATAACTCCAGGAGTTGAAGCGAGAGAGCTCGATGGTTTAGAAGGGGCCCCTGTAGTTGAGACAGGGAAGCTGGGGGGCAATCCCAAATTCAGCACTTTAGCTCGGGTAAGAGGACGATGGCCAGAACCGACATCTGCCTTACGCTTGCTCCCACCCTTACCCTTCAACAAAGCTATCTTAGCCTTAAGTTCTTCTTGGGTTGGCTCCATCGAGGAAGAACCTAATAAAAAAAAAAGTCAAAATCAAAAATCAAATCAAATCAAAACGAGCTAGTTAAGAAGGAACAGAAGAAAAAGGAAAATCAGAAATGAACAGGGCAAGGGGAACTGCTACCTGCCACCTCAGCTGTAGTAACTGGAAAAGGAATATGTGCTTCGACAGAAAGAGGAGTGGGGGATTCTATTATTACCCCAGGGGGGCTGAATCCGTGCTCTACAAGAACCCAAGTTCTGATGAGCTCAGAGTATCTCGCAGCAGAGCACCTCTCTAACCTCAGCAACACCTTCTCTTCCTCTGCGCTGAGCTCAAAGCGTTCACCTAGGAAACAGTACAAACAAAACAAAGTCAGAGAAAACCACAAAGCTTGATCACAGTCAGGTTTGGATAAAGACTTACCCAAGTTCTCTGGAACAGACCAAGCCCTGGAGATTGGAAGAGTATCTGTCCTATCTGCAGGGTTGTATTCCCATTGTGAGCCCTCCACGAAAAAGAACTATTTTTTCCAATGCTTATGGGAGCTCGGGGGATCAGAAATGATCACTTTAGCCTTTGTTCGTCTGGAGATATATAGGAAGCCTTCAGAAGCATTGTACTTGACATTGAAAAAGTGCGTGAGCAAGGGAATAGTAGGAACCCCAAGCTTGTGGACTTTGAAGAAGATAAGAAGACCCACCAGGCCCCCCCAGAAATTAGGTGGGAGCTGAGCAGGACAAACGTTGAAGTGCTGAAGAACACCCTTTATAAAAGGGTGCAGAGGAAAGTGTAGACCATTCTCAAAGGCAGTCACAAAGAAGCAGACCTTCTTATGAACTTGGGAAACATATGGGGTATACTCATCTGGACACCAGTACTGAACCTCCGGAGGAAAACCATAGCGAGTACTCAAAACCTTCATAAGAGAGGGGCGTACCTCACTACGACCTACACGTTCTGCGAGACTGAAAGCAGACGACACCTCTGGAGCCGAAACACCTACGCCACTCACTTTGCCCTTGCCCTTATTCGAATTTTTGACCAGGGGGGAAGTAGAGGGAGGCTCGATAATAGGAGCCTGGGCATCGACGGAGTCAACACCAGGGAAATTGTCGATCTCCTCACCCACGGCCCCTAAGTCAGAATTCTCTTCGACTGAACGGTCTCCCAAGAAGGAAACAGAGGGAGGGGTGGCTCCGGAGGAAGCTGACATAGTTGAGCAAGAAGAGGGAAGCTTGAAAGACCTGTAGAGGGGGGGAATTTCAGAAAAACACTCCTTGAGGACTCTAAGGTCGACACAACTATGGGCAATGATAAAGATTCTAGCGGTGGAATAGGGGTCCAAAAAGTGGGGAAGATAAATCAGGGAAATGCTTCTGTTCCTAAAATAACAGAATCGAAAAGTCCAAAAATGAAGAAACCACCTCAGACTCGAGGGATCTAGAACGAAAATAACAAGTAGGGAGCCAAGAACGTACCTAATCAGGGACGAACAGCAAGCCAAAGTTCGGAGGGAGCAAGCCACGCACACCAATTCAAAGGAAAATGAGTTTCAGCAAAACTTTAAATTCGCCGAAGGATTGGGGGAAGTCTGAATCCATAGGAAAGGTGGAAGATGGAAGGCTTGAAGATTCAAGAGGGAAAAATGGCCGTTAGTGTCAATTCAAAGGCATTTAAAGCTAACTGCACCAAGTGGGGAACGTGCGCGGGAAACAAGGAAAGAAAATGATTACCTGTAACCGTCAAAAATTTGTTCGCACAAGAACCGAGGTCGACAATTGGAGGTCAGCTATAACCTGATCTCAGCTCAGCCCCTACCCAAGTTTACTTGGGATAAGGGATGGGGGGCAACTGATAGTACCCAAAATCAGTTCTAAGTGTAAGTTCAGCCCATGAGGTTAGATCGAGAGGTCAACTCGGACCTCCAGAGTTTAGAGGACCAGAAAGCTCTGGCTATCCCTACCGAAATTGTAGTCAAATCAATAGGGGAAGCAGTTGGATGATAGCTGACACCTCCCAACGGAAATCAAGCAACATCCCAAGCGGGAAACCCTTAATTGATCAGGATCCCCTCCTAAGATTAAGGGGGATCACATGAATAGGGGGCAAAGATCTCATTATAAGTACTGTACATTACCCCAAGGAGAAGGGGGGTGAAAAAAACTATCTGTAAGCATTCCAAGATTATTAATAAAAACAAAGGAGCAAGAGTCTCCATTAGAGAGTGGACTAGCCGAGCTCATCAGCCGGTGAACCACTATATTTCTACTGTATCACACTCATTACACCTTGGATAATTAGAACATTCATCCACCAACTCATGAGCCTTGTAGCTCTGATCTATCCCATACAATTGAACCCTATCTCATTATTCATTCGTGTAAAATAACACCATCAATAATAATCAAAGATTGCAAAGGTGGATTAAAGAACCTAAAAGCATGAGGGTGAGGGACGAGAATGGTGAGGTTGAACACCATAAGTGAAATGAAAACATCAATTAATACCCTTCAACTTCTTTCCTTTTCCCTGACCTAAAGCTTGTTACAAACAAATTAACCCTTCTCCATCCTACTTGTTTCCTCTCCGCCTCTCTCCCGTTTTCCGGGTGAATTTATGGGATTTTTTTCCCTTTTTTCAACAATCAAATACAGAAGAACTTAGTGTTCAAACCTACATGTATCTTCAAGATTTTGGAACGGGCTTCCCCTCTAAAAATGATCTCAATAGCTGAAGCGCTGCTCTTGGCTTGAAAAGTGGCACTTCATGACCTGCTCCCCTCACTGTTACAAATGTTAGCCCTTCATAAACCTCTGTCCAGCCTCCCACCTTTAATAAGCACATAAATTATGCCATTAAAGCATATTCTTTTTTATTTTATTTTTTTGGTTTTAAGCTTTTTGAAAGAGAAATTGTAAAATTTGTACTGACCTGGTTCTTAACATACCAAGGGTACCATGGAATTTTGGTAGCTAACTTGAGGTTTGCAAGAGAATATCTGGTGGCTGTGACCGGAACCACCGAGTCGACATCGCCACTACAGTCAACAGTTAAAAAGGTGAAGAACAATTATTATCTGAAATGCATGCGTTACCGGAACATTAAATTAATCCAATGATAGTGAATGAAAGTTGTCAACCTGAATACCCAAATTCTCAATCCAGAAGCGATCAACTCCCGGTATATGGGAAGAACTGATATATCCGTGTCATTCCAATTTCGATTTAGTGTTTCACTGTGTTGTTATAAATGCATAGTAGAGAGATTAGTCCTGAAATTATCGCCTTTTGTGCAATACATATTTAAGCTAGTCAAGAGCATTAGACGGGAGAAGATGAAGAGCTAATTCACCTGCAAGCGGTCCATTTATAGGGAATTTTGGTTGTGTTTGCATGGAGAGCTCTCTGAACGTCTGGCCTATTGTAGTAAACCTCGGCATATTTTTCAGTACAAGGATCATAGCCAGATAACTGTCGGAACATCTGATGCAAACAGGCATGAACAACCAATCAAAACTCTGATAACAAGGAAAAAGAAGCCAACTTTTCAGTTTACCATTCAGCCATCATAGTTAACCTGGTGAGGTTGATGAGGCAAACGCATAGTGTGGCGGGTCGCACCACTGCCATCAGAATTGTTGCAAGGAGGAGCATATATGTTGTATTGGTCAATATTGCCAAATTCTTGATCCATGGCATAACTGTACATGGATTCACACTCATTCGACTCCTTCTGCCGAAAATCGCACATATTGAGGAGTTGACGGTATGTTTTATCAGAAATCATGGCATGGCTCCCCCAGTATGTCACTGTCCCCAGGTTGTCGTAGTAGTTGTCTGTCACCGGATTCCCAACCTGCATTATGGCAATTATGAGAATATATATGAAAATACTAAAACAACCATTACATATGTCTGATCATACAAATCAAAGACATTAGATTGCAATTTTAAAATATGGATCACTATGGTTATGGAAAAATATATTACCAAAAAGCCTTTAAAATTAATTGGGTGCTTGGAATTGGCATTGTAAGCCAGTATTTCTCTAGCCAACTGAGGGACATAATGGCCTGCATAGCTCTCTCCAGCAAGATAGACATCTCGGCTTTTGTATCCTGGGAATCGATCCATCCATCGGATGAGGAATTGTAGTGAGTCCTTGGCTGAACCACAATTAATCACATATACCGTATTAAGTACAATATTCATACTAACACACAAAATTTGATAATGACACCATTGCCTTCATGAAAATTTTGTCCTCAAGATTTTTTTTTTAACAAAACAAGTTATTAATATGCCATTAATTTCACTACCCTCCTGGCGGATCCCCAAGGGTGGTAATGCCATTAATTAGTTTCACCGTAATTGATTTGTTAAAGGTTTGTTTGCGACAATACATCAAACAGTTGGTGTGCGACCATCATAATCCAGTGGTCACTCAAGAGCATATAGCCTACCAACCCATTTCGCCACCCAAAGTGATTACTAATTCTAGGAACTCACAGGCATTCATTGTTTTAGACAATAACACAAACAACGATGACAATGGCGAAAGATGGATGTTGTGGGTCATTACCAGTACGAGCATCACAGGTGTCAAGGAGATCGGAAGACCTGTTGCTGTAAGAGAAGCCTACGCCGGCCGGAGTTTCCAGGAACAAGAGGTTTGCAACGGTGTTCCATGAGAACTTGTTGAGATACAAGCCTGAGGCTGTCTTGTTTATCCGAAATGGTTCTATTTCCTCGGACGCACCAAACGCCCCAGAAGAGGCGCCTGGACCTGCGTGCGATCGATTAAAAAAAATTCTTAAAAATTACTTACTATTCAACAAATTATATTTTAATTTTCAAAAAAAACAAAAACAAATTATATTTGCAATTATACAGAATTGATTTTTTTTTAAAAAAATGAGTCAATTCAATACAAAATCGACTGAAAACTTTTTTTTTTGAATAGAAACAATAGAATTTTATTCATTTTCAAATATCAGGAAAAAGAAGCGGCGTTACAAACTTTGGTACCTACTCTTGTCATACAACTATATTATCTTAGAAATCGGCTGAAAACAATTACATATAAGTTCAGTCACTAAGTCCGTCAAATCATAACTGGGTTAACCCACCAACTTAATTTAATAAATGAGTAAACATGAAGTTAATTAGATACGATTTATAAATAAGACGGATTTCATACAATATGGCATGATAAAATTCGATTTTAAAACCCCAATTACAGCATGTACAGCTAACACTTATATTCATGATATATGATCGAATATTCATAATAGATAGTGGAACATTTAATAAAATCTGTAAAAAATATATCACAGAGAATCACATTCAGAGTGAGAAGGATCTTGGCAGATGCTGTTTACTGTACAAGTAACATGCATGCCTTCCATAAACATTAATATTTTGTCACCATTATTGTGGCCTTTTTTCCTTTTCTTTTTTTGTTATAGGTTGTTTAGGCTTGCGTCGATTATTTTCTCGAACTCAACAGTTGGTCAACATGATTTGAATTGAGTTAGAATATGTCCCTAAATACACAATGATGGGTAGCCCTTAAAGAATATAATATGAAGAGATTAAACCTGAGATTTCTGAATTACCAAAGAATAGCCTCAATCATAACTGATCAGGCAGAGCCAAATTTTTGCAAAATCTGACTTTGATGCCTTGAGTGCAACTATGCATAGTCCCACCACACATGCTGATAATATGTCTAGCAGAACCGTTCCAACTATGCATAGTTCCAATAAATGAGGACTGTTCTTGTTGCTTTCAAGCATTGAATATCTCCATTACTCCACCCACAGGGAGAGAGAGAGAGAGAGAGAGAGAGAGAGAGAGAGAGAGATGGGATTGAAGTTGTGCGTTAGTTGGGTGATGATTCAATGATATTCCAAAGCCCAATGATAATTTCTAGTACCAGAACTTATGGTAGAATGACTTTCTAGTCCCCAAAAGGCCTATCCTAATGCGGCACAGTGATAACAGCTCTTGACATATGAAGGATTAATAAATGTTAATAGTTATTAAATAATTACTTATATTATACTCCACTCTAACAATCTACATTTTTAGATGAGATGTTAGTTTAACATGATATCCGAGCCTAAAATTTTTGAATTCAAATCAAACCAAACCTCTTCCCTTATAGCACAAAATCATGATCTTCCACCACCCAAGAACCCGTTTTTAATAACTTAAACTTTTAGATGATATAATAGTTCAACAATATAAATTTAGAGAATAAATTCTTTCCAATCCGCATCTAAATCAATTGTTTACAGGCAACCAATCAAAATTTGACAACTTTGGGAATCCTCAATCAAAATTTGACAAGCTCTGCTCGAATTCGACAGACATAACTCATTTATGTGCAAATATTCGGACTTAGCTCGTTTTCTAAATAAGTCGAATTTGAACAATTTTTTAGACTCGATTAAGAAAATGAGTTTTTTAAGCTCGGCTAAAGCACGTTAGAGTTCGTTCGACTATCAGCCCTACCTGCCGTAACATTAAGCAAGTTGCAGCAAAGTAGAAAAGAATTAAAGGTAGAGATGTGTGTCCCTTCGAGAAAATTCTACAAACAAGCACTACAACAGTATTAACTAATTCAATCTCAACAGAACTTCCATTATTCACAGTTTTATAAGGTTCCAAGATCAATATAAGACCCAACTGCATAGAAATAATGTAAATAAAGGAGATTTTTTTTGGGGGGGGGGGGGGGGGGGTGTGTTCTTAGTTCTTACCTCCATTGAGCCAAAGGACCAAAGGTTTTGACAAGGGATTTTGAGCAGCCTCAGTGAGCCAGTAGAAAAGGGCTCTACCGGCGACTTCGTTGACGGTGACATAGCCGGAGAACTGGTGGAAGGAGACCTTAGGCTGTCCAGGAAGAGATGAGATTCTGTCAGCTTTTTCTTCTTTGTTCACTTCATGTGCTGCAGCATCAACATGTACTATAAGCAAGACAACGACCATGGAAACAAATAACTTCCCTCTACCCATGACCATGGTCTTCAAGAAGAACAAGAAGTAGAACCACAGAAAAATCTGTTTTTCTAGTTTTTTGGGTTGTGGGAAGTAAGTAGTGTGTGTGTCATCGGGGGCGGAGACAGAAATTTTAGTCAGAGGGGCACTTTAATTACACATTCTAATTTTTTTTCTCCCAACCAATCACACTATATAATATATTTATATTTTATTATATTATATTTAGCTGAAATTGATATAAAAAAATTTAGTTCAAAAATGACAAAAAAGTAAGAATCAAAACAAAATTATTGTGAAATAGTAAATTCAATTTTTATTTAACCGAAACAAAATCCTAACAAAAAGACACAAAAAAAAAACTTAGTGCATTTTTAACCTAATTATATATTTCAATATAATATATAAATTTTTAAAATCTCTAAAATTTTGTATATGAATTAAATGTAAATTAATTTTTCACTAAATTTCTATTAATGTGCACAATCACAAGTCTTGTAGTAAAATTATTCTTTATTTAGTTGCAAATTTTGGTTGAGGTCATTATCATCTTATAGAGAAATTCCCTATTCAAAATAGTTTGAAATATTTTTTGGTTACAACCTTTTGTCTTTTGTATATAATCGTATTTTATTAGATTATAAGCTACTATTACTTAAAAAATGGTAAATGAAAATTAAAAATCTATAATATAAAACAGGGCGGCTTCAACAAACAAATCCTACGGTCTCAAATCAATTCATCAAACGATCAAGAAATTAACATTTTACCCCTTAATATTTTGAATTTGAATTCCATCCAATCTAATTTTCTCTCTCACCCTCACTCACTGTCAGACGTCTCTCTCTCCTCTCCACCATCGCCCCCTCCCATGTCTCTCTCTCTCTCGCTCTCACTTTCTCTCTCTCTACCCACGATCTGCCATCACCACAGCTCCACACCATTATCATAGTCATCACCTATTTATCCTCTCCCTTTACCACCACGCCAACCCATTCTGGAGACCCACCGACAGACCCACTCCGGCAACGACGATGTGCCCTCACCACAGCCCCACACCACTATCACAGCCACCACCCCTTTATCCTCTCTCCCCACTACCACGCCAACCCACTCTGGCAACGGCGACCTAAACTCCGTCAGAACTCTTTCACAAGTCTCCCTCTCCCTCTCTCCACGATCTGCCATCACCACAGTCCCACACCACTATCACATCAACCATATCATTTTCTTCGAGCTTCTCATCACCTTTGTGTGTCTGTTCTATGCATCTACAAATACTCTGTGTGCAATTGATCTTTCTATGTTTGCACGATTTTCCTCGGTGTCCACATTTATCGTGATTAAGGCTTTTGAGAATTAAATTGAGAAAGACGATTCAAAAAGAGATTCTGATGGAGAAAAAAAACAAACTGATTTCGTGAATGTGATTCTATTAAATTTGAGTAATGGGATACATGCATTGTTTGTGAATTCACTGAAATGAAGTTTGTGTGTGCGCAATATGGTTTTTATGGGTTCTGTAGATTGGATCACACCAGTTTAAGGTGAGCAATGGGGATAACATTTATACAGAGAAATTGATGTACTGTGAGCAAGGTTGGTTGAATTAGTGTTTGCTTTTGTAATGCATAATTTGTTAGTGTTCTTTGGTATGCAAGTTGTTCTTGGGTCATTGATTATCATTGATAATTGGGACTACTTTTGAATCGTAGAATCACTTTGAATGGTTCTTGTTATTTTGAGGGCAACGAATCGATTTGACAACAATTTATCTTACTTGGTTAAGATGGTTTTCAATTCGAGTGTGATCTCAAGGAGTTAAATATAGTGCCGTTTCAAATTTATGGAATTTATTCGTAGTTTGAATTTTTGAACTGGGTTGTGAAGGAGTAGATCAAAATTTTTAATCAGGCTGTGTAGGAGTATGGTGAGTTTAAATTGAAATTTTTTTTGCTTAAATGTTGGCCCCATGATTGTTCTCTTACAATTATATGTGTGTGTAGTGATTTGTGTCTCTAATGAGATCTGGATATTGGCTTCAAGATGTTTTAGGCACTTCATATGTCGAAATGTTTAAAAGGCATTGAAATTTGAAAGCACTTCCTGTGTTCTCATACTATCACTTCAAATTTCAAAATTAGATGTCAGGTGTTAATTGTAACTTATATTGATTGACAGGCTCTTCATTTTAGCTTAGATTCATCTAAAAAAAATACAAACACCTTTTTCCTCATTCACTCCCACAATGCATCATACAAAATTTTTAAACCACAGGCAAAACATTTAGTGGAAAGCTCCAAAAATGATCATTTTTCAAAATTTTTTGCTTGATGGAAATGTTGCCATCGATAGATGCAAATACTAACATCAATTACCTTAATGTGGTTTTTTTTTTTTATATAATTTATGGGAGGGGAGGACCATTTTCTGCTTGGCATTGATGACAACAAAATTTGCTATTTCCTCGCTATTTAGCCTAGGCTTCAGGCCACTGCTACAGGTTCTTTTCATGAAGGAATACATTGAATGTATGAACAAAATTTGGTTGTTCTTATTTTTCCAAGTTTATTTGTGTATTGTTATTGTTTATGTTGATGTCTATTTTTCTGACAATTGTAGGGATGATATATCTTTTATCGACCCCCAGTTTTTAAATTTGATTTGCTGGTCTTTATCTTTTTTTTTTTTTTTGGCTCATTACCCCCATTTTATGCAACCTATTAGGATTAAGGATTTCTATTTTCTGCTCATATGTAACGTTTCATTTTTATTCCTCCACTGGACTTGCTGTTTCAAACACTCCTCCTGCGATAACCCATGTCTGAAGACACGGTGCAACATAAGTGAGAAATAATGGATTTGGAGGAGAGGGGAAAATTCAATGTGAATGATTTTAAGAGGGATGTTTTGTGACTGTTTGATGAGTCGATTTGAGACTGTCGAAAGAAGTTATCAAAATCTACATTATTTTTCCAGAAATGCCTTGTTTGATAAAATAACATCAACATCTAATATTAACATCACAAAATTTAGTTACGACTATAAACAACTCCACACATATCAGTACTCTAGGCTCTTTTGCAATGATAATGAAATAAACTAATACCAATAGAAACAAATTCACCTCTACCAAAATTACACCAACTCAATTTCAAACTGCGATGTGCAACTGCGGTTGCGTCGTGTCCTTGGGCACGGGTTGTTGGGTATGGATTGTTTTTTGATTTTTGGGGATTGTAATGTTTATTTTTCAGTTATGTATACATGTTGACATTTCTATGATCTTTTATTTTATAAGGAAATTATGTCGAAATTTTGCAAAAATAGCGGGTTATTATTAGATTAATTTAACTTTATTTAATTAAATGATATAAATACTAACCTGTATCAAATTAACCATATTTGCGTGGGTTTTTGTTTATTTTCTGTTTAATATAGTGAACTAAATAAACGTTTATGGATATATGTTTGGCTTGGTGTGAAATTGCTTGTTGTTTTGGTTGTTTCATTCATTTTTCAGTTCTGTATACAGGTTCATATTTTCATGATCTCCTATTTTCAAAAGTAACCATGTCGAAAATTTGAAAAAATATCGGGTTATTAGTAGATTGATTGATTTATGTGACCTAAAAACTTTTTACTACATTGATTGTACTTCCTTTAATTAAATGAAATAAAGAATAACCTACATTAAATTTCGTGGGCTACAAAGTGCTTTCAGTCGTTGGTTGTTTGCCTTGGTTTTCTCTTTACGTGTATGTTGTGTGAACCGAGTGTAGTAAAGTGAACCAAACACATGTGTGATTGATTTATTTTGATTGGAATTGATGGTTTCGGAATGGTGATTTTTAGGGGAATTTTGATTGTGAACTCTAATTATTGTTATGTTTGATTATGAACTGTGAATTCAAGAGGTTTTGATTTTGTAGACAAGTTGCGAATTTTTGGGATTCTATTGCTAGATTGGGTTTGGTCCAGTCAAATTCAGGCTCATCAGACACAAATAATATAGTTTAGGGTAGGGGTGTCAACTCTAACCCGTTGACACGAACCCGACACAAACGATTATAAAATTGACACGATTATTAAATACGCATAATAAATAGTCTAGACTACTGTTTAATACCCAAAAAACACTAAATATATTTTTTTGTCATGGTTTTTGACACGAACACGACCGAATAATAATAACACGACACGAATAATAATGATATAATACGAATAACACGACATACGAGTCACACGAACACGACACGATTGACACCTCTAGTTCAGGGGTTAAATTAATACAAAACATAATTAAGTGACTTAATTGACACAAATGGTAGAATTTAAGAACCAAATAGATAAGTACTTCTTTTTATGTATTTTGTTGGGATGAGATTGAATTTGGGCATCTTCCTACTTTCAATTTCCTTTTTTTATATAGAGGAAAAGTCTTTGTTTTTGGCTCAATTACCTATTATTGTATGTTAAGAAAGAGAAAGAATTTGTATCTGCCCACCGATTTAAATTTTCACTTTAATCCACTTTTTATTCTTCTCTCTTTTTCTTGCCTCGAGCAAAAAAAAATAAAAATTTATTAATTTAATACTTCAAAACTTTTTAGAAACTATTTATTAGATATATGTTGTTTGAGTATCTTGTGAAGTAGAGTTTGTAGTGTTAAAGAATATCATGGTGTCTAAGTATTGAAAAAACATTAACTCTAACGGTGATATTTTATCATTATATATATGGGGTTAAAATTAAATTTTTGACCTGTATTGAATAACCTCAGAATTAAACTCGATGTGAATACGAATTTAAACCTAAAAATTGAATAGAATTTCAGTTTTTATAACTAGTATGTCATACGTTGTATCATTGTGAATAAGTATCGGAAAAAATATTAAATGTAATGATGAGATTATATGGATACTTACATGTGGTTAAAACTGAATTTTCAATCTAAATTAAATGATTTTAGAATTAAACCCGAATTAACTCAAATTAAACACGTATTCAAACCCCAAAAATGAATCCGAATTTCAATTTTTAAATATGTCATACGTTGTACTCATGTTACAACTAACCACTAGAAAGTGCTTCTGAATCTATTACCAATCTATGGTTGTTTTATAACTTAAATACCAATCTGCGGCACTTTTAAACTTATTTACCAAACTACGGCACTTTTTAAAAGCGGATTCAACAACTCCGCTTTTATTAGAAAGCGGATTCAACAACCCCGCTTTTGTTAAAAAACGGGATCAATGATCCCGCTTTTAAATAAAAAATGTAGTATAAAATAATGAGCTGAAACAGTTAAAAGCGTGGTTAGTAACCACGCTTTTAACGTGTTTCAACTGTGAAGAAACCGGCTTTTCTCTACTCTCTCTCTCTCTGTTGGATCTTTGTTGGCACTGTACATTTGATTTGGGAAGGAAAATCTTGAATCAAGTGAAAGCTCTTCCCTGTGGCACTTCTGGGTTTTGTTCAAGGCTTTTCTTGAAGACTAATAATGGCAGTGAGTTTCTAGTTCTTCTTGATCGATCTTTGATTGGAACTCAGCAGCTTCATCGTTTATGGGCCTTTCAAAATGCAAATTTTTTGTTTGAATCCATTGAAGTGCAAAGATGGGTCTGAGTCTTCTAGATCTACTAGTCATCTCCATCTTTCCTCATCCGCTCTCTTCAACCCACTCATCTCTCTTACCTCTTCTTCGCTGAACGTCACTCCATCACCGTTGGAACTCACACCGTTCTCCATCTTCTTTCTCTTTCTCTAGAACACTCTGTTATCGAACAACAAAAACCCAAACCCACCCACAAAATCTTTTAGACAGAAATCGAAGCAAAAGTCCCAAAAAATGGGTGTGTGAAACTTGAGAGATAGACCGGTGTATATTAATATTAAGTATAAATGTATATTAGTGTAGTTCTATGCATTTACATAGATGAATGCATTGTATGTGGAGGAGATAGACAGCAAAGGAGAAATGAGAAGGACCCAGAAAAGCCACAAAAGGGAAGAGAAATATTCTCAGCAATGCATTTGGTGATTTTCGGCTCTCCTAATTAAGGAAGAGAAATTTATTGAAGTGAATCACAAAGAAAAAACAAAAAATTACCCACATTTGCAGTCAAATTTGACACAGCTAAAATTCATTTCTCCTGCCCAGTTTTGTGTGAAAAGCGTGTTTAATAAACACGCTTTTTACAAAAATCGTAAAAGGCGTGTTTGAAAAACACGCTTTTCTCATGGCCCCAAATTTTTTTTTTCTCCTAAAAGCGGGGTTGTTGAATCCGCTTTCTAATACAAGCGGAGTTGTTGAATCCGCTTTCAAAAAGTGCCTTAGTTTGGTAAATAAGTTTAAAAGTGCCGCAGATTGGTATTTAAGTTATAAAATAACCGTACTTTGGTAATAGATTCAAGTGCTTCTCTTTTCCCAATCTCTCTCCTCCTTTTTTTTGTTGGATAGGTGTACGGTATCTAATTTTTTTTTGGGTATCGTACCATCATTTATCAATTTTATGGGTTTTGATGACAAGTACAACAAAAGTGAAAAAAATAATTACCGTAATAGTGGTTAAAATACACACAAAAATAATAAAACACAACCACAAAAGTTATAAATTTTTTTTATTATAAAATGACTTATAAAACTTGTCAGCAGTGGGAGTTGTCAGCAGGTTTATGACAAATTCGGGCAAGGAGCATTGGGAAGCAAACAAGTGGATTCTGCGCAACTTGAGAGGTACTTCAAATTCAGCTTTGAATTTTGGGGGTTCTGACATTTGTTTGCAAGGATTTGTAGATTCCGATTTAACAAGGGACATTGACAGCAGGAAGAGCACTACATGGTATGTTTTTACATTGGGCAGTGCGGCAGTCAGTTGGGGAGGCTTCAGAAAATAGTGACTATTTCAACAACAGAGGCGGAGTATGTTGCAGCCACGGAGGCGTGCAAGGAGATGGTATGGTTGAGGAGCTTCATGAAAGAGTTGGGTAAGGAGCAAGACAATTCTAAATTGTTCAGTGATAGTCAGAGTGTTATACACCTGGCGAAGAATGCAACCTTTCATTCGAGGACCAAACATATCGACATAAAGTATCACTTTATTCTATCTTTGTTGGAGGATGGACAGTTCACTTTGGAGAAGATTCACACGAGAGATAATCCGGCAGACATGTTCATGAAAGTGGTTACTGTAGAGAAGCTGAAGTCTTGTTCAGCTTCTGTGGATCTCTCAGTTTGAGGAAATGAGGATAAGTTGCAGGGATGAGAGACTGTTTTTGGAGGATTGCGGTTGATGTTGGTGATTGAACTAGTCTCCAAGTGGGAGATTTGTTGGGTTTTCTTTGTGGAGTCTAGTTTGTGTTGATCCGGATGATGACCCGACCCGAAATAATGTTGCGTGGTTCTTAATGAGAAATTTAATGAGGCTTAGTCCATGGAGCGGAGGCTTGAGCCGATGCTTGTTTTGTAGCCCGGTGCGCAGGACATATAAATGCTGCTCTTTGGTGATTAGGGTTAGACTGGTATTGTACAGCCGCCGCTCTCTGTATTCCTTCTTCTCAATAGTGAAATCCCTGCAATTTCGTGGACGTAGACAAATTGCCAAACCACGTAAATACTGTCTTATGTGTGTGATTGTTTTTCCTTTGACGTGTATTTTCTCTATTCTTGTTCCTCACAGGTTGAAAATTTTCGTATAAATTTTCTAACACGAGGTACCGATAAACTGGTTCGGACAACTCTGACCGTTAAAAAAAAAAAAAAAGGGTGTGTTTGGTTCGGTGCTCATAAGTTAGAAGATTGAACTATCTCATTATATTTTAATGCATCAAAATAAGGATTCAATCCTCTAAAATTAGTGTTTACAAGGATAAAAAATAAAAACATTGTAATAAACATCAAATGACCGACTATGTTTGGAAGTAATAGTGAAGAGAGAGGAACCAAGTCCAAGTTTTGAATATTAGTCCCCAAGAGCATCTCCAAAAGGCTAGCTAAACCCCTACTCTTAGCTATTTTAGATAGTTTTTCCCTAAAATTTGGCTCCAACAGACTAGTTATCCCACTATCTATTTCCCATAGCCTCCATTTCACTTGCTGATTGTAGCTAGCCTCCATTTCACTCGCTAGCCAAGTTCCTCTCCACGATCTCTCTCTTTCTCTCTCTCTCTCTCACTGAAGCTCCAAATCACAGAAGCTCCATCTGCCTCTCCCTACCTCTCCATCGATTGAACTCGAAGAACCTGCCTCTCTCTACCAATCGTCGAAAAACCAGCCACACCAGTCGTCGAAGCCACAAGCCACACCAGTCCTCAACATCAGGCCACCGCCATCGCCAGCAACCTAGAAACCCCCTTCATCCCTCCCCAACCCAGAAAACACCCCCACCCAAAAGCCCCTCCCCAACCTAGAAACCCCCAGCAATCCTTGATTTTTGATCTTTGATTCAACTCAAAGATCAAGCCGAAGCTCAGCCGAAGCTCAGGTACCAATTTGATCTTTGATTTTTCTGATTTTTTTAGCGCAAAAACAGATTATGAATACTGTGTGTAGCTCATCTGGGTTTCGTGAGTAGCTCAAATTGATTTCCATGGTTTCATGAGTAACTCAAATATGTGTGTAGCTCATCTGGGTTTTCTTCTTCGTTTTTTCTTTTAATTGTATTTCTCTTATCGTGAACAATCTACTGTGAATTTTCTGTTTCATGGTGAGATTTGATTGTGCCTCTGATGGGGTTTCATGGTGAGAATTTTCTGTTCATGGTTCTCTGCTTTTGGGTTTCAGATGGTTGAAAATGAGCTTCCAAGATTGTGAAGACGATGAGGGATTAAAATTCAGAAAATCCTCCCAAAATCCAATAAAATCCCTCCAAAAATTCAGCAAAACCCCCCAAGTATTATATGATATTTACTCTTGTAGCTCATCTTTTATGATATTTACTCTTGTAGCCCATAATTGATTAAATTTATACAATATATAGTTAAATTGCTATTTTTTGAATTTTAGTATTGAAAGTTAGTTAAACTTAGTTGAAGTAGCTAGCTAAAATAGATAGCGTTGTTAGAGTGAATTTGAAAAAGTGGTTAGCTAAAGTAGATAATACAATATTTAAATATATTTTGGATAGTTATTTTAGATAGCATTGTTGGAGATGCTCTAACCCTACATTAAAAGAGACAAGGTACTAACGGTCAGCAAATACGTCCACGGTGGGTTGTCACAGGAACGAAGATATTTCAGAGGATATGGGAAGAAAAATGTTCATTAATTGCTTATACCACTTTGGTCATGAACTTTGACTCTAGATAGAAGACACTGGATTTTAGAGGAGGAGTCTCGAAATTGTCTATATATTTTAGTGGGATTGGTGGTGGACTGCGACATGTTCTAATGATTAGTAATCGATTCAAAACCAAATTCAACTAAAACCCATTTGGAGTTGGTTTTTTTTTGCAAAATAGGGGTTTAAAAATGTAGTGAAAAAATTAATTTTTAAAAAGTTTTTAGAATGTTCCAGCTATAATTTTTTCATTTTTTAGAACACAAATTATTGTATAATCACCCATAAATCATATATATTGAGTAAATCAAGACGGTTTTACGAGATTTGAAACTTTAAAACTTATGGATAGTACTATAATTTTTTTTTTTGAAACATAATAGTACTATAAATTAACATCCAGTCATAGTACTATCCTCCTATAGGAGGGTGTATTTTATCCCCATGGCAATGCATTAATAAATTGTGGAGTGAGGATGGTCAGAGGTACAAAGAGATTCTACTGCTGAGCCAACAGGGGTATATGACTGAAACTTTCTTGTGGGGTAGAATTCAATTAAATACATTTTTACAAATTTCATTGCTGATATTGGAGAATAATAATCAAAGACTGCAAAGGTGGATTAAAGAACCTAAAAGCATGAGGGTGAGGGATGAGAATGGGGAGGTTGAACACCATAAGTGAATTTCTGGGATTTTTTCCCCTTTTTTCAACAATCAAATACAGAAGAACCTAGTGTTCAAACCTACATGTATCTTCAAGATTTTGGAAGGGGCTTCCCCTCTAAAAATGATCTCAATAGCTGAAGCGCTGCTCTTGGCTTGAAAAGTGGCACTTCATGACCTGCTCCCCTCACTGTTACAAATGTTAGCCCTTCATAAACCTCTGTCCAGCCTCCCACCTTCAATAAGCACATAAATTATGCCATTAAAGCATATTCTTTTTTATTTTATTTTTTTGGTTTTAAACTTTTTGAAAGAGAAATTGTAAAATTTGTACTGACCTGGTTCTTAACATACCAAGGGTACCATGGAATTTTGGTAGCTAACTTGAGGTTTGCAAGAGAATATCTGGTGGCTGTGACTGGAACCACCGAGTCGACATCGCCACTACAGTCAACAGTTAAAAAGGTGAAGAACAATTATTATCTGAAATGCATGCGTTACCGGAACATTAAATTAATCCAATGATAGTGAATGAAAGTTGCCAACCTGAATACCCAAATTCTCAATCCAGAAGCGATCAACTCCCGGTATATGGGAAGAACTGATACATCCGTGTCATTCCAATTTCGATTTAGTGTTTCACTGTGTTGCGATAAATGCATAGTAGAGAGATTAGTCCTGAAATTATCGCCTTTTGTGCAATACATATTTAAGCTAGTCAAGAGCATTAGAAGGGAGAAGATGAAGAGCTAATTCACCTGCAAGCGGTCCATTTATAGGGAATTTTGGTTGTGTTTGCATGGAGAGCTTTCTGAACATCTAGCCTATTGTAGTAAACCTCGGCATATTTTTCAGTACAAGGATCATAGCCAGATAACTGTCGTAACATCTGATGCAAACAGGCATGAACAACCAATCAAAACTCTGATAACAGGGAAAAAGAAGCCAACTTTTCAGTCATCATAGTTAACCTGGTGAGGTTGATGAGGCAAACGCATAGTGTGACGGGTTGCACCACTGCCATCTGAATTGTTGCAAGGAGGAGCATATATGTTGTACTGGTCAATATTGCCAAATTCTTGATCCATGGCATAACTGTACATGGATTCACACTCATTCGACTCCTTCTGCCGAAAATCGCACATATTGAGGAGTTGCCGGTATGTTTTATCAGAAATCATGGCATGGCTCCACCAGTATGTCACTGTCCCCAGGTTGTCGTAATAGTTGTCTGTCACCGGATTCCCCACCTGCATTATGGCAATAATATGAGAATATATATGAAAATCACTAAAACAACCATTACATATGTCTGATCATACAAATCAAAGACATTGGATTGCAATTTTAAAATATGGATCACTATAGTTATGGAAAAATATATTACCAAAAAGCCTTTAAAATTAATTGGGTGCTTGGAATTGGCATTGTAAGCCAGTATTTCTCTAGCCAACTGAGGGACATAATGGCCTGCATAGCTCTCTCCAGCAAGATAGACATCTCGGCTTTTGTATCCTGGGAATCGATCCATCCATCGGATGAGGAATTGCAGCGAGTCCTTGGCTGAACAACAATTAATCACATATACCATATTAAGTACAATATTCATACTAACACACAAAATTTGATAATGACACCATTGCCTTCATGAAAATTTTGTCCTCAAGAATTTTTTTTTTTTTTTAACAAACAAGTTATTAACCATCAAAATGCTCGACCGTCGTTATGACAATTATATGCCATTAATTTCCCTACCCTCCTGGCGGATCCCCAAGGGTGGTAATTCCACTTTCCTTGACATGAGAAAGTTTCACCGTAATTGATTTGTTAAAGGTTTGTTTGCGACAATACATCAAACAGTTGGTGTGCGACCATCATAATCCAGTGGTCACTCAAGAGTACATAGCCTACCTACCCATTTCGCCACCCAAAGTGATTACTAATTCTAGGAACTCACAGGCATTCATTGTTTTAGACAATAACACATACAACGATGACAATGGCGAAAGATGGATGTTGTGGGTCATTACCAGTACGACCATCACCGGTGTCCAGGAGATCGGAAGACCTGTTGCTGTAAGAGAAGCCTACGCCGGCCGGAGTTTCCAGGAACAAGAGGTTTGCAACGGTGTTCCATGAGAACTTGTTGAGGTACAAGCCTGAGGCTGTCTTGTTTATCTGAAATGGCCCTATTTCCTCGGACGCACCATACGCCACAGAAGAGCAGCCTGGACCTGCGTGCGATCGATTAAAAAAAATTCTTAAAATTACTTACTATTCAACAAATTATACTTTAATTTAAAAAAAAAAAAACAAATTATATTTGCAATTATATAGAATTGATTTTTTTTTTTTAAATGAGTCAATTCAATACAAAATCGACGGAAAACTTTTTTTTAATAGAAACAATAGAATTTTATTCATTTTCAAATATCAGGAAAAAGAAGCGGCGGTACAAATTCTGGTACCTGCTCTTTTTTGATACTTAAATAAAGGGGTGGGGGCAAAGAAGAGCGCCCAGCGACCACCCCGTTAGGCTTTCATCGGTGGAATCATAAAGCCCCTGACCGTGCCTGAAACATCTCTCGGGACCAGACCTAACTAGGCTAGCATAGCCGCCAACCACCGATCCCTAATGGGGATTCCAAGACTCGAACTCCCAACCTCTGGATGAGGAATAAGGTCGGTACCACCACTAGACCACCCTACTCGGTGGTCTCTGGTACCTGTTCTTGCCATACAATTGTATTATCTTAGAAATTGACTCAAAACTTATACATATAAGTTTAATCACTAAGCCCGTCAAATCATAACTGGGTTAACCCACCAACTTAATTTAATAAATGAGTAAACATGAAGTTAATTAGATACGATTTATAAATAAGACGGATTTCATACATTATAGCATGTAGTGTACAGCTAACACTTATATTCATGATAGATGATCAAACATTCATAATAGATAATGGAACATTTACTAAAATCAGTAAAAAATATATCCCAGAGAATCACATTCAAGGCCTGTTCGGTATGTGAGTTTGAAGGGGTTTTGGAACATGGGTCGGAGAATAAACTCCCTCAAACCCATGCTTGACAAATATACATCTAGCTCAAGGTTTGAAACCCAGTCCGATTTAGGCCCGGTCATGAAACCTGATGGTGTAAACCTGCGCGAATGAGCTATGGGACTGGATTATGTGGTATGAACGATTTGTGTGGGGCTCGATATGGCATCTGAGCTACAAGGCTCGTGTATCGAAGGACGAATGCTCTAATTAACCGACATGTAGTGCGTGTGATACAGTAGAAGTATAGTGGTTCACCGGCTAATGAGCTCGGCTAGTCCACTCTCTAATGGAGACTCTTGTTCCTTTCTCTTTATTGATCAATTGAAAGTGTTACAGTAGAATACTCCCCCGGTATTAGGGTTTCCAGTTGCTCTCTTTTTATAGCCTCATACTTACCTCTAATTCGAAATTACCTCCTTTATCGAAGGGATTGCTCCCTATCTTCATCTATCATCTCGGAGTTACCTAGACTTCCTATAGCTGGTTCCAAATGGCTTGGTTTTTGCCTTTTATCATGGGATCCTCTCCTTGATTGTAGGAGAGGATCCTTGCTGGTAATGTGTTACGCGCCTTGGATTAGCTGAATTCCCATTATGAATATATCTGCTGTCGACTTGCTGTCCTCTTAACATTTATCGCCTTATGTCTTCAGCTGGGAGTACAAGTGCTGACTGGTCGAGCTCAGATCGTGGCTGGGTGAGCTTGGTTTATTTTCCCTATCCTCCAGAGCTGAGCTCTTTTCCTGAGCTCGTGTCTGGGGTTTATTTTAAGTATCATCAGTTGCCCCCCAACCCTTGCCTTAGGATCTTAGGCAGGGGCTGACCTGTATTCCAGTCAGAGTTAAATATGCACGTGGCTAGCACGTGACTTGAAGATTTTTGACGGTTAATAGAAATCATGACTCTCCTCGATTCCCGCGCATGTCTCAGCCCACGTTCCCCAAGCTTTAAATGCCCCAAAACGGCTACCTGAACCGTTTCTGCGCACTATTCATCTTCTTCTCTACTCTTCGTCTCTATTCCCCTTGCGATTTCAGACGATCTTACCCGAACTTTCCTGATTTCTTGCTTGAAAACGAATTCCCAACCTTCGTCTTGAAGACTCGCATCGTCTCCTTCCCCCGATTTTGCTCCAAGTTCCTGTTTGCCGCTGTTCCTGAGTTAGGTACGTTCTTCGCCCCTTTCACCTCATCCTCTGCTCTGGATCCCTCGGATTCAAGGTGGTTGCTACATTTTTGGGCCTTTCGGTTCTTTTACTTTTGGAATCGTGACCATTGCCTAGCCCCACTTCCTCATTTCGTAGATTGGAGCTCTATAGTCCACATTCTTGCCGTCGGGAGTTACTGCGCTGACCCAAGGGTCATTAGGGAGAGTTTGATCAGTGTTCCCCCTCTTTATCGCTCCTTTAATCTTCCTTTTTCCTGCCCAATCATGTCTGCCTCCTCCGGTGCTACTTGTTCCTCTGTCTCCCTACTGGGCAATAGGTCTGGGGACACTGATTTAGGAGACGTGGGTGACGAAATTGATAACTTTCCTGGTGTGGAGGCTGTAGAAACTGAGGTGGGTACCGAGGAGCCTCCCTCTACTTCTTCTCCCATGCCCCCCAGACCTGATAAAGGCAAAGTCAAGGTGAGTGGAGTCGGGGTTGAAGAGAAGACCTCATATTTGGGGTCGGCCTTCAGGCATGCCGAGTCTGTGGGCTACAGTAAAGAGGCCCCTGAGCTAATGAAGGCTTATAAAGTTCGGTACGGTTTTCCTCCTGGGGTCGAACCCTAGTGTCCAGACAAATCCGTCTACTATGTAGAACAAGTACGCAATAGGGTCTGCTTCTTTCTTGCCGCCTTTGATAACGGTCTTCGCTTCCCTCTTCACCCCTTCATCAAGGTTGTTCTGCAACATTTTCATGTGTGCCCTTCCCAGATTTCCCCCAACTTCTATGGCGTCATGGTTGGTTTTCTAGTCATCTTCAGGAAGCATAAACTTGGGGTTCCCAGCATTTCCTTGTTTCTAGAGTTCTTTAACGTTAAACCGACCTCTGAAGGCTTCTTGTATGCCTCTAAGCGTGCCAACGTTAGGCAGCTTATTTCTAACATTCCGACCTCTCACAAGCACTGGAAGGAGCATTTCTTTTTTGTCGGGGGCACCAATTGGGAGTATAATCCTGCTGATAAGAATGATACTCTCGGTATCCCTACGGCTTGGACTGAACCAGACAACTTGCGTGAGTCTTTACTTGAGTCGACTGAGCTCTGGTCTGGAACTTATAGGCCTGTTGCCTTTCTCTTACTTGCACACTTTTCTTCTTTTCAGGTGATCGTTTTGAGTTCAGCCCTGAAGATCAGAAGGTGCTGGCGAAGTTGGCGAAGATCAAGCCAGAGAAGTACGCCGACCTGATTGAGTCAAGAAATTTGGTGCAGCTAGGTCTGAGCCTTCCTGTGGCGACTTTAGCGATTCCATTATCTGTTTTAGGGGCTGACGAAGGTAATTTCATCGTCACTTGTTTTCCTCTCTTCATCATTTTTCCTTTTCTTCTTTTTCTCCTTACATCTCTTTACTCCATCTAGACTTTCCAGGTCCTTCTACCATGAAGTCTACTCCAGAAGAGATTCAGGCTAAAGTTGCAGAACTGATGAGAGGTGGCCGGTCTGGAAAGCGCAAGGCTCGGGTCAGCTCTGGGAGTAGTCCAAACACTCGAGCTAAAATTCCCAGGTTGGAGGTGCCTTCACCCCCCTCTGCTACTACAGAATTGGTTCCCATCAAGGCACCGCCTTCCTCATCTGGTATTCCTCAAAATGTAGTCATCACTCCTCCTCCAGTGGCCCATCCTGGGTCGGTGCCTGCTCGAAAGGGAGATCAGGCTTCCCCTTCCTCCTCTGAGGTTGAGAAAGCTTTGGGAGTGATCCCTGATCTCCAACCCAGGAGGTTCTCATACACTGCTTTTGGGAAGGCAGAGAGAAAATCTGAAGAAGATGAGGATTCCTTTTTTGACAACATGGATCTTGCTGCAGGGGCTCTTTCTTCTATTTTCTCTGAGTCTGATGTTCTGAAGGCCGCTTCTATGCCTCTTGAGGAGTCCATTTCTTCAGCTCTTCAGGGAGCTGCTGCTGTAAGCGCTATCACTTCTCCTTCTTCACTTATTTTTGTTTCGTGGTCTCATGCGTTCTTTCGCATTTTCAGGCTGTCCTTCATGTGAATGGTCTACTGCATCGGGTTCGGTCTCAAGAGAGCTCTTTTCAGGTCTTGAAGAAGTATAAGACCAAGGTTTCTGAATTGTCTCTTGAGAACGAAGATCTCAGAGCTCGGGTGGAGAGCCTCAAAGAGCAGATGGAGACCCTCAACGAGCAGACGGTGAAGCAAGCCTCCGACCTCAAACACACACTGACAGTCAAGGTCAGAGCTGAGGAGGGGGAGAAGAAAGCTCGAGATGAGCTGAAGTTGGTTAAGGAAGACCTGCAGCTTAAGGTTGAGGCGTGGTCCAAAGCTAACCAGGAGGCTTTTGATGCCAAGAAAGAGCTCATCCGGGTTAATCAAGATTATCTCGCCCTCAACGAGGCAAACGGCAAGCTCTGCGAGGAGCTTGAGGAGCAGAAAGACTTGGTCAATCAGCGGGATAATGAAATCGCCGAGCTAAGAGATGAGGCCACTACTTTGTGGGCTACTGGGTGGCTTGCCTTTAGGCGCAAGGCTATGAAGGCTTTCCCTGATCTCGACTTCAACTTCTCAATTCCTACTGAAGAAGAGATGGAGGAGTCTGGTTCTGAAAATGAGGCGGAAGCCTCTGCCCCCTCAGCCACAGCCTTGAGTCAAGACGCACCTGCCTCTGGGACCTCTGGTGCTCTTGCCGTAATTCCCGAACTTCCAACCGCAACCCCTGAGCTCCGTACTGCATCCCTTGCTGCTCCTATTACCGCACCTCTTTCAGCCGACTCAATGACTGAGGCCCATGCTCAAAATCCAGATTTAACGGAAGCAGGGACCCAAGGCATTACCGGAAGCTCTTCCATTGTTTCTGTTGCTGCTGGCTCATCCACCGAGCTGCGAGACCCTTCAATTGCTCCCTCTCTAGATACTTAGAACTTTTACTGTGCTTATGTAACTTTTGTTTTCCTTTGTACTTTGAACTTGTTGCTTTGGAATATAAATTTCGTAGGGCGTTTCCTGAATTTCGCCTTGAATTGTGATATGTACTGTGTTGTGACTTGAGACATGAGCTAGATGGTTTTGCCATTTTCCTTTCTTCTCCTTGCACGGTTTTGCCATTTTCTCTTTTTTTTTTTGTTTTGCTTTATGCTTACACATATCTTCCTTCCCCCTTTGCTTTGAGGGGTGTTGTGCATTTCTTGAAGCAAAATTGCTAAATTTGAAGAGTACAGGAGACTTGGTGTTATGCTCAACTGTTTCTCCTGAGCTTTTGAGCTCGGTAGTTAGTCTCTTAGGGATCCACTCAGATTGATATTCTGAACTGGTGTGCTCCTTCTGAGCTACATAGCTCGAGTTTGCGAGCCTATGAGCTCTTGCTGAGCTATACAGTTCGTCTTTTTGACCCTAAAAGCTCTTACTGAGCTTTTTAGCTCTTTTGTCTGAACTTAAAGGTTGTTTCTGAGCTTCATGGCTCTCTTGCCTGAAATAGATAACCAATTCTAATGCTCCATATTTCTGAGAATAGAAGACTTTCTTCTACGTTTCGCATTTCTCTTCCGGCCACCTTGCTTTGAGGAGTGCTTTAGGCCTTCTTTAAGCAAGGCTATGAACTTTTACATGCTGTTAAGTTTCTTTGATGAACCGAGGAACCCACCAGGAACCCTTCCTTTCTAACGTGAGTAGGGCTCTTAGAATTGCAGGCCTTCAAGACTTGCTATACAGGTGCTCTTGTTTTTTGACTGGGCTGAGCTCAAATATGGAGGATATGTTGCTTGGTGGGGTCAGAATTCTTGTAGGTTGTTTTGAGTGCAAATAGGAGGGGTCGCTTCTTTTCCCGCTTTTTCTCCAATCGTTTTCCATAACCGCAACCACTTTCCATAACCGCATCCACTTTCCATAACCGCAACTACCTTTATTAATTAGGAAACTAAACAGGCAACTGATTCCCCCTTTCTTGACTCTTGGTTTCCTGAAAAGCTCCCAACTTTTCCTAAGCTTCTTACCATCTGTTGAATTCCTCTTTCCCTTTCTTGCATGAAATATTCTTGACTTTCTTCTTGATTTCTTGCATCTTTTTCCTTACCAGCACTTCCGATGGCTGCTTCTGCTTCTTCTCTGTTCCAGGAACGCACCTCCTTTGGAATCGAATGGAAGTGGCACTGTCGCTACCTGTCTCCTTCAATACTTGAATTTACTGATTTGGTGGATATCAAGAAACGGTTTTTTCCTGATCTTGACTTGCCTTTGCGAGTCCCTACCCCCGACGAGCCCTGCAACTACCTCCCTCGAGGGGAAGTCTGCTTCTTTGAAGGTGCTCTGGACATGGGACTTCGCCTTCCCATTCATCCGGCCGTTGGGCGAGTTCTTGCCTACTATGGCCTGTGTCCTTCTCGCCTTTCTCCACGAGGATGGGCTGCTATGGTAAGCTTTTTCTTGTTCTGCCGCCTGCACGCCCTTGGCAGGTTCCCCTTCGTCTCTGAGTTTCTATACTTCTTCGAGATTGAAGAAGATGATGCCCCCTGCTTCAGTTTCTTCCGTTGGAGGAATTTCAGTTTACGTCGTTTGGTTCTAGATCTTCCCTCCAATCCTGAAGGGTGGTCTAAGCGTTTTTTTCTTCGCCTCTGGAGAGTCCTGGAGGTCTCCTGAGGATCGCTGCCGTAAAGCTAGGATTCCTCGGTCCTGGAAGAGCTTCTCTCGCATTGGTAAGCTCAAGCCGAGCTCTTTTGAATATTTCCTTTTGAAGATATACTCTTACTATGTCCCTGCTGTGCAGGTCCATCTGATCTGGATGTACCAGGGATGGTGAATATCAACGAGTTGCTGCTTGTGGAATCTAGGACTTATTCCGAGCTGATGACGAGTGCAAACCTCTATTTGCTTGGGGCTGAGGCTACTGAGTTTGAGTTTTCCTCTGTTCCTTACTCTTCCTGGACCTCTTTCTCTGATTCTGATGAGGACGGGGATTCTGACGAGGATAGGAGCACCGGCACGAGTTCAAGGAAGCGTAAGAGGGATGGCTCCCCTTCGCCTGACTCTCTGTCCACCATCTTCCTTACCTCCATGGGTCAGAAGCTTTTTGATTCACTTCACAAGGCTGAACAGGAGAGGGACGAGCTGAAGAAGGAGAATGCTAGCCTGAAGGAAGAAGTTGCTGAGCTGAAGTCTCAACTTAAAAAGGACTAGGATCTTTGTTTCCTTGTATCTTTCTTTCTTTTCTTGAACGATGCCAGACTATGACTCTTTTCGCACTTTTCCGAACGTTTATATTCTTGGATACTCTGAATTATAGGTTTCTCATTCTTGAGTATGCATGCCCATATATGAACTCTTGGTGTTCAGAACACGGACGTAGATGGAGAACAGAAGATCATGTTTGCACTGACCTTAGTTCCTGTCTAGTTCCAGAGATCTGACCGCGAACATTGATGGAAAACAGAAGATCATGTGTGTACAGATCTTAATCTTCAACTGACAACGCGGGTGATATCCGCTGTTCTGAACACACTGGGGTCCGCGAGTGTGTAGGCAGTGCACCAGGAAGAGACCAGCTTTGGATTGGACTGTTGGTGTCTCCAAGAAGAGGTCAACTTTGAATTTGACTGTTGGTGTCTCCAAGAAGGGGTCAGCTTTGAATTTGACTGTTGGCCTAGAAGCTTGTATGAGCTGAAGAGCTCATCTTGCACTTTATAAGCCCAAAAAGGCCATCATTCGTCTATGAGCTGAAGAGCTCACCTTGTATTTTATAAGCTTAGAAGCTTATCGCTTGTTTATGAGCTGAGGGGCTCATCCTTTTTTTTTTTATAAGCTTAGAAGCTTATTGCTAGTTTATGAGCTAAGGAGCTCATCTTCTTTTTTTATAAGCTTAGAAGCTTATCGCTAGTTTATGAGCTGAGGAGCTCATCTTTCATTTATAAGCTTTGAAGCTTATCGAGTATTTATGAGCTGAAGAGCTCATCTTTCATTTATAAGCTTTGAAGTTTATCGAGTATTTATGAGCTGAAGAGCTCATCTTTCATTTATAAGCTTTGAAGCTTATCGAGTATTTATGAGCTGAAGAGCTCATCTTTCATTTATAAGCTTTGAAGCTTATCGTGTATTTATGAGCTGAAGAGCTCATGCCTTTACTTTGGAAGCCATTGAAGGATGAATAAAAGACTTGCTCATTCTTATTTAAAAATAGCTCTATTACAAATAACACTTACTGAAAAAACTTCTTAAGGTGCTCGGCATTCCACGAGTGAGGTAGGATCTTTCCCTCCTCTGTTTGCAATTCGTAATTCCCTGGTCGGATTACCCTTGACACGATATAGGGCCCTTCCCAGTTGGGCCCCAATTTTCCATGCGTGGGATCCTTTCTTGCAAGCAGAAGCCTCCTAAGTACCAAGTCTCCAGCCTTGAAGCTTCGGTGCCTTACCTTCCTGTCGTAATACCTTGCAGTTTTCCTTTGGTAAATGCGGACACGATGCAGAGCTCTGTCCCTTTTTTCATCCAAGAGATCGAGGTTTAATAGGAGAGATTCATCATTGTGGTCGGCATCTGCAAATTCCACCCTTGGTGATTGGAGCCCTATCTCCACAGGGGCTACTACCTCGGTTCCAAAGGCCAGAGCGAAGGGGGTTTCCTGAGTTGCAGATCTGACGGTGGTCCGGTAGGCCCACAATACCTCAGGAACGTATTCCACCCACTTGCCTTTCAGGTTTTCTAGTTTGGTCTTCAAGGCTGACTTTATGGTTCTGATTGTGACCTCTGCCTGCCCATTGGATTGGGGATGTGCTGGAGCTGAGAAATAGTTCTTGATCCCAAGCTCAGCACAAAAGCTTTTGAATTTCGAATTGTCGAACTGCTTTCCGTTGTCAGACACGACCGCTCTGGGAACCCCAAACCTGCAAACTATCGATTTCCAAACGAAGTTTTGAACTTTTTGCTCAGTGATTGTTGCCAAAGGTTCGACCTCTGCCCATTTGGTGAAGTAATCCACTCCTATGATGGCAAACTTGCACTGTCCCACACCGGCGGGGAGGGGTCCCAGAATGTCCAAACCCCACTGCTGAAAAGGTCATGGGCTTACCACCGAGGTTAGGAGCTCGGGAGGACAGTGGGACGCATTGGCATGCTCCTGGCAAGTCTTGCATTTTCTTACTAAGTCGGTGGCACTTTTGAGCATGGTGGGCCAAAAATACCCTTGCCTTAGTACTTTTCCTGCCAAGGCCCGAGCCCCTATGTGATTGCCGCATATACCTTCGTGCACCTCTCTGAGTATATAATTGGCATCCTCATCTCCCACACATTTAAGGAGAGGCGTTGAGAATCCACGCTTGTACAGACCTCCTTGCAGCAAGGAAAATCTGGCTGACCTGGCCCTTAGCTTGGATGCCTCCTTAGCATCACTTGGCAAAATCCCATTCTACAGGTACCCTATGATAGGGTCCATCCAGCTCGGCTGAGCCTCGACTGATAGCATGTCCTCTTCTTCGATACTTACTGAAGGCTCTGGGAGGTGCTCCACTGGTATTAGTCTATCCAAGTCTTCTTGCGAGGCAGTTGCTAACCTTGCCAACGCATCTGCTCGTGAATTTTCTGCTCTGGGCACATGTCTGACCTTAACCTGCACAAAATTTTTCATTATTTCTCGTACCTTTTTGAGGTAAAGGACCATCTTTTCGCCTCTCGCTTCGTAGGCCTCTTCTATCTGTTTTACCACTAGTTGAGAGTCGCTGCAGATTTCCAGCTGCTCTGCTTCCATAGAACAAGCAAGATTAAGCCCAGCGATGACAGCTTCATATTCTGCCTCATTATTTGAAGCTTTGAACCCAAATCTGAGGGCATATTCGACGTCTATTCCTTCTGGGGAGGTTAGGATCATTCCTGCACCGCTTCCCTGAGCATTGGCAGCTCCATCTACTGAAAGCTTCCATATAGGGAGGTCTGGTATTAAATCCGTGGTTTCCATAGGCGCTGCTGCTGTGAACTCTGCGATAAAATCTGCCAAAATTTGCCCTTTGATGGCAGTTCTTGGCTTATATCTGATATCAAACTCACTGAGCTCTATGGCCCATTTAACCAACCTCCCTGAAGACTCTGGCTTATGCAATACTTGTTTCAACGGCTGATCTGTTGGGACCTCGATAGTATGAGTCTGGAAATAAGGTCTAAGTCTTCTAGCTGTTGTAACCAGGGCTAGAACAAGTTTTTCCATTTTTGGATATCTCTCCTCTGCCCCCCTCAGAGCTCTGCTACAGTAATAGACTGGTTGCTGAGCTCTGTCTCGCTTCCTTACCAGCGCTGCGCTTGTCGAAAAATCTGAAACCGCCAGGTAGAGGGTGAGGACTTCCCCTTCTAAAGGGCTTACCAAAACGGGGGGTGAGCTCATATAGTTTTTTAGGGCTTCGAATGCTTCTTCACACTTGGCATCCCACTGGAATGCCTTTTTCAAGATCTGAAAAAATGGCTGGCATTTATCGCTTGACCTAGACACGAAACGGCTCAGGGCAGCTATCCTGCCTGTCAAGCGTTGCATCTCCCTTGTGTTGGATGGTGATTGCATCTCCACCATTGCCCTAACCTTTTCTGGATTAGCTTCAATCCCTCTGTTGCTAACAATAAAACCCAGGAATTTTCCTGCCGAGACCCCAAACGCGCATTTCGCAGGGTTGAGCTTCATTTTGTATTCCTTCAAGATTCGGAACGATTCAGCTAAGTGCTCGATGTGGAGCTCTGCTTTTAATGACTTTACTAGCATATCATCGATGTAAACTTCCATGGACGCTCCTATCTGTTTCTAGAACATCCTATTTACCAACCTCTGGTAAGTAGCTCCAGCGTTCTTCAACCCGAAGGGCATGACCTGGTAACAGTATGTTCCCTGTTCAGTTACGAAGGAGGTCTTCTCCTGATCGCTGGGATCCATCCTGATCTGGTTGTATCCTGAGAAGGCATCCATGAAGCTAAGGAGCTCATGCCCGGCTGTGGCGTCCACTATTAGGTCAATCCGAGGTAACAGAAAGCTATCCTTGGGGCATGCTCGGTTGAGATCAGTAAAGTCGATGCACAATCGCCATTTGCCATTAGTTTTCTTAACGAGAACCACATTCGCCAACCAGGTAGGGTAGTCAACTTCCCTGATGGCCTTGGCATGGAGGAGTTTGCTGACCTCCTCATTAATTGCCTTTTGTCTTTCTGAGGCAAAACTCCTCCTCTTTTGTTTGACTGGTTTGCAAGCTGGATTCACGCTTAGCTTATGGGTAATAACCGAAGGATTAATTCCCTCCATGTCTTCCTGCTTCCAAGCAAACACTCCTACTCTCTCTTTTAGGAACTGGATGAAGAGACCTTTGAGCTCTGCGTTTAGTCTGGAACCCACATAAACAAGGTGTTCTGGCTTTTCATCAAGCTGAACTGGTTCCAGCTCTTCCGATGGCATTGGTCTTGTCTCCATTTCATTTCTCATGTCGAGTTCATCCAGTTGGATGTTCTCAACCTCCTTCTTTTTCACGGAAGCCATATAGCATTCCCTTGCTACCCGCTGGTCCCCTCGGACTACTCCGATTCCATTATCTGTAGGGAATTTCACGACTAAATGGTAGGCAGACGGGATTGCCTTCATGGAGTTAAGGGATGGCCTTCCAAGCAAGATGTTGTATGCAGAGGTTGCATCGATCACTAGGAACTTTACGGTGGTAGTGGCTTGGCAAGGTGGGTCCCCTAGGGTGAACACGAGCTGGATCGAGCCTAGGGGGAGCAACCTTTCTCCGGAGAATCCCAGCAAGTGAGTGCTTACTGGCTCAAGTCTTTCCCTTCCTATATCCATCTTGTCAAACGCAGGTGCGAAAATGATATCTGCCGAGCTCCCATTATCGATTAGAACACGATGAACAGTTCTATTAGCCACCACTGCTCGCACCACCAATGGGTCATCATGAGGGTACTGGCATCCCTCCAAATCAGCATCTGAAAAAGTGATAGCTGTATCTATGCGTGGTGTTTTAGATACAGCGTGCACTTCGAGAGCTTCTTCGGCTCTGATCCGGCGGAGGTGTGCTTTCCTGGCCGAGCTAGATTCTCCGCCTCCTGCGAACCCTCCTGATATTACTCTGATCTCCCCTAGAGGCTGCTGGTGCGGTGCCGGTGCCTGCTGTCGGGGTGGTGGAGGTGGAAGAGCTCGGTTCTGGTTGTCATTGGCTACAAAACGACGTAACTGACCTCGTTGGATCAAAAACTCGATCTCCTTCTTTAATTGAATGCAGTCATCAGTGTGGTGACCATGGTCTCTATGGTAATCGCAGTACTTGGTGGGGTCTCTTTTGGCTGGATCTGCCTTCATCCGAGGTGGCCATCTTAAGAACTTCTCGTTTTGGACCTCATACAGAACTTGCGATACAGCGGCAATGAGTGGGGTGAATCGCTGGGGTCCATATCTGGGCTGCAGTTCAGGCTGCATGGGGCCCAGGCGATCTCTGACATTTCCTCTTCTTTTTGGCGAGCGGTCCCTATCTCTTCTGGGAGACCTCTCTCGCCCTTTTTCCTTCCTGGGACTCCTGTCCCTTCTCTTCTCCTCTTTTTCCTTCTCCTTTCGTGAGGATGTTCCTCCTACTTTAGAAAGGAGTGCCTCCTCGCCATTTATATACTTCTCTGCCTTGGCTAGCACCTCAGCCATGCTTGCCTGAGGGTTCTTTGATATAGAGAACATCAAGTCCTTTGATTGCACTCCCAACCCTGCAATGAAAGCAGTTATGGCGAATTTTTCGTCTGGGACGTCTACCTTCAATGTCTCCGAGTTAAACCTTTGGACATAAGACCTCAGGTTCTCTTGGGGACCTTGCTTCACGTTCAGCAGGTGGTAGCTTGGCTTTCTGTATATCCGGGCTCCTATAAAGTGAGATACGAAAGCTATGGAGAGCTCTTTAAAGGATGAGATCGAGGCTGGTGAGAGCCTGTGAAACCAGGCTAAGGCAGAGCCTTTCAATGTGATGGCAAAAGCTCTGCAACGTACGAGATCCTGGTATCCATGCAACTCCATCTGGTTTTTGTAAGTGTTGAGGTGATCTACGGGATCTTTCGTCCCATCAAAGACCTCTACTTGCGGCATCCTGAATTTTGGTGGAAGGGGAAAGTGTAGCACTCCAGTGGTGAATGGGGACTCGGTTTGCTGCACTAGGACGTCCATTGTAACCGGAGCCTTACTCTTTACAGCCTCCTTCATGTGGCTGAGCTCTTGTTGGATGTCTTTGAAGCGTTGTTCCCAGCGCTGCTCTTTCCTGTCCGGTGGATAAGGGAAAGAATCATCCCTATCGCCCCCGTCGTTCTGACTTTGCATCTCGTCGTTATGGCCATTCCTAGGGGGTACATAAGGAGCATGCCCCCTGGTCTGGCTGATTTCTCCTCCTTCGTCGACCTCTCTGAGGGGGTCCCAGTGTCGCCGTTCCCTGTAAGGGGGGTTATCCTGGCCTTCTTGGGCCGGTCGTGCCTCATGTGGGCGTTGTACGAGCTTTGATAGCTCTGCATTTTCCTTTAGCAATCGTTGGTTGACGAGGCGAAGGGCCTCCAACTCGTTATTAATGGTGGAATTCGCCTCCTGGATGTTCCCGGGTTGTCTGCCGTTGGTGGCTTCCTGCTGATCTTGCATTCGTGGTAGGTTTGTTTGACTTCTGCTCATATTTCGAGTTGTTACCATCAGTCACTGAGGAATCAGCTTACTTGTAACAGGAACAGTCGTTCCCACAGACGGCGCCAAACTGATGGTGTAAACCTGCGCGAATGAGCTATGGGACTGGATTATGTGGTATGAACGATCTGTGTGGGGCTCGATATGGCATCTGAGCTACAAGGCTCGTGTATCGAAGGACGAATGCTCTAATTAACCGACATGTAGTGCGTGTGATACAGTAGAAGTATAGTGGTTCACCGGCTAATGAGCTCGGCTAGTCCACTCTCTAATGGAGACTCTTGCTCCTTTCTCTTTATTGATCAATTGAAAGTGTTACAGTAGAATACTCCCCCGGTATTAGGGTTTCCAGTTGCTCTCTTTTTATAGCCTCATACTTACCTCTAATTCGGAATTACCTCCTTTATCGAAGGGATTGCTCCCTATCTTCATCTATCATCTCGGAGTTACCTAGACTTCCTATAGCTGGTTCCAAATGGCTTGGTTTTTGCCTTTTATCATGGGATCCTCTCCTTGATTGTAGGAGAGGATCCTTGCTGGTAATGTGTTACGCGCCTTGGATTAGCTGAATTCCCATTATGAATATATCTGCTGTCGACTTGCTGTCCTCTTAACATTTATCGCCTTATGTCTTCAGCTGGGAGTACAAGTGCTGACTGGTCGAGCTCAGATCGTGGCTGGGTGAGCTCGGTTTATTTTCCCTATCCTCCAGAGCTGAGCTCTTTTCCTGAGCTCGTGTCTGGGGTTTATTTTAAGTATCATCAAAACCCATGAGGGGAGTGGGTTTCATATGCGGGTTAATGGGTTTAACATCCAAATGACATTTATATCCCTCATATATCCTATATACCTAATATTAAATTGGTTAAGGGGTAAAATAGTTATTTATATATAAATATATTATCATAATAGTCATATATTCTTGTGCATACCAACACATGAGCATGAACATTATTAAATATTAAATCTTATCTTTGAATCTCATCTTTGGGTTTGGAAGGGTTTGGACAAGCTAATCCAAATCCCTCCCAAAAAATATATCAAAGAGACCCTCGGAGTGAGAAGGATCTTGTCAGATGCTGTTTACGGTACAAGTAACATGCATGGTTTCCATAAACATTAATATTTTGTCACCATTATTGTGGCCTTTTTTTCTTTTCTTTTTTTTTTGTTATAAATTGTCTAAACTTACGTCGATTATTTTCTCGAACTCAGCAGTGATTTGAATTGGATTAAAGTATATCCCTAAATAATTAAGGGTGGATAATCTTTAAAAAATATATGAATGGATTAAATCTGAAATCTCTAAATTATCAAAGACCAGCCTCAATCATAACTGATCAGGCAGAGACAAATTTTTGCAAAATCCGACTGTGATACCTTGAGTGCAACTATGCATAGTCCCACCACACATGCCGACAATATGTCTAGCAGAACCATATATACTAGCTGTGCACCATTTAATGAGGACTGTTCTTGTTGCTTTCGAGCATTGAATATCTCCATTACTCCACCGAGAGAGAGAGAGAGAGAGAGATGGTGCGTTAGTTGGGTGATGATTCAATGATATTCCAAAGCCCAATGATAATTTCTAGTACCAGAACTTAAGGTAGAATGATTTTCTAGTACCCAAAGGCCTATCCAAATAAAAATTATATTTCGGTTAAAATAGACTAATGCAGCACAGTGATAACAGCTCTTGACATATGAAGGATTAATAAATGTTAATAGATATTAAATAATAATTACTTATATTATACTCCACTCTAACAATCTACACTTTTAGATGAGATGTTAGTTCAACATGATATCCGAGCCTACAAATTTTGAATTCAAATCAAACCAAACCTCTTTCTTTATAACACAATCACCATCTTCCACCACCCAAGAAACCGTCTTTAACAACTTCAACTTTTAGATGATATGATAGTTCAACAATATAAATTTAGAGAATAAATTATTTCCAATCAGCCTCTAAATTTACAGACAGCCAATCAAAATTTGACAATTACACGAATTTATTGGGAATCCTCAATCAAAATTTGACAAGCTCTGCTCGAATTCGACTGACGTAACTTATTTATGTGCAAATATTCGGACTTAGCTCGTTTTCTAAATGAATTTTTTAAGCTCGGCTCAAGCTCATTAGAGTTCGTTCGAGTATCAGCCTTACCTGCTGCAACATTAAGCAAGTTGAAGCAAAGCAGGAAGAATTAAAGGTAGAGATGTGTGTCCCTTTGAGAAAATTCTACAAACAAGCAATACAACAGTATTAACTAATTCAATCTCAACAGAACTTCCATTATTCACAGTTTTATAAGGTTCCAAGATCAATATAAGACCCAACTACATAGAAATAATGTAAATAAAGGAGATTTTTTTTGTTTTGGGGGGAGGGGGGGGGGGGGGGGGGGTTGTTCTTACCTCCATTGAGCCAAACGACCAAAGGTTTTGACAAGGGATTTTGAGCAGCCTCAGTGAGCCAGTAGAAAAGGGCTCTACCGGCGACTTCGTTGACGGTGACATAGCCGGAGAACTGGTGGAAGGAGACCTTAGGCTGTCCAGGAAGAGATATGATTCTGTCAGCTTCTTCTTCTTTGTTCACTTCATGTGCTGCAGCATCAACATGTACTATAAGCAAGACAACGACCATGGAAACAAATAACTTCCCTCTACCCATGACCATGGTCTTCAAGAAGAAGAAGAAGAACCACAGAAAAATCTGTTTTTCTAGTTTTTTGGGTTGGGGGAAGTAAGTAGTGTGTGTGTGTGTCATGAACAGAATGTAATAAATAGGAGAGAGAGAGAGAGAGAGATTATGATTTATGAATGTAATTACTCCGACATTACTTGAAGAAAGATGAGGTGGGCGCTCCCATGCTTTGATATATGAGGCAACCCTCGTGAACAAGACAAATCTACCACTTGGATTACCAAAGAAAGAAGATAGAATTACTCTATAGTCTACAAGATGTTGGCTCGAATGAAAACGGTCACGGGACTCCTTGCTATTGAACAAGCTTAAGCGGTAAGAAAGACGAACTGTTTTTATTCGACGGCAAGGAGTGTCGTGACCGTTTTTGGTTCGTCCTTATTTCTTTCTCTACTTATATTATATGTGAATTGAAATATCTTCCACATTTGGGCATTTATTCCTATACACAGTGTAAATCAATTGAATTGTGACATTATTAAGTGAACTGTAATACTAGTCTATGGTAAGACTAACTGGAACTCAATTCAAAGAAGAACAAAATCATTTGTTTCTTGATCTGATTTCATTTAAAAGGAGTGGGATCACTTGTTTTTGGCATGATCCATGCATCCTCCATTAATTCCTCTTGTAATTATGCATGAGACTTTGACTGCCCTTTGTTCCTTGGCTTTATCTACATCTATTCCTCCCCCAACCCTCCAACCCCAATTTTTGTATGTTTCTGAAGTATTCTTTTTAGATTGGCCCACGGACAATGCCAGTCGTCTCAATCAAGTTTTTGAACTATGTTTTGTATTAATTTAGTTTTTGAATTATAACATTTGTGTCAATATAGTCTTTCCGGCCAAATTCGTCGTTAAGTTTGACGGAATTCTTCATGTGCACAACACGTGACCCTTAAACTATACCTTAATCTCATACTCATGTGTTGCGCACATGAGAAATTCTGTCAAAGTTAATTGCGAATTGGAATGGCAGGGCCACACTGATACAAATAATATAGTTCAGGGTAGGGGTGTCAACTCTGACCCGTTGACACGAACTCGACACAAACGACTATAAAATTGACACAATTATTAAATACGCATAATAAATAGTCTAGACTACTGTTTAATACCCAAAACACACTAAATAGATTTTTTTTATCATGGTTCTTAACAAGAACACGACACGAAGAACAATAACAAGACAAGAATAATAATGTCACGAAACGAATGACACGACACGAATAAGACGACATACGAATCACACGAACACGACATGATTACACCCCTAGTTCAGGGGTTAAAGTAATACAAAACATAGTTAAGTGGCTTAATTGACACAAATGATACAATTCAAGAACCAAATAGATTTGTAGTGTTAAAGAATATCTTGGTGTCTAAGTATTGAAAAAACATTAACTCTAATGGTGATATTATATCATTATTTATATGGGGTTAAAATTGAATTTTTAACCTATATTGAATAACCTCATAATTAAAAAAAACAAAAAACAAAAAAAAAAAAAAACCTCAGAATTAAACTCGATGTGAATACGAATTTAAACCTAAAAATTGAATAGAATTTCGGTTTTTATAACTAGTATATGTCATATGTTGTATCATAGTGAATAAGTATCGAAAAAAAATATTAAATGTAACGGTGAGATTATATTGATACTTACATGTGGTTAAAACTGAATTTTCAATCTAAATTGAATGATTTTAAAATTAAACTCGAATTAACTCAAATTAAACACGTATTCAAACCCAAAAAATGAATCCGAATTTCAATTTTTAAATATGTCATACGTTGTACTCATGTTACAACTAACCACTAGAAAGTGCTTCCCCTTTCGCAATCTCTCTCCTCCTTTGTTTGTTGGATTGGTGTATGGTATGGAATTTTTTGTTTTTTTGGTATCGTACCATCATTTATCAATTTTATGGGTATTGATGACAAGTATCACAAAAGTGAAAAAAAATAATTATCAGAACAGTGGTTAAAATACCCACAAAAGTAGTAAAACACCCACAAAAGTTATAAATTTTTTTATTATAAAATGACCTATAAAAATTATAAAACGCCCATTAAAATAATAACATTTAAAAATATGATACCAAATTTATTTTTCGGTACCGTAGTTAATGCTCTGTTTGGTAGGAATTATGGAAAGTAAGAGGGATACACTTTCTATCATTTAAGGAAGGAAAATAAGAATAATACATTTTCCTTCTTTTGTGTTTGGTAGGATAGATGAAAAATAAAAATAATTAATTTTTTTTTTTTTTGTGCTTGTTAAGATGGAAAAAATATTTTTTATAATTTTTTTATAAAAAAATATAAATACATATTTTATCATTAAATTTATATATAAAATTAATGTATATATGAAAGGATGATATATTTTAACACAAATAATTAACTTTTTCATCTAATTTCCTTCCGATTTTGGAGAGATTGATTTTAGTGAATTAGAAATAAAGTTCATCCATCAACTTTTTCATCATTCTTATTTTCTTTTCTTACTAAACATAATATTTTATCTATTTTTTAAAAAATTTATCCTTCAAAATTTTTTATTTTTTATTTTTTTATCGTACCAAACTGATCATAAGTTTCGTTTGTTCATATTTTCTTGCACGCGAGCATGGTGTCTGTCATTGATTTCTAAAAGTTGCAGGGTATGTGGCTATGGCCACGGTGATGACACTCATGATGATTGCTGTTTTGGACTTGCATTGCCCACCTTCGAAAAGTGTTGGGGAATGTGACATGTTTAAACCAAGTTTATTTTTTCTCTTTCCTAAATTTAGAATTGTTTGTTGAGGAGAAATCATAACCTCTCTCTATCTCTCCAATTCTCTCCACTCATAATTTTCCCCACTTTTATTTGTTCTTTTTTGGTACCGTATCCTTTCATAATTGACACCATTATCCACAGGTCCATTTATTTTAGACTGCTAATTTGTCTAGGAGTCTACTTGGAAGATTATACTTCACATATAAAAGATTTGTTGTCTCGTAATTAGGTCTGTCAATTGTGTCGGATGATGTGGGTTCGTATTAAAAAATATTTCACTCATATCCGATTTGTTTATAAATTTGCGTCTAACGAATTGTATTATATCGGGTTCGTGTCGTGTATGAACCGTGCATAATTGATAAATAAACGAGTTATGTAGTGTATTTTTTTCTATTGACTTTATCTATACTCAATTCGCTTATTAAATTTTGTAAGTTTTATTTTTATTTTTTACAAAATAATGAGGGAACTAAAAGAAAAGGAAGAAGAAGAATTATTAACCCTTTAGATGAGCAATAGAGTAGCTGTAGAAAACAAGTAGCAGTTATTGTCTTTATGACATTGGTATAGATTATAGAGTAGTAGATAGCAACCAGTGAGTGGTTGGAAGTGATGGAACTGAGGAGGGGCCTCCACAGTACTTATCTACAACCAGCACTTATGGAAGAGAGATTGAATAGTTAAAAAGGAGAGAGAGAGTCACAGTCCTGTGGGTATGGTCAAAATGCTCTGTTTCTTTCCTCTAGAACCTGCACAAACCTTGAAGTACTCATAAATTTCAGTAAAAATTTATTGGGACAAATTGCCTAGGGGCACACCCCCATCATTCTTAAATGACCATCCAGTCCTCATATAATATAATATAAACACTCGGGTCCGTCTCCTCTGCTGTTGATTTTAGAACAACGAAGGATCTTCACCTACGACACCCGAGTCCGCCTTCTTTGTTGTTGATTTTTTAACAGTAGAGGATCTTCACCTACAGACACTCCCTACGAAAAAAAAAAAAAACAAAATAAATTATTGTCGGAGTGTGTTATTATCGGGCACAAAATAAATAGTTTTTTTTTTCCAAATAAAAAAGAAGGTTATACTTAAACTGGAATTTGATATTGCTTTCATTTATGATGACCTAATCCATTACTGGCAGGCAGTGTCCCTTTGATTCTTTTAAATGATTCAAATGGGCTTGAGGGAGAGTTATTTTTATCCCACTACTGTACAAACTTTATAGAATCTCTTGCTTCTAAAACTTACTCACTCAAAAAGTTCGTATCTTGATAGAGTGTAGATCAATCAAACCATTGAATTCTCTAGATTTTTTTTTATTACAGTCCATCTCTCGAGCTTTGAGATTGATTATCGAAACTTGAACTAATCATATTTTCATGTCGCATAAAAAAACATAGCTAACGGATCTTTGCGATATGAAAAATATCGATTCTAAAATCTTTTGATCGTAATATTACAGACTTGACTGCTGATAGATTGAATTGAGAACCCAACAGCTTAATGCTAACCACACGAGCCATATGGGTGTGAATGTGAACAACACTATCCAATCATGGTGGCTCGATGTGACCCTGTAGGCGTGTGGGCTTTGCTACACCTGCCATGTTTGACCATATCAACAGATTGCACCTTCGTCAACCAACCATGTCATTTAGGGTTTGATAATTGATGGAGATCTACTGTTCCATGGATTCACGCTTATGTTTTGAGGTCCAAGTTTTTGATTAGACTTAATATCTTCCAATAATACCATTTTATCTATTTGAACTGACACGAAGTCCTAATCATAATTGTTCAGACAACTACAACAAAATGAAAGACAACTTCTTGAGTTTTTTTTTTTATGTTTTGGAGATCAATGATTTAAACAATGCACATTTTTATAAAATAATGTCTAAGATGAAATGGGACTGAAAAAAAAAAGTAAAAATGCGAAATGTAAATGAACAGAACGAATTTTATTGAGTATCGACTGAATTGAAAATAAAATAAAATTGCAATTACAATCATCCGTAAAGACAATGGAATTTCAAGAAAAACAAATTAACATAAACAGAACCAGAATAAAAAATAATATAGTGCAAGGGCTAGTTTGATAAGATTGTTGCTCGAGTTATTCATGTTGGATCTTCTTATTCATCATCTTCTTATTTATAGATCGTAATCTCCAACTATCAAAGCCATCTTTCTCGACCACTTCACTTGATTGTAGAGTTTCACTCTCTAACGAATACAAATGTGCCCTCAAGTGTCTGTAATTGACACTCCATTATCCTTACGTCCCAAGACAACTCCGCACGCCTCTGAAGTACCAAGAGATCTTTGGGCTACCCGTTGAATTACCTATGACTATTTCTAACCTCTTTACCCGTCCTAAGCATATCAAAAATATTTAGTAGGCGTATATATCTTAATTTAATACATTTTTAGCTATTTACATGTGTTATGTTTTTTTTTTCGGACAAAAAGAGAAAACATGGTATCAAAAAATCACATTTTTATTAGACAAACAGAAGATGTATGGTATCGAAACATCCACAAATATAATAAAAATCGATACAGTACTGAAATTTTATTTTTTGGTACAGTAAACAAGCTTCTTAGGGATGTTAGAACAACTGTGCCCCAAACATATGTGAACTCCAAAGTGCTTAGGGCACTTCAACAAACATATTGGAAAATGGAGGCCATTAATGGTGATAAAACTTTCACCTGTCCACATATCTCCATCAGCCGTGCAATTATCTTGTATTAAGACACCTAATCATTCAATCATTATGATAAAACCTTCACTTAATCATTCAACTTTACGTGTTTCGAGAAGAATTACGGTACCGAAGAAAATATTGAATTTAAAAATTATAATTTTTAAGGTTAAGTTATAATTTTTTAGGATGTAAATTATAACTTTAAAATATATGATCGGTTATAAAATAAGGTTAATTGTACTGGAGGTCCCTAAAGAATAAAGTTTGTCTCATTTTAGTCTATAATATTTTAATTATATTATTTTAGTCCCTGAAGTATTAAATATGTTTCTATGTGGCCCTTCAAGCAGAGCATAAACTTCTCACTTGATACCTAAATATGGACAAAAAATAATTTGGGTAGCACTTTACCAAAATTTAAATAGCTCATGATCAAAACTATGTCATTTCAGTAGAAATTTGGTGAAGAGTTGTCAAAATTATTTTTTTGCCCATATTTAAATATTAGGTGATAAGTTTATAATCAAGAATCGTTAGCAATTTAGACATTGTCTATTTGACGGAGCACATAGAAATATATTCAATATTTCAATAATGATAATGATGCAATTAAAATATTGGGGAACAAAATAAGACAAACTTCATACTTTGGGAACTTTTAGTGCAATTAATCCTATAAAATACCATGGTACTACCCTTAACGATCATGATCAATAATGAAATATATATAATTTTTAAAAATTAAGTTATTACTATTAAAAGTCAAATTACAACTCGAAAATAGAAGTTACAATTGATTGAGATAATTTGTGATTGATCACAAGATTGTATTGTCGATTATAAACTACATTAATTAGTTGTAACTTGACTTTTAAAAATAACAACTTTAGAACATTATTAAATTTTTTTATTTTCTTTTTTTGATATCGTAGTTCTATCCACATGTTTGACACAATGGATATTTTTTTTTTGGTCAAAACATAGTACTCTTTACAATTTGATTCACTCATCCTACTCCTCTTCTAGCTTCCATCCTAACAATATGCATCACAGATTGAGGGAGGCAATCCTTCTCTAGTACATTAAGTTTCTAATTCTAGTATAGGCTGCAAGCATATGGGCAGCCTTGTTCTGGGTCCTTCGTGTTGCCTGAAACTTCACCACTAAGAGTAATTGAGCATAGCTCCATATGTCCTTTTGTAAAGCTGTAATCCCCTTCAAAGTATTCTCATTGTTCCCATTGATAGAATCTATAAGCTGCTTTGAGTCCGATTCAACAATGACTGCACCATAGCTCTGTTCCACAACAGTCTTGCACGCTCGCCTGACTGCATAAGCCTCTGTCATTAAGGCAGAAGCTGCTACCACAGTTTTGGCCTCCGCTATGAGCACTCTGCCTTCACAATCTCGAACTATGATACCATAAGCTCCCTTCTTTGTCCTTTCCATCCAAGCTCCATCGCAATTAATCTTCAAAACCCCTGCGGAGGCAATTGTCAAGCCATTTCAGGTTCACCAGATGAGTTCCCACCCTTTATAGATACACCCTTGCAATTGTTCAATTCTTCCATCGCTGTTACATCATTTGTAATAACAGATTTATTGCATGGCTGTTTATGGTTGAAAACCCAATCATTCCTGGACTTCCATGTGAACCAACATAGGTACATTAGTAGAGTTTGTCTTTCATGTTCTCCTTCACCACACACCTTGCTGGTTTGTAGCTGCCTAATAAACCAAGTTTCAAATCTACTTATGTCATACCTGTCTATCTTAATGCTTAAAGGACAATTCCTCCACATCCTTTGCACCCATGGACAAAGTAATAGCAAGTGTTCAGTGGTCTCTTCTTCCTCTCTACATATGGGGCAAGTTGGTGAATTTGACAACTTTTTCCTCCATAGCTCCCATTTAGTTGTCAATGCTCCCTTTGCAACTTTTCACATAAATGCTTGTATTTTGGGGTGCACCTTACTCTCCAAATACTGCTCCATAGCACTTTTGGAGCTTGATAAGATAAGGAGGCAGTGGCTCTGACCTGAGGTGCTTGAGCTCTTTGTGCTTGCATAAGATGCCCACTTTTAACAGAATATACTCCATTGCTTGTAAACTTCCATTTGATTTCATCAACTTGGGGTGTTTCACTAAGAGGGATAGCCAATATCTCTTGGGCAATATCTGGTGAAAAATTGATCTGCACCTCCTCAACCTTTCATCTTCTAGTTGTTGCCATGGGTTGATAAGTTCTTGGACTAATTGTATGTGGCTTTGTTGAATGTTGGGAATAGCTTTGTGCCCAGGAACCCACACATCTTCCCAACACTTAACTTGACTGTCATCCCCTATCTGCCATATATGTCCTTCTCTAATCAACTCTCTCCCAGCCAACAGACTATTCCAAATCCATGAGCTTGATTGCTTGGAGGACATTGTCCAAAAAGATTGGTTAGGAAAATACTTTGCCTTTAAGATTTTAACCCACAGAGCCTCTGGATTATTCATGAGCCTCCATGCTTGCTTTGCTAACATTTCAACATTGGACTGTTCAAGGTCCCTAAACCCCAGTTCTCCATCTTGCTTTCTTTTAGTTATTTGATCCCACTTTGTCCAGTGGATCCCCTTTTCCCCTGTAGACTTACTCTACCAAAAACTCCTAATTCTAGCTGTGATATCTTGACAGAAGGACTTTGGAAATTTAAAGATTGACATTGCATAGTTCGGAATTGCTTGTACCACTGCTTTAATAAGAATCTCTCTCCCAGCATGGTTCAACATTTTCTCTTTCCACTCAGCTATCTTACTTAGAATTCTGTCTTTTATCCATCCAAGAGTTTGCTTCTTTGATCTCCCCCATTCAGTTGGCAACCCCAGGTACTTTCTAGATGAGTGCAACAATGACATCCTCAAATACTTAGCTAACTCAAGTTGCATTTGCCATGGAGTATTCCTACTAAAAATAACTCCTGACTTGTTTAAATTAATCATTTGTCCAACAACATAGCAATACTTATGTAACACATTTATCAACACTTGACATTGTGACTTACTTGTCGTAGAGAAGAATACAATGGATGTTTGCTAATCAGATATAAAGATTGTTTTTAGTGTATGGTACTCTGTTTTATATGAGGAACTATTAAACTCAATCATTTGCTGCCATCCCTGTGGAAACAGGTTTTCGTTAACTGATCATGCTATTTTAAAACAATCTCATGTTAATCTCAATGAGTAGTTCAAATGGCAATATAAAATGAACTGTAAATTCAGACGTCTTGAATTCGAGTATTAACAATTCATTGGTGTCAGACCATGAGGGATTTATCCCTCATGAATATTCTAATCCCAACGTGGATGATCTATTTTTTATTGGACTGAAGTGAAAATTAGTCGAGATGGATGCAAACTAGTATAAACACCTTTCATCATTGAAAAAAAAAAAAAAAACAGCCCCAGGTTTATGGCCCTGAAACAGGGGTCCAAGTCAATCAACAAAACAAGCTACTACTTGGCTTCTAGTCCAAGAAGTCTATGGGTCCTGGCTATAGGAATATCTCCTGAATCTGTGGATTACATTGGGGCCACATTGACCATGCCACGGTACCATATTGATTACTTTATATCGTGTTCATCTTGATCTATGTATTGTTCTATTCAATCAATTCAAGTTGTGACGACATAGAGAGAAAAAAAAAAAAAAAAAGAGAAAACTTTGGTGGTGGGTGGTGGGTGGTGGCAATGGTTGTGCTCATGATCATTGTAATGTGATTATGGTGGAATTTTTTTTTTTTTTTCTGGTGACAAAGGGCATACAAGTAAGGTATTGGGTCTGGATTCCAAACAATGCCATTTTTTCAGGCTTAATCCCTTTCTTTTCTGGGTTTTTCTTTTGTATTGTTTCTTCAAGAAAGTCAACCCTTAGTCCTCTCTCCACTCCCTCCAATCTTCGGGCATGTTTGATTCAGGTATTAACAAATTGAATTGGATTAATTAATAAGTAATGTTATGCACATTAAAAGTGTGCACCAAATCAGCCGTAGTCATTGGATCAGTGAGTCTCATCACTGATACAACGGTTGCAGATGATTTAGTGTACATTTTTGGGCGCATAGTTTTATCCTTAATTTAATACAGTGTTGATGTAATACTAAGTTTAAATTGGGTTATACCAACCCGATATTAATTTATCATTAATCTTGATCGGGTTCACCATTGTCTTTTAACACCTAATACCAAATCAAACTAAGTCTTATGTCCCAACTATTTGAGGTATACTATATGAATTTGTCTTCGTCATTCATTTTTATCATGCGCTATACACTCTTTAAGTTAAATATTTTCATATATTTTCTTATTATTTCATTCAATGTTAATTTAGGTATTTTAACACATAATATTAGATATTAAATATCATGTGATAGGTAGTACTATTTTTAACATGTTCAATATTACAAACACAATGACTTTATTACCTTTGTAAACCTAGATCCATACCCTCACATAAAAGCTATATATTCTAATTATGATTAATTCTAATTTTTTGAGTCCCGACTTAGATCCCTGTTTAATTATAGGGTTAATATCACTTTTAGTCTTTAAAATATGATCGTTTTGTCAATTTAGTCCTCAATATATTAATTTTATCAATTTCGTTCCTAAAATTTCAATTCGTGTTTAAATGGTTCATACACAGTTGAGTTGTTAGTTTTTTGTTGAAAATGACCACGTGTCATTCTTTTAGACGATATCACGTGATCAACACGTGATCATTCATCAAAAACTTAACCATTCATATGTGTAGGGACCATTTAAATACTAATTGAATATTTTATAGACTAAATTGATAAAATTAATATATTGAGGATCAAACTGACAAACCAAGTATACTTTAGGGACCAAAAATACTATAAACCCTTAATTATTGATGACGCACAAAAATGTTTATGCAAAAAATCAATCAAGAGTGAAATGTAGAGGGCTCAACACAAGCAAACACAGAAATTATGTGGTTCGGTTTGGGTGATTTATTCCACTAGGAATGGCCAGAGATTCTTATTGCTCAACAAGTGTAGTATGCTGAGATGTATGTGATGTCCCTCATGTGTAGGTGGAACTTACAATTTATAGGAGAGTACAGTCTTCATGGTGCCCCAGAGCAGGATTTGATGGAGGCGTCATCGCGGAGAGCCCTGATTAAGGCGTCACTCTTGTGATGGGAGTGGGTGGCTCCGTGATGTTGGCGTAATGAACGAGGTGGTTGAGGCTTGCGATGCGTACCCTAATTCCCTTCCTAAGATGGAGATCTCACGTGCGTCACTAGTAGACTAAGTTTTTCAAGACGATGGGTTTGATTTGGGCCTGTCTGCATTTGTGACATGGATCTAGTCTGTAATTTTAAATTGGACGTCTGAACTAGGCCACAACTGTAATTCTGGACCGGACCGGGCCGTCAATTATAATTGACCTTTTTGAGTTATATAATTTTATCTCGAATGATATGTAAATAAACATTTATAATTAACTTACCATTGTGTTTTGGGTATATACCGAACTGGATACCAAATGTATCCGTTGGGTTTGAATTACTTTTTGTTGGCAGTTTTGAACATCAAAACATCCAAAGGAAATAAAGGTCGACATAAACATTAATTAAACACCCAATTTCGACCGTTGAACTCTCCTCAATTAACGGTCACTTTTTCATACTCAAATCTGGCCCCAGTATGTATTAAATCCAACTTCAAAACTTCTCAGATCTCTCTCTCTCTCTCTCTCTCTCTGTGGCCTGGTACACTCTCTTTCTCTAGGGACATACATTGAAAATTTTCTTGAATTTCACAGGTATCCCACCTGCAATTCTATGGAGAAAGCTCTTGAAACGCAGCCAAAAACCCCAATTCAATCAGAAAACACCCTTTTAGACCCCAAAACCCAACCTCAGAACCCATTAAGCAATCAGAATTCTCAAACTTCTGCTAATGATCCTCCCAAAACTGGATCTCCTTATCGCCTTAAGGTCCCCAAGGCTTTCAAGTACCCCGAGAGGTATATATCATAAAGTAATTGTATGTAATCTCTGTTTATGTACGAGGCTCTCATTCCCTTTTTTTTGGCAGGTACACAAGCCCAACTGATCTTATGATGTCTCCTGTTTCAAAAGGACTTCTTGCTAGAAGTAGAAAGCCAGCAGCACTCTTACCTCCATCAAGGAATCAACCCAAGGTATGGGTGAGACTGAGAAGCTTCATGATGATGATGACTGTTTCCTATGCACTGAATATCTTATTTTCCTTCAATTACTTAAATTTAGCCAACTCATTTATGTTTTTAACCTTTGCAGATTCAGGATTTGCATTTTCAGGAGGTGGGTCTTTTCTCAGTGTGAAGTACTAATAGTGTTTGATAAGTTTGGACATGTACATCATTTCTCTTTCTATTCAGTGGGGTGCTTTTTAACTAGTTTTTTTCTTTTGTTGTTGTTTTTTTTTGTGGTGGGAGTTTATTGCATGTACTCATGTTTAGATTTGAAAATAAAAAGTTGTCAGCAAGTTCTCGCGATCTGGGACTGAAATTTGTTAAAAAATATGTGGACTTACACACTTAACTTGAAAATAATGGTCCTTGAGGATAATGTAGGAAACGCAAGATCAAGTTTGCTACAAAACAGAACATACTGTAATTGGTTGCTAGTAGATGATATACAATTAAACATATCAACTCAAGACCAATTGGTATGAACAAGCACTAGGGTATTCATGAAAATTGAGCCCCAAGTTAAGAATTCATGTTATGTACACGTACCTCGATTAATCTCCTTTTCGATCCGATCAAAGGCAGTCATCCATGTCGGGACTAGGTTATTCATAAGGGATAAATCTCTCATGGTCTGGCCTCAAGGGATTGCCAAGATTTGAACTCAGGATTTTGAGCCCCAACTTGCAGTCTTGATCCAACAAATTATCTGCATTGCAGCAATTGCAGACAATGAGCTCTTAACTTTGAAGTGGAAAATTAGTTTATCTGATACTATATCATTTATATTGGTATGCATCAATTGCAGACCAATATTACTAGTTACACTCAATCACTTACATTGTAGTTTAAAACCAATGTCAGTTATATTGGTGTTGTGGTGTTTCCTGTGTCACGTTTGTAACTAGATTAATCGTAGATGTTCCATTTAAAGAGGCAAAAGATTGTTTCTGTGACTTCAAACAAACTTTGTACCATTGGATTGATCCAACATCTCCATCTATTTCAAGTTCACAGACAGATTTTATTAGATAAGAATCATCGTCTCATCATCGATGATTTCAAATCCTAGCAAGGTCAGGTGGCAGGGCCTTGCCTGGCCAGTTTTAAGTTTTAACCCTCTTCCTTGCCCAGCTTATTAACATAGCCATCCCAAAGAATTCTCTCATCAACTTTCTGATTCAATTCGACAGGTACTTGTTCTCTCTTGTTATGATGAGAGTTCTCAAGAAATATGACAAGTTATGAAGATGAATGTGTGTATGTGTTTTTTTTTTTTGGGGGGGGTGGGGGGGCATTGATTCATTTACCTCAAAAGCAATCGCGATTAAATGACTTGAAGTATTTTATAAAAGTAATTTATGTTATTGAACATTTTTCTGGTCGATGGATTTTTTCCAAATGGCCTGAATATATCTCCGGCAGTATCTGTTGGCATGTTATTTCATGGCCAAATGATGGGATAGAATCATCTAGCTGATGTTTGTTGCCTTTGTGCTGCTGTCTACCATTTTGAATCTTCATGGAGCAGATTTGGATCATGCATTCGTGTACAAATCAGTGCATACAAAATAACACGATCTCCAATGGTCAGTCTATTTTCATCAGCCAGCCGGTGGGAACGAGAAGTTTGGGATATGTTTGGTGTTTACACCACGTAAGCAAAATTTAAGACCATAACATAAATGAACAGAAATGAACTTGTAAGGAAGCTTGAGAAAATATGTCTCTGAAATGTTCAATTTGTAATGGCAAATATTTCAGTAAGGAAGCTTGAGAAAATAGGTAAACATGGTAAACTTGTACTTCAATTATCCTGTAACTGGTCTTGCCCTCACACCTTTCACCATATTTTCAAGCCTGAAAACTTTACACTTGTCCAAGTCTCTGAGTACTCACAGAAGGGTTTTCTCATGCTGCATAGTGCATAGCACAGAATATTAGCAGTCACTCCGTGTGATACACCAAATTTATAACTTATCTCCACCGTTGCTCCTAACCCCATTCCCAACATTATTTAAAAAAATATGTGATACTAAAATATGACCCAAAAAGATACATGCTAACTATGGGTAGTAAGCGGGAACTTTTATGTAAATAATGTTGGAAATAATTTGATTTATAATGTTGGTAGAGAGTTATTTCAACTTATGTTTCTCAAGAAGTTTTTATTATCATATAAACAAATAAATAAGTAACAATGAACATAATAGAAATTCATATCAAGATAAGTTTAGAATAGCCTGGATTGAGGCACGCCAAAAGTGTTGTCCTAAAAAGAGGTACGCTCCCTCCACACAGAGTATTCCAACATTCTTTTTCTAAGATACAACAATTCCAAAGAAGTTACGGTACAAACATGAACCTCTCTATTGTGAACGATCACAACCCAAGTTGCCCAGAAAAGTACATAAATCATACAACAAATAGACAAATATTTTGGATGAAGAAATATAGAAAATAGTAGATTTCCTTCATCAAGAATCCTCCAAAATGAGTTGTAGTAGTAGCCTTATATAAGTTGATCTCAAACGGCTAGTTTGGAGCCATACTCCCAACTTCAATACACATTAAAAATATTAATAATGCTAGATGATGACACACACACATATATATACACATATATACACATATGTTACCCTTTTTAAATAATCTTATGACATATAAATAATGAAAACATTATTGTGGTGGGTATACATAATAATTATTCAAAACTTTTCTTTTAATATTAAATTATTCTAACAAATAATTTCGAGAGGTTATAGATCTCTAATACTACAATCAATTGACGGAACGAATTAGAGTGGACTATTTAATTTGGCCCGGTTAACTTTATTTGGTTAAAGTCACTCATCCAAAAGAGCCCCTATTCATTTGAAATCCCAATTCGGGATGGATAGTGTTTTTCTATCTCGTTAGGCTAATAAGTTCGTGGTCTTAAACCTAGCAGTGACAGCTCAGTTGTGTAACTAACAACATTTATGGGTGTTAAACGCGTCGAGTTAAACGGGTGAAAAACATGTAAACTCGTACACGACACGTTTAATAAACGGGTAAAAAATCTCAACACGAATACGACCCGTTTAATAAACGGGTAACACGACACGACTCGTTTAATTTTTAAAAAAATTATATTAACAAATTTTAATACAACTTTTTTTACTGTCAATTGTATTTACCTAAAAAAAAAAAATTTTTAGTCAAATTTCACATAAAAATCAGATTTGAAGGCTAAAAAAAAGGCAAGAGGCCACACTGCCTTTTATAGGCAAGACAGCCCTCCCCATTTCCTCTCATTTGCCGACGTGGGACAAAAACAAAAGAAGTTTGTTTGCTTTTGCTATGAACTGCTCTCATCTCTTTTCCTTTGTCTTTGAACTATTACTTTACTTTTTTTTTTTTGTATTGATTTCTTTACTTATTTTCTCGCTAATTTTTTAAAATAATTATTAATTTATTATTATATTAATTTTATTTAAACGGGTAAACTTGTAATAAACAGTTTGACATGTCTCACTCGAACACGACCCGTTTTTTGAACATGTATGACGGGTCAACCCATTTACCACCCAAACTCATTAAGATATCACCCAAACCCGTTTAATTCGTATCGATTAATCGTATCGTGTCAAATTTTGACAAGCATAACAAGTCCAAAAACTAATCTTCCCGCGTCACAACGTTAAAGTTGTTAAAGAATGTCGTTAAGTTCGTTATACACAAAATCTATATGAGCCATCACCGAAATTGCCGCTTGTCCATCCTTCCTTCTCCAACTTCCCTCAGACAAATCTTATAAAAAAAAAATAAAAAAAAATCCCTCAAAATAAACCCTAATTTCTTCTCTCTCTCTTCCAGTGCCCTAAATTCCCTTTTCAATTTCGTCTCTGGGTTATCAATACTGCGTTCAATCTTATTAAAATTCTCTGTTTCCAAAATTTTATTTGCATTTGCTTTTAGTTTCTCTTGTGGTTTGAATCGGATGAAAAGGTGAAAGAGCTGATCATCAATAATATCCTGAGGATTCAAGGTTTTCCCTGAAGATTCAAGTAAGTAAATTTCTTGGCGCTTCAATGTCGATTATTCATTCAATCCTTTTGTGCAAAACTCGGTTCTATTGAATTCAAATCTGCCCAAATTGCAATCGAACGATGCGATAATAGTTATAATTTGGCGCGTACCCAATGCACGAGTCTCCCACCATTGGAGGGTTACCGTGCAAGCAGAGAGATTGTTTCTGCATAAGAAAACCTAGAAGCTGGCAATAAATGTGGATTGGTGATATGACACATAACAAAATTTATGTTCCATTTCTGCATAATATATCAACCGATGAAATTTTATTTTTGATATAGCAAATTGTGAGGGACATGTAGGGTTATGCATGTATGTTACCTTCCAAGAACTCAACAGATAGCCATTAAAATTGCCTCTTCTCGGATATTCCCTCATTTCCAAAACCTGTTAATGATTTCATCTTAAGTCGAAATTGCCTTTTGCTCACCATAATCAGATTGTTGAACCTACCCTCTGTGCATTTCTCTTCCTTCTTGAGTTCTTATATTTTTTAGGCTTTAAAAAGAAGAGAAAATCTAAAAGAAATGTGCAAAAAACTTTGTTGTGTTTATGTTTCATCAGAATCTTTTATGTTAAGTCTATTTCTTTTTTTAACATTTTTATTGAGAGCCAAGCAAAGAAACAAGTATGTTTTTTCCCTTTTCTCTCTGAGAAGTTCAATATCCCTGCAAGAAGTTCATAGCCATGAAAACTTCAGCACCCAAAACGTTTCTGCAAATTTATTACCGGCTTCAATTACCTTTAAAGTTTATTACCTGACATGTAGATGGATCTATTGTTACATTTTCTGTATTGAATTTTTTCTATATCGTTACTGTTGCATATTAATCAGTGAGTGAGTACTTATCTTCCCTGTTTTGTCAGCCTTTCATGTCGTCAGCCTGTGAATTTAATATGCAGTACTGTAACTACTACTCCCTTCCTGCACAGCGGGAAATTCTACAATCTGAGATGGTCTAAGTCCTTTGAAGACTTGGTGTAATCAGAAAAGCAATGGAACATGAAAATGGAAGCGGAAGTAATAAGCATTTAAGGTTGCATCTGGGGGCTACCAATGACAATGGCAATTTAGTTATTCAAGACAAAATTTCCAGCATCTCTTCTTCTCATTCATTTTCGTCCAGTTCTATTTCCTCTTCATCTTCTGATCAAGATGCTCGTAGGTCACCTAGAGCAGTACCCATATCATCAACAGATTTTTCTCCTCGGACACCTGAGTGGAGCATGGTAAGTGCATCTCCAAGGTCCGGATCAGGGCCTCTATTCTCACCAGAAATTTTTACTGAGACTCCTGAGTTGAGCACCCAAAATGTGTCCGCCATGAGAACCCCACCGCTCCAAACAATGGCACGGCCTTCAAGTTATGACCCAAATCGAATTCCAGCATCTGTTTTTGCTAGTAAACCTTCAACAACCATGGATTGGAGTGTTGCATCAAATGAGTCGTTGTTTAGTATTCACATGGGGAATAACAGTTTCTCTAGAGATCATGCTATTCTAATGGGAAAGTCTGGAGAACTGACCAAGCTTGACGAGATGAATTATCCTTCCAACCGGCTTTCTGTTACTGAAGCCAAGTCCAATGAGTTGAACAACTTCTCATCCTGCCTGTCTCCTGTTATTGAAGCAACAGCAGACACAGACAGAAAGAGTGTTGATATATCTGAGGACTTGGGAGTAAAACACAAGACATCTGAGGACTTAAAGATGGAGTTGAAGGAACATGTGGAAGATCATAACAAGGAAAAGCCATCCCCTGCTGATCAGGCACGTGTTTCTGATACCGCTTCCAGCATTTCAGATGGTAAAGGAACACCTCGTATTTGTGCAAGTCCCCCTCGCTTTTCTCATGAGAGTGGTAACAGCGCCAGTTCTTTTGCCTTTCCAATGTAAGGAGCTGATTGCTTATATTTGTATGCCGACTGTAGAAAAAGTTGTATCCCTATTTCTCCCAAATGCACAACATGAACACTGGAAGCATGAATCTCAGCTCCTCCATTCCTTATCCAAGCTACACTGGAGAGGGGAATGTCATCGGCCGGCTGCATTGACAAACGTGGTCCTCTCTGTCAACACCCCCCCCCCCAAAAAAAAAAAACAAAACAAAACCCCAACACAGGTATATGACTTCCACCCCCGAAACTCGGACAACCGGAATCCCCAATTTAGCCCAAAATTTGTGTGGAAAGGGGAATGGTAGCATCCACTTGATTACTGCTTTGAATCCATTCAAGTTTTTTGAATGTTGTTTCTTGATGAGTCCTTGATATGGTATGAGTGCCAGCTGGTACCAAGTCCATCCCTCCCAACACCCTCAATAAACACAGGCCAAAATGGATAATGACCTTTTTGTCAGCTAGTACCGAGTCACTGTTAATGTGTACTCTGCAAAAAATTTAACTCTGATGCTTAGACTAAGATTCTTCATCCTCAAACTTTTGTGAATGAGGCATATATGTTGAGTTTTTTTGGGGACAAAGTGTGCATAGGCATTGTGGCATACTCCTAATATTTGCTAAGCATTCTCCTCCAGTACATCCTTAATCTTCTATTTAGATAACAATTGAGCATTCATATACCATCTGAATTAGAGAGGCACTCTATTTTACCATATTGTTTCTAGTTATCAACTATGTTTCCTTATTCCCTCCATAATGTGTGCTGTTACCATGTTTATCTTTGTCATGTACCTCTCCTATTTTGCTTTTTGTCGATTATGGACTTCATAACCTGTATGCACTTCTAGACTGTAGTCCACCTATTTTGTATGATGTAAAATGATTTTACTATTTGATTGATGAAATGGATGCAATAACCTGTTCATTTGGTATCAGCCAGCTGAAGTATTGTCCTGCTTGCATTTCAGATTAGCAGGTGATTCTGGAACCGATATCCCAGTGAAGGTGGCCTCTGAGAAATCACAGACGAAACCCCAAAACCCTGAAGCAACCCCAAAAGCTGCTAACACAGGGTGGTTCTCTTGCTTCTGTTGCTCCTCCTGCCCATCCTATTGCCCAATGTGTTGTTGAGATAGTGTCTTCCAATCATTCTTGTAAAAGATTTATTGACTGAGTTCATTCAAAGTGCCTAATTTACTTGTCATTCGTTTGGAAACATATGGGACTCCAACTCACAGAAGACTTCCTCATCATTTGGAGCATCGTGCTCCTTACCATATGAGAAGTTTCAAAGCTTGAAGTTAATGATTTAGTGCCGGGAATTGTATCTATGTTGAATTGTTCTTCAGCTTCTTCTTTTTTTGTATGAAAGAAGTGATGAGGGGGATGAACTGCATGTCAATGCACGCAGTTGTTTATCTGTTGTTGAGGATGCCCTGAAAAAATTTGGATTTCTCACTTTCTTTGTGTCTCTGGTATAGTGTAGCTCATTCTATGACTTGTCTGTCCATTTTATTAGCTTGTTTGGTGTAATAGTAATGCAATGGAGTTTCCATGTTATGAACTAAAGCTTTCCACTATTAGATTCTTTGACCTACTTACATGTATAAAAGCTTGAATTATTTGATCTTTATCTTGGTAAGAAGCATTTGTTTGTGATTATAGAGAAGAGCAGCAAGGAAACCTTTGCAAAATTCTATTCAACTCTTAGTCACCATGGTATATAACAAATAAGCATAAAAACAATATTTATTAGGACAATGATAGTGAGGTTTACAGTTGGCCTACAATGGCTACGGCTCTGCTGTTGAACTTTAAGGTCGCAGATTCGAACCTCGTCCTCTCTCTCCCTATAATAGTGTCTAACCAAAGAAAAATGGGACAATTTTAGTCCCAGTATCTTATACTCTAAAGTTATGGATAAATTTATGTAAGAGAAGTGGAGCTGGCGGCTAAATGATTGTGGGTACCCTTGTTTGACTCTAAAATACTTGGATCAAAGTTACTCCTATTATTGGATGTTGCTTTGGTGTTTCGTGTTAGTGTGGATTTACCTGTAACTATTTTTTTGGGGTATTTTTTATTTTTAAACAATCAGGACTATTCGAATCAGTTTACGCGTATTTTGACTAATCTCTTCATCGATTCGTTCAAAAGCAAGTCATCTACGTTGGGACTAAGTTATTCATGAGGGATAAATCTCTCATGACCTGATCTCAAGAAATAGCTTAAGTGGTAATAGGGACAAACTGTAAACTCAGACATTTTATGAATTCTATGAAATCAAGGCTTAAATTTTCGGGTCCAACGAATAATGTGACACCTTCACACCTAATAAACAAAGAGGGCAAGAACATCTAATTGGAGTGTGGATGTGCCACAACAATTGAACAATCAAATTTGATCAGCGTAGTGTTTTACCTATTTTAATAATAGGTGAATATTGTTAGAACGAATGAACTGGGTATATATCTAATTTTTGATATAAAAAATTTAAATTGAATGATGAAAGATTCAAACCCGTGACTATTTAATAACCCAACATTTTTAACTACTGCATTAACAATTCAAACATAAAACACCCTTCCTACTCCATCTAAGATTAGGCCCTCTCCATTGAAGGAAGAACAAATATAAAGAATTATAAACCAATTTAAAAAAAAAAAAAAAAAAGATTTATTGGGTAGAGTGTTTTAAACCTTTTCTTTCTCTGCCGGGGCAAGAGTGCTTGCCATGTCGAACAGTGGGAAACAAAAGCCATTAGCTGTGTTTGAGTGCTTTCTACTTTAGACCAACCCCCAAAAAGAAGCTTCAAAGTTGCTTTACTTGCTTGCATGCCTGCTTTCTAATTCTTTTTTTTTTTTTTGCTTGGTCCTACTTTCTAATTCTAAATCTAAATTTTCCATCAGAAAAAAAAAAAAAAAAAAAAATCGGTACTAAAATTCTATATAATTTTGGATTTTTGATCTTTTTTTAATTTATCTTTAATCATTAATCATGAAAATTATAAATTAAAGTAAGATAATAAAATAAGTAATATTGACACGTGTCAAGTTGTTATTAAAAGAAAAATGAAGGTGTAATATCAAAAAGTTAGGTTGCGTTTGGTAACGTTTTTGGTTTTCAGTTTTTAAAAAAAATAAAAACTGAAATGGTTTTCGGTTTTCAGTTTATAAAAAATGAAAACCGAAAACCTCTTTGGTTTATATTTTCTGTTATAAAAAAAATGAAAACAGAAATAGAAAACTTGTTTGATTAACAGAAAACTTGTTTGATTAACAGAAAACTTGTTTGGTTTTCGGTGTTAAGTTTCATTTCAATTCAATTCACTCAAGAATTTAAGTAATTCGCAACAACCCTCTATCAGGAAAAAGCTACCCTTTATCTCAGCAATTTCATTGGCTATTAATTTCAAAGTAATTCACTAATTAGTGGAAATGAGGGAAAGGTAAAAGTTAGAAAAACTTATTTTATTTTGGAAAGACTTATTTTTTTTTTATTTCGGATTCAAATGAATGTTTTTTATAGCTCCAAATATATTTTAATAATTAGCTGTGAAGCCGCGAAAAAATATCAAATTCATGATAAATTAAAGTAAAATAATAAAATAAGTAATCTTGACATATGGCAAGTTGTTATTAAAAGAAAAAAAAAAGGTATATAATTTCAAAAAATTACATTTCAGTACTAAAAGTTAAACATCTTCCATTCCTATTTATTTCAATTCAATTTGACTCAACAATGCCCGGTATTTTTAATTCATTGTTAAGTAAACCCGCAACAACCCTCTATGAGAAAAAGCAATATTTTATCTCAACGATTTCATTGACTATTAATCTTGAAGTGATTCACTAATTAGGGGGAATAAGAGAAAGGTAAAAATTAATTAAACTTATTTTATTTTGGAAATGCTTATTTTTTTTAATTCGGACTCAAATGAATGTTTTATATAGCTCCCAATATGTTTTAATAATTGGTTGTGAAATCGCGAAAAAATATCAAATTCATGATAAATTAAAGTAAAATAATAAAATAAGTAATCTTGACATATGGCAAGTTGTTATTAAAAGTTAAAAAAATATATATAATATCAAAAAATTAAGTACTATAATTAAACCTCTTTCATTCCTATTCATTTCAATTCAATTTGACTCAACAACCCTCCGACATCTTTAAATTATTGTTAAGTAACCCACAACAACCGTCTATGAGAAAAAGTAACCCGTTATCTCAACTATTTCTTTGGCTATTAATCTCAGAATGATTCACTAATTAGCGGGAATAAGAGAAAGGTACAAGCTAGATAATTTTATTTTATTTTGGAAATGTTTTATTTTTTAATCTAGACTCAAATGAACGTTTTTTTATAGCTTCAAATATGTTTTAATAATTGATTGTGAAGCCTCAAAAAAATATCAAATTCATGATAAATTAAATTAAATTAATAAAATAAATAATCTTAACACATGTCAAGTTGTTATTAAAAGAAAAAAGAAGGTATATAATATCAAAAAATTACATTTTAGTACTATAGTTAAACCTCTTCCATTCCTATTCAATTCAACTCAACAACCCTCCAGTATCATTAATTCGTTGTTAAGTAACCCGCAATTAGAGTTGTTAATCAAACTGAGCTACTCGAGTTTGGCTTGAGTTCGGCTCGGAGTCAGCTCGCTCAGGCTCGGTTCGTTTTCTAAACGAGCTCAAACTTGAACAAGTTTTTAGGTTCGTTTAGAAAACAAGCCCTATAAGTTCAGCTCAAACTCGACAGACTCGACTCGTTTATGTGCAAATACTCGGGCTCGACTCGAGCTCCACTTGTTTTTGACTCATTCAGGCTCGGCTCGTTTCCTAAACGAGCTGAACTTAAACAATTTTTTAGGCTCGATTAAAAAACAAGCTTTTCAAGCTCGGCTTGGGCTCGTTCGACTAATAGCCCTACCCACAACGACCCTATATGAGAAAAAAACAGCCCTTTATTTCAATAATTTCATTGGCTATTAATCTCAAAGTGATTCATAATTAGTAGAAATAATGGAAAGGTACAAGTTAAATAATCTTATTTTATTTTGGAAAGTTTTACTTTTTAATCCGGACTCAAATGAACGTTTTTTATGGCTCCAAATATGTTTTAATAATTGGTTGTGAAGTCGCGAAAAATATCAAATTCATGATAAATTAAATTAAATTAATAAAATAAGTAATATTGACAAGTGTCAAGTAATTATTCATTTCACTTTAATTGACTTAACAACCCTCCGGTATCTTTAATTCATTGGTAAGTAACCTACAACAACCCTGTATGAAAAAAAGCAACCCTTTATCTCAACGATTTCGTTGGCTATTAATCTTGAAGTGATTCACTAATTAAGAGGAATAAGAGAAAGATAAAAATTAATTAATCTTATTTTATCTTGGAAAGGCTTTTTTTTTAATCCGGACTCAAATGAACGCTTTTTATGGCTCCAAATATGTTTTAATAATCGGTTGTGAAGCTGCAAAAAAAAATATCAAATTCATGATAAATTAAAATAAAATAAGTAATCTTGACACATGTCACGTTATTATTAAAAGAAAAAAGGTATATAATATCAAAAAATTATATTTCGGTACTAAAGTTAAACCTATTACATTCCTATTTATTTCAAATCAATTTGACTCAACAACCATAGGTATCTTTAATTCATTGGTAAGTAATCCGCAACAACCCTCTATAAGAAAAAACCGCAACAACCCTCTAAGAGAAAAAACAAATCTTATCTCAACGATTTCATTGGCTATTAATCTCAAAGTGATTCACTAATTAGGGGAATAAGAGAAAAGGTAAAAGTTAAATAATCTTATTTTATTCTGAAAAAGTTTATTTTTTACTCCGGACTCAAATGAACGCTTTTTATGGCTCCAAATATGTTTTAATAATCGGTTGTGAAGCCGCAAAAAAATATTAAACTCGTGAATATCTAAAATCATGTACAACTAGTAATTTAGTTCGAGGTTATGGTATTGATTATCAACTCAAAAGACGGTGAGATAATATCGTGTTACGGCTTAACAAAATATTCAGATCATATCACGAGGACGTAAATGTTGATAGAGTCTTTACAAAGACTCATACAACCGAGGTTGACTCAAATTGTTAGTGTGCAAGTCAAAGGAGACTCGTGGTTTATATGACTTTGAAACATTCCAAGTGATTTGAACATATAGTCAAAAAAATAAATGAAGGCTGCTGCTAAGACTTGGGTGTGGGGCCCCAGTGGGCCCATCATACTTTACAATATGACAGTCCCACTGACGTTTTAATCATCTTAAGATAACAAAGGAATCTTTTCGGCCCATCAAACCCAACCAAAGACTTTGGGCTTTCGAAGAAACGTTGACGGGCTGATGTATGTATTGACCGGCGGTGGTCCCCACTTCTTCACCAACAGTATGTCTACTGGACCCCACCCATCACTGCCCCCCACACAAAAAGACAACTAATTAAAAAATAAATAAAATTATTTACAAAAATAAGGGTTAATTGCACTAAAGGTCCTCAATGTATGAGATTTATCTCATTTGATCCCCAATATTTTAATTACATCATTTTAATCCATGAAATATTGAATATATTTCTATGTGGTCCTTCAAACAGACAATGTCCAGTTTACTAACGATTTTTTATTATAAATTTGTTACGTAATACTTAAATATATAAAAAATAATAATTTAGATAACTCTTGACCAAATTTTTATTTAAATTTTGTTCAAAAAAACTACCTAAACTACACAATTTTAATCATGAGTTATCCAAATTTTAATCAAGAATTACCCATATTACATAATTTTGGTCAAGAACTATCCAAATTTTGATCAACAACCAACCAAATTATTTTTTATTCATATTTAGATATTACGTGACAAGTTTATGATTAATAGTAATTTGGATGTTATTTGCTTGAGGAACCAAATAGAAATATATTGAAATATTGAGGATCAAAATAAGATAAAACTCTATACTTTGGGGCCATAAGTACAATTAACCTAAAAAATAATTAAAAATAATTATGAACCCACACAACACCTACAACAGAGAAAACAAAAACAAAATAATAAAAAAAACAACGCGTTTTTCTCAAAGAATCAACCCACTGTCGAGTCACTCTGTCTCCTCTCTCTCTCTCTCATCTTTACTTTCTCTCTCCACTCTGTTCACAACCACCAAACCCAAAATTAGGGTTAGGGTTAAGGTTTTTGAACCAAGACCCAGTCCTGCTCTTCGTCGACTTGGGAGAGACGAAGGTTAGGGGTTTTTACTGGGCGTTTATTGGACCCTTTTTGGGGGGTTTTCAGTAATGGGTCGTTCTTCTGCTGTGATCAAATGGTACCATATTAACAAACCCTTGAAGCTGTTGTTTCTCATCTGGGTCTTCGTTCTAGCGCAAAGCTTCGTTGTTTCGAGCTTCGATGCAGACAAATCAGCTCTTTTGGAGTTCAAGACCTCAGTTTCAGACCCTTATGGAGTGCTATTGAGCTGGAGTTCAAGTAATTCTGGTCATTGTTCGTGGTTTGGAGTATCGTGTGATTCAAATTCTCGGGTTGTGGCTCTGAATATTACCGGTGGAGGTAATTCTGCTTCTTTGTCTTGTGCTAAATTTGATAAATTTCCACTGTATGGTTTTGGAATTAGAAGGGCTTGTTTGGATATTAAAGTGAAATTGGTGGGTAAGCTATCACCTTCAATTGCGAAGCTGGAAGAACTTCGGGTTTTGTCACTTCCATTCAATGAATTGAATGGTGAAATTCCTGTGGGAATTTGGGGCATGGAAAAGTTGGAAGTTCTGGATCTTCAAGGGAATTCAATTAGTGGGTCTTTACCATTTCGTTTCACGGGTGTGCGGAACTTACGGGTTCTTGATTTGAGCTTTAATGATATTTTTGGGGAGATTCCAAATTCATTATCTGATTGTGTGGGTCTACAAATCTTGAATTTAGCTGGGAATCGAGTGAATGGGACAATTCCAAAGTTTTTTAGTGGTTTTAGAGATTTGAGGGGGCTTTACTTGTCATTTAATCGACTTGCTGGGTCAATTCCGAATGAGATAGGGAACAATTGTGGGAAACTTGAACATTTAGAACTCGCAGGTAATTTCTTGCTTGAAGGGATTCCGAGTAGTTTGGGGAACTGTAGGGGGTTACGGTCACTTATTTTGTATTCGAATTTGCTTGAAGAGGTTATTCCGGTAGAATTTGGTCGGCTGAACCAGCTTGAAGTGTTGGATTTGTCGAGGAACAGCCTCAGTGGTCCGATACCTCGTGAGCTCGGAAATTGTTCAGAATTATCGGTCATTGTGCTGTCAAATTTGTTGGATCCTCTTCCTAGTATTGGTAGTTCAGAAGGCGATTCTTCATCAGGGAAATTTACCTACACCACTGACGAATATAATTTCTTTGAAGGCGATTTGCCTACGGAAATTACTACTCTCTCTAAGCTTAAGATATTGTGGATGCCAAGGGCAAGTCTAGAGGGAAAGTTTCCTAGCAATTGGGGGGCTTGTGACAACTTGGAGATGGTGAATTTGGCTCAGAATTTTTTCAAAGGAGAAATCCCTCGAGGTTTTAATATCTGCAAGAAGCTGCATTTTCTTGATCTGAGCTTGAACATGCTGACAGGGGAGCTTGTTGATAAACTTCCAGTTCCTTGTATGACTTTATTTGATGTCAGTGGGAATCTTCTCTCAGGTTCAATTCCCAAATTTTACTATAGCTATTGCCCTCGTGTTCCATCCTTAAATGCATATGCAGTTGAAGCCTACACGCCATCATCTACATATCTACCATTTTTTGCAAATTTGACTCTGGCTGGAACCCCTTTGCCTTTGTTTGGAGATGGTGGTAGTCTTGCCATAATTCATAATTTTGGTGGTAACAACTTTACTGGGGCTCTCAGCTCAATGCCCATCGCAAATGAAAGATTAGGGGAGCAGACTGTTTATTCATTTCTAGCTGGTAGTAACAAGTTTGCTGGACGATTTCCTGGAGAGTTGTTTGACAAATGTGACAAATTAAAAGCAATGATTGTAAATGTCAGCAACAACAAATTATCTGGCCCCATCCCCACGGAAATTGGTTCAGTTTGCAGATCTCTCAAACTTTTGGATGCCTCAGGGAATCAGATTTCTGGAACCATTCCTGCTAGTCTTGGGGATTTGGTGTCTCTTGTTGCTCTTAATTTGAGTTGGAACCTGTTGCAAGGTGCGATTCCAAGCAATCTTGGCCAGATAAAGGATCTCAAGTATCTTTCATTATCTGGCAATAACCTGACTGGCTCCATTCCTACAAGCTTGGGGAACTTGCACTCGTTAGAAGTGCTTGAACTTTCTTCAAATTCCTTCTCTGGTGGGATTCCAGGAGAGCTCGGGAACTTGAGGAACATGACTGTTCTTCAGCTCAACAACAATAAACTCTCGGGCCAGATTCCCTCTGTTCTGGCAAATTTGACCACACTCTCGGCGTTCAATGTGTCCTTCAATAACTTGTCGGGGCCCCTTCCATTGAATGTTAATTTGACAAAATGTAGTAGTGTCCTAGGAAACCCCTTTCTGCAGTCTTGTTATATGTTCTCTTTAACTTCACCTTCAGATCAGCAGGGGATCACAGGGGATTCACGGAATTATGCTGCTTCTCCACCAAGTCCAACCCAGAAAAGTGGGAATAATGGTTTGAATTCAATTGAGATCGCTGCCATAACATCTTCATCGGCTATTGTATCAGTTCTTCTTGCACTTATTGTCCTCTTCTTCTACACAAGAAAATGTAATCCGCGGTCCAGGATTCAGGGGTCTGCCAGAAAGGAAGTTACAGTATTCACCGATATTGGAGTTCCACTGACATTTGAGAATGTTGTTAGGGCCACGGGGAGTTTCAATGCAAGCAACTGTATTGGGAACGGAGGTTTTGGAGCAACATACAAGGCTGAAATTTCTCCAGGAGTCTTGGTAGCAATAAAACGACTTGCAGTTGGACGATTTCAAGGGGTCCAGCAGTTTGATGCGGAAATCAAAACTCTGGGGAGGCTTCGCCATCCAAATCTTGTGACCTTAATAGGTTATCATGCCAGTGAAACAGAGATGTTTCTTATATATAATTATTTGCCTGGTGGTAATTTGGAAAAATTTATCCAGGAAAGGTCCACGAGGGCTGTGGATTGGAGGATACTTCACAAGATTGCTTTGGACATAGCCCGTGCCCTTGCCTACCTTCATGACCAGTGTGTCCCACGCGTTCTTCATCGTGATGTCAAGCCCAGCAACATCTTGTTGGATGATGACTACAACGCATATTTATCCGACTTTGGATTAGCCAGGCTTCTGGGAACTTCAGAAACCCATGCCACCACGGGTGTGGCTGGTACTTTTGGGTATGTGGCTCCTGAATATGCAATGACTTGCCGGGTTTCTGACAAAGCTGATGTCTATAGCTATGGGGTGGTGCTGCTTGAGCTAATCTCGGACAAGAAAGCCCTGGACCCTTCATTCTCTTCATACGGTAATGGTTTCAACATTGTGGCGTGGGCGTGCATGCTGTTGAGACAAGGCCGTGCCAAGGAGTTCTTCACCATGGGGTTATGGGATGCAGGTCCCCATGATGATTTGGTCGAAGTACTACACTTGGCAGTTGTGTGCACTGTTGAGTCTCTCTCTACCAGGCCTACAATGAAGCAAGTTGTACGACGACTGAAGCAACTTCAACCGCCTTCCTGTTAGCTACACCTTACCGGTGTTTAAGGCATCAAGTGATTGACATTGTAGTGTGTAGAAGAAGGTAAGCCTGTAATTTGTGGCCTTGCAAAAGTGCTCTGCTCATGGGTGTCTTCCCAGACGACGGCCAGTAGGATCAGGTCTGAGTTATATAGGTGCTTGTAAATTTGTAGTATAGTTTTTGCCCCCATTTTTCGCTGCCATTTCCGTGATTAGGAGGGGGAGGGGGGCTCAGTGATGGAGGATCTGCAAAAAAGACAGAATGCAGATATATTTGTTTCCCCAAGTTGTATACTTTGTACCTCATTTCTATTTCTTCTTGTCTAATAAAAGCAAAGAATAGAAATGTTTCTGATGAACTAATCAATCTACCTGCTTTCTTGATTAATGGTTTAGGTATGTTCAATATTAGAAATATGGGCATATGTTTGGTTTGGGAATTAGGGAGTGAGATTGGATTGAATTAGCTTAATAAGGGCATCTCCAATGATGACTCAAACTCAAATTACCACCAAATGAGATAGTTCAGTAAGATATCGATTGATCTTCTCACCTTGAAATTGGAAATTTAAGTATTGGAGTTTACATTGAAATTTGGTAGTTGACTGTTATGTTAATCTAATTAGGTTTGTTTTTTATAGGAGTAACGGGCGCAGTCAGGGGCCTCATGATCCCACAAGTGAAGACCTATCGGGGTACTCTTTGAACGCTCACTTTTGTCCCACCAGGGATGTTAATTGAGCCGAATTTTAACTTGAACCCAAACCTGAATAACTTATTTTTTAAAGATTTTTTTAGAAGTGGTGAGATTTTTAAGGTTTTTTTACTCAAATATTATATTGATTGGACTCATATTATAAGACTCATGCTTCACCCTCGGCTGAATCCGATGCTCTGTTCCATTGGATTCAGCCGGATTTAACCTCTCATATGGGCTCTATTTTAGTGTGATTGTTGAAAGCTAGACCAAGTCTGATAATACTTTGGAAATAAGTTGTGGCCCTTTTACAAAGTTAGGGTAGAGAATGAAGAAAGCTGCTTTGGCCTTTGTAATTATTTAAAGTGAAAAAACCCCAAGCAAAACTCACCAGTCACCCTTTAAGACATTTTTTTTCTTTTTTGTAACCAAAACCCTTTTAAGACATTCACCTCCCAAAAATTCATAAAGTCACAGACACTATTACCCTATTCTATTCTTTTCTTTTCTTTTTTTGGTTAGAAACTATTATAGAAAAGAGAAAAATGACGAAGTTCAAACCCACAACATCAAGGGCATTTTGGACCAACCGCTATTCAGTTACTTCCTCATATCCCACAAACCCTATTCAGTTACTCAAAAATAAGAAAATAATTGCCTGAACCAAAAACTGTTCCCCAGCATAATCAGGAAATCCAACAGCAGAATTAAAGCAGCTGCTTTTTCGGAATGTACCATTAAAATTAAAGCTACTGTCTTTGTTCTTCGAATTGGTCTCACCTTTGTCTTCAGGGGTTGGGGGAGGCTCTAACCATTACAAGAAACGAGAAGGATTAACAACTATATGCTTGAGGGGGTTAGGCACATCACCACCACCAGCATGCTTGACGAACTCGGCTGGAGTGAGAAAACTGCCATGACAGACACATACTATCCTCACTTCCTCTCCCTTCCTGTATCTGTATAGAAACCCTTCTATTTTTCTTCCATTTGGTCCCTCTCCCTTTGTTGTGACACAAGGCATGTCTACCATCATATTCCTCACCATTTCCTTTGCCTCCTTATCAGCAACAGCCACTTTCATAGATGGATTCTCCATCGCAGCCCCAGCAAACTTTCCGAGTTTATCAGTTGTCGGTGCAGGAATGACTACTGATCTAGGTTCCATCTGCAAAGGCAGAGACTGGGCGCTGACGAGTCTTCTCCCATCGTTGTATTTGTTTGTTCCTGTAATGTAATGCAGAAAGATAAGATGATAAACAATAGACAATAAACAATGTGTAGGAATAAACAAATAGCTAACTTTCAAGAACGGATTTGCTGGCAGTCATGGAAGCTGTGAAAAAGAAGACTAGAGGGATTTGCAAGAAGAATTCCCCGAGCAGATGGCGAAGTATCCTAGGTTCATGAATGAATATAGAGCGTCAGTTATGTCAGATGTGGCATCAAAATTATCCATGGATGCTATTCAACTTGACTGGCAGAAAGAAGGCAAAACTAATGGAAAGAGAGCCCAATCCAAGAACAGTGCACTGGTACAGGTCGGAAGGAGGAAAGGGAAAATCTACGATGGCAGCATGGTTAGCCGATAATATGAATGCGCTTGTTCTAAACGCAGCTAGACGATGTGATATTTACCTGATGTGCTGTTTTAACTAACATAGAATTAGAAATTTTTATGTATATATAACAAGTTCCATCAGTCCCAGGAGAAATACATATCAATTAGATCCGCTCACACTTACCTATAGAATGTCAAAATGTCTACCATGATATGGGCTGGAAGCAAGTACCTCATAAAAGTATCGGTGAAACTACAAAAAGACCAAGAATAGAACTTGTTTTTTTTTTTGAACAAAGAATAGAACTTGTTGAGTTGCATGAGTTTCAAGAGCTTACAAATTACACTTCGCAAATAACTTGCATTGAAGTTGAAAATCAATTGTTCTATTTCAGCTTAATTTTTTTAACTTCGGACCCAATTTGCTGCATGCCTGCATTGTTCAACATCTTCTTATATAGAAAAGGTGCTCTTACAGCTACCCCATCAATTATGCTTATTCAAGGTTACTGTGACGGTAGCTAATATAAGTTAATCGCCCTTTGCATAAGGCTCAACAGATGTAACCGTTTTGAGGCTCACATAGTATGCAAATCACTAACAAATCATTCTGTCCAGACACTCATGAATTAGAAGCTTCGCACCTTAGGGATGGCCATATGTCTATACCATTAGAATTGTAGAATAACTCGCTACAGCTTTCACCAGCGTAGGCTTCACAAGCTTTGTACTGCTATATTCTTTCTATTTCTTTTCACAGGAAAACAAATCAGAAGAAAAACAATGTTGCAGAGAAGCATTAAACACCGACCCCTGGTCCACTCTCCACTGGTTATTAATTACTGGATTGGGTTAAGGCTTTTTCATGAACAGGCACAATCAGCAGGGTGCATCAACAATAGAATTATATGAAAGGAGCTACAACGATCAGAGTGAATATGGCATTTTGCAAGAAAGAAATTATTGCCTGGTTTAGAGATGAAAATCTTGAGTTTGAGGGTTCAAATTTAAGGATAACTGTTTTATCTTTAGATACCCACCTAGTTTATCCCTCCCAGTACCCTGTTGATGGGAGAAAACAAGGTACTGACTAACTATTCAAAAAGTAATCCCTACAGTGAAGTACAATGGTTTGGAGCCAAGACAATACATACATGAACACCCCCACCACTCCGCAAGGCAAGAGAAAAATGGAGAGAAAGATTGGTTCTTAACAGTTCCTAAACAACATTTAAACAATACTACTTAATGAATTCTTGAGACAGCTTAAAAATGGAAATCATCAAATTGTTACTTATAGGTTCCTAGGACAGCTGAGCTACCAACAAAAATCCGCAAACCTTTTACTTTTTCCTTTTATTCCAGCTCTTGAGATATGTACTCAGTCATCAAATTCTATTTACACCTCATTTTGAGATGGTTCTAAATCTCATAATTTTAATGCTGTTAACCACGAGTGCTGGCTAACCAAACACACGTTACCACCGTCGTCTCTTGCCATAAATGAGCATTTTGATGCAATAAGCTGCTTCTTGCAGGTTTCAGCATTGTGAGACAATATGGGCAATATATTCTACCTAACTGATGTTTCCAAGGGCTTGAATCTACCAGCCTATAATGTGATTTTCATGACTTGCTATAATGCAAAACAAAATAAATAAATTAACCACCATTATTACTGCTTACTACTACAATCAGGCACTGCTCGAATCGTAGTTAAAAAAATTAGTTTTTAAATAATTGAATGTGGAAAATTTAGCAACAAATCTATCACAAGTCACAACCATTAAATCAGTAGTGGGTCCCAATAAATATGGACTGATTACGAATAATTAGATCAACAAAGCATGTCGATAAATTAGGTCCAAGTAGCATTGCTCAATTTCAAAAGACCCAACACAACCATCTCTCTTGCTTAGTACTACTAAAATCAGGCACCAGTCGCATAGTATCCAAAACAAATATTTGAAACTGTTATATGTAAGATACCATGTAATTAATGCCATTAATTTTCACTTTTACAGGGCATACCTCTAACTACTTTGAATTAATGCCATTGAAACTCATGGGTTAATGAGAGACTGTTACAACTGTAAAATATTGTCTTCAGCAACATAGCATCATAGAAAGAAAAAAAATTCCCGAAAACCTTCCCCCCCTCCCAAAAAAAAAAAATAATAAAATCAAAAAATACATTTTTTTGGCCAGAAAAGGAATATCAAGAGAATCATGGGGAAAACAGATTCCAATTACCTACCTGCAGAAAATAAAAGGCACATAGAAAATCTAACAAGGGGCAGCAAATAAGCTGCAATCAAGCAAGAACAACTAGCATTTTCATATAACCTTGGCTAGAATAAAGCAAGCTCCATAATTACCAACACAATCCTAAAAAAAAAACAAAATCATTTTTAGAGGGATTCAGAAAAAGGAAAGAGAAAATAACAAATGAGGAAAATTTGGGATACCTTGAATTGGTTGACTCTCCAAATCGGATATACCCGAAGAACCACTCCCTTGTGATCCAATCGACCCCTGTGATGAGGGCTGTTTGGGGGGAAACCGCCCTTCAATACTCTCTTGATTCACCAACCCAATACCATTTTCGCCTTTCGATTCCACTCCATGCCCATTCCCAACCCCTCCTATGCCTCCATTAACCAAATTGACAGCCCCAACAGGTCCCAAAAACTCAGCATTCCCATTAATTTCCAGCAACCCATGACCATTTTCTTCACAATTCTCTTCCAATTCCATTTTTTCTCTCACCACTCTCACGTTCTTTAGCTTCTCTACCCTCTTCCTCTTTGCTTCCATACGCCTCAGTGACTGTAACTCCTTTCGCTTCCTCCACTCCTCCTCCGTTTCCGTCGGCAGCGAACACGTCCTTGTCAAAGACGTGTACGTAGCTACTGGGACCGTAAACCCCATGTTCTTTTCTACGGTACTGATCATGAAGTCTGATATAGAAGAAGAGCGCAGAAGTTTCATAGATCTTTTTGGGTCCACCCCAAATCGACCGTTCATTGACAACCCAAGACTCAGCTCTATCCCTTCTTCTTCCTCCTCCTCATAATTATCTCGACTTCTCTTCTCGAATTTTCGCGGAAAATGGTTTCCCGAGAAAAATCTTTGTAACTGATCGCTTGAAAAACTACCCAGCTGCAATGGAACATGCCTTGTTTTTCCATTTTCCTCAGCTTCGGCCATGTTATAGTAGACGGTTAATAAATCTTTGAAAACACGTAAACTCTAAAGACACCCAGATGAGAATTTTGGGTTAAGAAGCAAAATTGAAGCAGACTTTTCCCGAGAAAATGAGAAGGAAAATTCAAGCAAGCTCAAAATAAAACATGTTAATTTCTATGAAGCTCAAAGAATGTAATCTTAGACATTTGCCAGAGTTTCTCCGGGAAAAATCGGCCGGCTGACCAGAGAGAGAGAGATGAGAGAGAAAACTAGAGGGAAAATGAGAGCGGAAAAGAGAAGGTAAGAGGATTTTAATTCCCAGGGGAAAATAAAATGACTGAAATGCCTCCAGATGATAAAACTGAAACGAGCGACGAGCGACACGTGGCGGACATGAAGAGCATTAAAAGGCCCACGTGGTTAAGACAACCTGGTTTTAAGGACGACGCCAAACAAGCGTCGCCACCGTTTCATATCTCGGGATTTCCGAAACATACACGTGTCGGTTAAAGGCCTCTTAAAAGTTGAAAATTTCGGCCTCGCCGTCCCGCACCGTCTCCCTCTCTACTCTCTGTCTCCCTCTTTAACAGTATAGTATTAATATATTTTTTTTGGAATTATTAATAAAGGTGTTTGGGTTAATTTTTTATTATCGAATATTTAAATTAATTTACGCGTATCTCGACTAATCTCTTCTCCAATCCATTATAAATTATTAAATTTTAAATTCAAGACATCTTCATTGATCATACATATATTTTCTTTTAGATTAATAGTCAAGAATATTCAAGACAACTTATAAATATCTCAATTAATTTTTTATTATTTAAATTAAAAATAAATCATTCAAATCAAAATTAAAATATTTATAAAATATAAATTTCTCATTCTGATCACCCCATCACTAGAATTTGAATTCACGAGGTCGTACATGTTTTGTTGAATTGTCATTGAAATCAACAGCTGTCTTCCATAACTGTAGGGCGTGGAAGCTCTTGAATGTGACACGTGTCCGATAATTCATTTTTGGGCGAGAATATTACGGTGGAAATTGGATTTGAGCCTGCTTTAAACTCATCAGTTTTTATTCAATAAATTGATTACCATCCAAATTCATATAAAAATTCAAAATTATCTGAATTCCACTTGACATTAGCTTAAAAAATACTCATCGATGCATAATTATTAGTCAAGCTTCAAATTTACTTTTTTCTAGTAAAAAGTGAGTTTTTTTTTTTACCTAAAATAAAAGAGAGAGGCGATTAGTAGATAGTAATACGTCGACGTAAAATATTTTATTTGAGTCATAATTACTATTCCGAAAGAGTAATTAATTACCACAACACCATCAAAACCAAGTAACAAAGCTTTGAAACATCTAACTAACGAGCAAAAATTCAGTTAATGGTTACATCATGTCAACATTATCACGTAGTGTAACCATAATATTAAATAAACACGTGAATAGGGTAATCTTACTTTTTTCCATGAATAGATCAATTAACTTACGAAAAATACTATGTAACTGAAATTTACAATTCAAATTTGCATCTCAAATGAAGAGAGATCATTAGATGAGTGGGCTCCATTAATTTTTTTAATGGGACCCACTGATCCAATGACCCTCCTTCATTTGAGATGCAAATTTTGGTTATATAGTATTGCTCCTTAACTTACATGGAGGGATATTAATTTTAAGAAAAATTTTAAATAGATTTAAAAAAAAATTGATTTGATGAATCATTATCGTTAAATAGGTAGTTGATATCAATAAATTCTAGGACTCATAGTTAAATCAATGACAAATATTAGTGAGTCCTAATTTATTAGGCCCCATGACTAAATCAATGACAAATATAATAGTCAAATTTTTAAGTTTGTGTAACATTGCTCTTATTTTAAAGAACATAGTCCATTTTTATCATTAAATGATTAGACTATATGACAATATTGAAAATGGTGACTCATTCAATAAGAATCAAGCGTGGGACAATCCAAGTGGAAATCTAGAATAAGATGTTTAATATTGTTATTGGTCTAACCAACTTGTCTATACTTGCAATTATTAAGTGCAAGTTGGAACTTATCATGATTTAGCACTTTGCCTTTTTGGATGTATACATCCTATAAATCTTTTGACTAGACTTCTTTTACTAAGTTGCCTTTTTATACCATGAAAAATAGAACAAAACGTCTTATCTACAAAAGACAATAATAGTATACCATACACACCAATTTCTTAAATTTGTAACATAAGACTATTTTTGATACTATAATACAAAGTTAATGGGTACTAATTAATTAAAACTTGTCGTATCATATTCGGGATCAGGCATTTGCAGTTCATATCATTCTCGTGTCACGTCATTTTAAAGTCGTGTTATTTATATTTGACATTAATTCAAATTATTTATTTATTCATGTAAGTTGTTCGTGTCAAATGGATGTTCGTATCATTGGTTCAAATCGAATTAACTTGTCATATAATAAAATTCTCATTCCAAATGAACTGTTTTTCTATTATTTTCCATTAAACTTCATGATCATGATAAAAAGAGGGGGGGGGGGGGGGGAATATCATCTCAAAAGATTTAAAAAATTTTGCTTTGTACCTCAAAAATTAGATTTCGAATATTTATCTTACCATATTGTAAAAGAATGAATTATATTAGGTAATACAGACCAATTCCGTATAAGTGGATAAAATAAAATATTAAATATGAAACAAAATACTACTCATTGTAATCCAATTATTTGTTAAGACATTGGATTAAGAGTAGGGATAATAAAATATCAATTACATATTGATCAAAAAATTATCAATCTTGTTTATTTGGTGAGTAAAACAGTAAATTTATAACTTAATATGCTTGAACTAGACTATAATACCACCTTCCCATGTGGTATTATAATCGACTTAATAGTACGGATAAAGTGTGTTATTAGATAAACATTTGAAATAAAACTATATATAATACAAAGTATTTTTTACAACCAAATGTAGTATAAGATTAGATTAAAAAGTTTTAATCTGTGATGACTCTGTAATCTGTTTTTTAATACTGCAATCAAATGACCCATAAGTGCATTAAAAGCGTTACAATATGGCCGTGTCGTTAACTTTCGTTGCTCATTTCGTCAATATCGGGCCACGGTGTAACACTATTAATACTTTTATTAAAGTACAATATGAAAAATTTAATTTTTGAGTATATAAAATAAATTTTTTCGGAGTATAAAATACAATTCGACCTAAAATAAATAAAATATATATTTGCTATATTTTAATTGAGTTATTGGGAAGTAGCTGGTAAGAAAACAAGAGCAGCAAAGATTCCGAGGAATTGACAAAAGCTTAAACTCACACACAACGACGAAAATAAGGTTCAATGAATGGAACGCAGGACTACAAGTATAGTTAAGTACTAATCTCTCTCCCAAACAATGGATTAAAAAGACATTATTTAATGTTTGGCAAAAATGCAATTCTCTGCAAGTGGGTGGGATTAGAATACATTATATTTATGTTCTTTCATGATGTAAGATAACTTTGACGTGTAAATAATTCATGCAAGTTGCTCAACAAGTGACAGTTGTTTTAATGCAACATGCTGTGATGATGTCAATAAATTACTCATTTTAAACCAACAACTAGGTATAGGGTTGTTAGTCGAATGAGTTCAAGTCGAACTTGAAAAACTTGTTTTTTAATCGAGCTTAAAAAAATTGTTCAAATACGGCTCGTTTAGAAAACAAGGCGAGCCTGAACGGGCCAAAAACAAGTCGAGTCCGAGTATTTGCACATAAACGAGCCGAGCCTATCGAGTTTGAGCTAAACTTGTAGGGCTTGCTTTTTAAACGAGACTAAAAACTTATTCAAGTTCGGACTTGTTTAGAAAACGAACTAAGCCTGAACGAGTCCAACCCGAGCCAAACTTGAGCCAAGCTCGAGTAGCTCAGTTTAATTAACAGCTCTAACTAGGTATACACATGTTCTCATTCTTTAGTTTGGTTTAGGCATTGAAAGGAGATGTGTCAATTTTATTTTTATCTATTCACACGAACCGATACGAATTCAATTCGACACAAAATTTGAAAATGACACAATTAACACAATAAACGGGTCATGTAAATAAAAAATAAATATATTTTTTTAAATAGTATCATATGAGTTGTTATAGAAATATTTTTTTATTAAAAAAAACACGAGACGTATCGAAAATGACACGACATGAAATTAACACATCCAAAAATGACACAACACGACACTATTGACACCTTGTTTGAAAGTTACGTTGAGGAGAATTTATGAATAATTTAAAATGAAGTTGAAATATTTGTTAATTAAGTAATTGTCAAGTGGGTAGGAATAGGAAGGACTGAAAAAATAGAAAAGAATCTCCGAACCACACGCAAGGAGAAGGAAATCAAGAGGAGATCAAATGTGGGGCCCAAAGGGGGTTCCCAACTTGCACTTTTAGCGATGTGGGTGTTGGCCACGTGGAGTTTGGTGGGTTGTTGAAGTTTGAAGTACATGTGCCGCTGAAAAATAGTTTCAGATCAAACAGCTAAGCAGCAATCAACTTGCTGAAGGCGACGTGTCCGCTTTCTGTTGGAAAGTAATTTACGTCATACGGCTGTCGTACGCACGCGACCTGTCAGACCGAAAGAGATAGATATGTACGTACATGCAACTTGTTTTTAGAAAATGCTATCCATACCAATTTTACCAAATGAGTTAGCAGATCAATATTGGACCCATTAAATATTGATTAAAATATTTTTAATTGAATATAGGGTTGTTAATTTATTTCGCAAAAATATTTTTTTAGAAAGTATAACATTACTCTTTGATTTTTTTTTCTTTTTCACTAAAATGCTCAACATGACTAGAGTAACTCTAACTCACATGAGCATAAGGACTAGTTAAAATATATTTAAATATTATATTTTTTATTTTATCTAATTACTTTTTTAAATTTACTTCAATTACGCTCTCTATTTTAACTAAGTATTTCACCTAACTTTATTATCTTTCAATAATATAATTTAAAAAATGTTACGTAATCTAACACGTAAGCGTTATAATGATGATAATGACAAGGTATGATGATGTGTCGTGCTATATTATCAAAATTTAAAATTTTTATAACGGTCATATTTATAACGTGCAACCTTTAAATTTGATCAAAGTAGCCACAAAATGTATTAGTGGCTAGCTGAATTATCAACTAACGATTTATCAAAGAAACCTAAGTGCAATTAAAATCTAACTGGGGTTTGTATTTGTTGAAGTATTCTCAAACACTTCGCCAATACGTTTTAGATTTTTGTTCATTTCTATGCACTTCATCTACGGTAATATTAAGTCACACCGAGATTAAAACTAAGTCTTTTTCAACTGTAAAGTTGTTGCCTCGAATTTTTTTGGTGGTGGATTCTATTTAAGGTGATATTGATGAAGAATGACATACATGGTCTACTGATTCGGTGTTAAACTCATCTAAGTTTGTTCCGTTGTTCAAGAGATTGGTGAAGTAATATCCATGTTCAAATAATTCCATACGTAATGCCTAGAATTCAATCCAAAGTATACATTATTCATGTAATTCAACCCAATGCATACTATAGTAATAATTCTAATCAAATTTTAAATAATACAACCTAATAGTAATTTAACACACATCCACTTCAAATAACAAAAATTAACTGATCATAACAATTCAACCATACATTGAATAAATTTAACCATAAATCAGTAGCAATTTAACCACCTATTTAACCAAAAATAATAGTAGATTAATCATCTATTTAACTAAAAATCAATAACAATTTAACCACATATTTAATCAAAAATTAATACTAATTTAACCACCTATTTAACCAAAAATCAATACCAATCAATAACAAAAATCAATATAGATTGAGGTTTTTGGCATTTGGGGGGTGGGGAGGTGGGAGTGGGTTTCGGCATGGGGAGGGGGAAGGGATTTTGAAATGGGGGAGAGGGAGGGGGATGTGGGTTTTAGCAGCAAAACAGGGGGATGTGTAGGGGGATGAATACCTGGTTATTCAGTTGGAGAAGTTCCGCAGTAAAAAGTGACGAGCAAGCTGCCCTCTCTAGATCCGGCGAGAATGAAGGCCTCCTAGGTTTTAGCGAGGACGATAGCTAGCTAGGTTGGAGCTAGTTTTTGGAGTTAGCCTCGCCAAAATAACTAAAAATTAGAGAATAACTAGCGAGTTGGAGATGCTATTAGAGAACTTTTCAACTTTAAAAAAAACTTTCCATCTTTTTATTTTTGAGTAATGCTATTGATACCTAAAGCATTAACATAATTCGTTGACCTATTGATGTGACAGTGACATAGTCCAATAATGTTATTGTGATTGTAACTCTTGAACTTTTTCATTTAGACTCCATCATTTGACACATGATTATGTCAATTTTTTTTTTTTAAGTCCAATAGCATTACTCTTTATTTTTTCATTATACCACACAAGACATTAATCAATTCTATCAAATTATGACATTAGTTTAACAGAATAGGAGTTTTCAACTTTGTTTAATCTCAATTTCGTACACGAATATCGCATTCACACACGTGTGTGTATGTGTAATTTTTTTTCACGCACTGATTGTAGTGTTCTATCATTAGACTTGTATCTAAATAAGAATGGTGATCGATCCCATTGGGTTATCGATTTTTAATGAACTTAAATATGACTTATGAAAATAAAATTTGATGGATAATATGACCTAAATTGGTTTAAATGCGAAAGGTGTGATTAGCAAGTTTTTAAAATTGACCCATCTCTATGTAAAGAGTAACACTTACATCGGAAATAAGGATAAAATTTAATTTAATTTTCTTAAATTTTTTGTTAAAATTTAAATCCTGAAATTTAATAATCAAAATTTCCACAAAAATATTCTCAAAATTTTTATAATCAATTAAAAAAATCAAAGCCTAAAAATTTTAATTTTGAAAAAATCTATAAGAATAAAAGAGTAGAGATATGTATAAAATATCTGAAGATACTTGAGAACAAACTTGGTGTTGTTCATCTATTAAATAGTTGTTTGATTTTTTTATTAAACAAACTTTTTTGACTTGAGCCGGGTCATACACTAATCAAATCCATGTCGTTCTAATTTTTTTTTTTTTTTTTTTAAATTTCTCTCCCGCCATGATTGAATGAGAATGTATAAGAGGCTTGTGAGATTGACATAAGAGAGCAGATATGACTATATTTCTGGGAGCGATTTTCGAGCGAATGTGAAACGCATACATACAAGTTAGGCCTTGGAATAAAAGACAATTCCGAATCCGCTTTGTCTATGAACAATAAAACTATAAGTAATGCAACTATAATCTCATGGAGAGTTCGATCATGACTCAAAATGAACGCTGACGACATGCTTAACACATACATGTCGGTCGAAAAGTGATATTTTCAGTGATGGAAGGGTGAGTAACGCGTAAAAACTTGCCCTTGGAAGGGGAACAACATACGAGTCTAAATGAGCTAAAATCGGGCAGAGAGTGAGTTACTTAAATGGTTAATAGTCATAACTGAAAAACAATCGAGCCGTCCCATACTAAAAATTTTGGGGCATGAGGGCCCGACGATGTGAAGTTTTTTTGTTCTATGTTGCTAGTGGGAATAAAAATCGGTTGTTTTAGTTCAAATTTAACCCATACAGGGAGCCCAGCGATTTGTGGTTGGACCTGAAATCACAGAATACACAAAAAGGGCGCTGCTCTTGCCCCTAAAATCAACACAAGGTTCAGATATACAATTGAAAGATTTGGATGTACATTCTGTAGGATCAAAAGATCCTCAATCTGCACCGAGTCCGGATCTCCTGTTGTACAGCAGGGAAGTTGTTCCACAAAACGCCGTCGTTTTGGGGAAAAAAAAGACATCGTTTTATGCACAAAACAGCGTATTGAAATTTTAATCCTCAGTCTGCACCGAGTCCGGATCCCTGCTGTATGGGGTGCTGCTCCACAAAATGCTGTCGCGGAAAAAAAAAAAAAAAAAAACATGATTTTATGTACAAAATGGTGTGGTTTTGTGGAACAACACCCCTGCTATACAAGAAGTGATCAGTATCCGTCTGCAGCATACACGATGCAGCTGTGTCAATATAAAATATCCAACAAAACTTAGCTGCCCCTAGTTCTGGTAGATTTTTCTGCTGATTTGTTAGGATCATCACATACTGAAGTTCATGAAAACTTTAAATAAAGAGAATTCCGCTGGAAACTTTCCATAAAATGTCTCAAGACATGGAAGTTCTGCAAAAATTATTTTCTACCAATGAACATAGTAGCCACCCTACACAACCATTGTAAGAAAGAATACCTGGAACTACACAGAATGCCATTTCATCTTTTGAAGAAACTGATCCCAAAAAAAAAAAAAAACTTGAAGAAACTGTAATTCAGAAGAATAAAGTTATTGGCTTTTCTGAAGTTAATATGAGTAGATCACTAACCTTCACTATTTGAACTGACAATGAAAAACTGTTAAAAATATCCACAAAAATTTGTCCAGCCATAGTTTCAGACTGGAATAGCATTTTGACTTGAACCACCACCTCAACGGCCACCTCTCCCTCTTCCTTGCTGATAGCCTTCTCCAATGCGCCCACCTGGGCCCCTACCTCGCCCTGAGAAGTTACCACGGCTTCCAAAGTCATTTCTGATGTAGCCACGACCACCAGCAAAGTTTCCACGGCCCCTGAAGCTGTCATTTCGAAACCCTCCCCGTCCAGGAAGAAAACGACCCCTCACACTGTCAACTGCAAGAAACCGCAGCAAGTATGAGCTGCATGATATAAATATGAAACTGTGATGGAAAAATTGCGTCGCTTCATTTAATGTGGTTGCCAACACTCAACAATTCTTCATGAAAATTCCCATGTTATTGATTTCTGGATTAAATCTGCCTAGTTCTTAGTAGTATATCCAAAAGCCTGATACGCTTACCTCGAGTTGTAGTCCTCTTTATCTCAACTTCAGCTTGACGACCCCCAATAGTAATTGGTGATGCCTAAAAAATTAGATTTTGTTATATTAACAATGGGGGGAATCCACAATGTTATAAGGCCACATCGATTAAAAAAAATCATTTGTTCCCATCTCCCACACTGCAACCATTAACAATGGGGGGAATTCATTTTCGTCTGTTGGCGTGTCTAATGAACACAGACAAGATTTTCCAGAAACATTGATCAAGGGAAAACTGCAACAGTGTCAGCTACTAAATCCAGAGACAGATTTCAACAAGTTGACTATAAAAAGGGAAAAAATCGAAGTATGATTACTTCAAAATACAGGGTATGTCCACATCTTAGTTCTGAGTATCGATCTTAAAAGCATTATCAGCCAGTGCGGAGGGAGATGCTGGTGGCCTGGCACATCCATCAAGCACACCACATCAATATATGGCTTGACACGTTAGGGAAACCTCATTCTCAATATGCACTAAAAAATCCATTACGCGTGAACAAATATATATCTCATGGATTTGTATTCTGACATTGGTTTTCCTCACACGAGTACTCTTGGCCCTTTTGGGATATGTAATACAAAATCTTAAATGATACCTGGAATCTTAAAAGAATATAACAAAACAAACACACGCTATTGTATGCCGAAGGTATACCCATCCATCATGGTAAATCAATAGTCATAGAACCTCCTCTACGTCAATATTTCTGGACAAGTCACTAGCATGAGATTACTAACGGTGACTTGCAAAATACCTGAATTGCCTTGTGCACGGAGCTCAAATAGTGAAACTCAACGAACCCAAAACAGAATCCCTGTTGCTGACAGAAGATAAAGAGATGAAGACACAAACATTAAAAGACCATTTAGACAAGCACTGAATAACATGCTAAACAAGTTGTGTGCCTGCCAACCTTGTTACTTCTGACTTGTACACCTCCTTGCTTAATAGGTCCAAATTTCTTGAACTCCACCTCGAGTTGAACAACCATCACATTTAGAGGCAAATTCCGGATAAAAATAGAGTGTCCCTCAGCTATAAGGAGTAAAATGAGGATGTTAAATAGAAATATCTTTTATAAGACTTAAAAGAAGAAACTACAATAATAACATGAATAAGAAGCAGATGTAGTGCCAACTTCCAGCACACTAGATTTACACCTAGAAATGTTCTCATTATGGCACCCAAACAATGATGCATCAAGGATTATCTTCATATATAAGTGCTTGAAGATGAGGTTCAGAGAGCACTTTTTATGTGTGAATGCCCTAGCAGGGTATTCAAAACTTGTGGGGCCCTATCTATTTCATCTCTCGAGCCCTGCTGAAAACCCCCTCCCCTTCGGACTCCGTATCTCTTTTGACTCTATATATGTGGACAAGTGTTCAAGAAGGAAGGCAACAACGTATCTTATGCCAGTACGGAGCATAAATACCTTCATCCTGAGCACTCCAACTCTCATGGGCATTGACGCTGCTAGGGGCACTAGAGGCTGATGCTTCAGGTGCCAGAGCCTGTGCAGCCGAACTAACTGGCTGTTTTTCCATCTTTGAAGGATCCACCCTTGTGTTGTTAGAGGGTATGTAAACTTTAGTAGGCCCTGAAACCCTTTTCTTGGTTTGTGAACTTACAATGGATGCATATGACTTCTTTGGAGAATCCTCTTGGGCAGTAGAAGCCGCTGATTCTGTAAGTGCAGAAATGTGATCCAAAGCCATATGAAGTTCAGGATCGACCACCACTTCCCTTTCATTAGCTAAATGTCTCTCATTGTCCAATGGGTCATGGGCATTTTCCTCAACATTCAGAACCTCTACATGCGAAGTTGTCTGGTCCAGCATTGGAGGATCGAGCACACGGGCGGGCTCTGGAAAAGAAATGAAATATTATACCAAAAGGCTTGCTCCAGACAGCATGAGCATAACTGAATGAAAACTACGTAAAAAGGAGGGAAAAAAAACCTGGAACTGGGGTCAGGGAAGCTGATGGGGTATCATCAATTCCATTAGTGGTCTCTGCGTTGATTTCCAAAGGTTCACTTTCCTCGACATACCTAAAAACATCATTCAAGACAAAGTACCCTTTGTCTTGTGGAGCAAGGAAAAAGGTTTGTGCGAATTTTCTTCTCAGGTTATCCTTCCCAGTTAAACATCCAGTTACCAAAACAATCACTCCATCCTTGTAAGAATCCTGAGCATCCGCATTCATTATTTCTGCCTTGTAGTTCTTGTAATCCAAGGAACAGATCTTATCGTCGATATTCTGCTCCAAAGTAAAGAACAATCGAAATATTTATCTTAAAGGACTGCCAAATGATAATTAAAAAGGTTTACTCTGCTACCAACAAAATCACAAATACTTCTTATTAATTACTTGGGTAAATCAATTGAAAGATGTAGAAATAGGTAGAAACTTCAATAAAGGAAAAAGAATGGAAGTGCAAGGTCCTATAGGAACAAAACACTAGATGTATATAAATTGCCATGTTACCAAAAATCGTATTACTAGAGTTAGTCTTCACGTAACAAAGTTATTTGTGACAGCCCCATCCAGTGTGGAACCAGAAACTTCAAATTTGGGGCTAGATAGAAGCATACTAATGGAAAATATCAAAACTTAGGGGGGCCAAAAAAGACAAAAAAATCCATGGGCATGCCCCCCCCCCCCTCCACCACCACAAGGCCATAACCGAATTACACCATTGGAACCACCTGTGTCAGTTCTCAAGTTTGCATTGCCAGGGTAAAATAAAGTAGAAAACCTCAACAAATCAAAGACGTGAAGTTTAGCTAGTGGAACGTGCGCTCTTTGATTGCCATATAACTTTATATGTATCTAATTATCCTGGTTTAACACATTCTGCATGTAGTCCGAAAGAGGTTCAGAAAAGGAAGGGACATATTTGGGAGATTAGTTTACATTGTGGCGTTGGTACCTTATGTTGTCTAGTTTGAGCTTAGCTAGGTTTCCCCAATTCTTTTTTGATAGACAATGAAGAATATTCTTAAGGTGAATGGGTCTTCGTTAGTTTACTTTGTAGTCATAAGATTCTACAGTATCGCTTATTGAGTTCCACTTCGATCCTATTACAATTGGGACTTAGGAGTGCTTAAAACTTTATACACTGTTATGTAGTCCGCTCAATAAAATGGCCAATGAGTTCCAGAGAAATTTTAAGCAACATGCTCTTTAAAGATTATCTCATGCCATTTTTAACCCAGGTACGATGCCCGCCAGAGTTCAGGATCCATTCCCTAGCCTTTTCCCCTTTTCTTTTCTTAAATTTTTTTGCACCTTTAAGCTCGTACAACCCCACAACTGGACCTTTTTAGCATTTGTTTTGTTTTAGATTCTATCTATAAATCTCATCCTTTTTCCACTCAAATAACAAGAATTTCACTTCAAACGAAACAAACTGGCACATAATAAGTACCATTCATGTGTCCACACAAACTGGCACAAAATAAGTACCGTGCACCCACCTTTTCACAACGGCAGGAGATGCTACACAAGCTAACAGCTGGTGGCACATTTAAGGGTTGAATAGCTTCTACTCACTAAAGCATCATCACAAAAAAAGGCATATAGAGACAGTATAAACACTTGCTGAATTTTATTTTTGATTTAGAAATTTAATTATCTCTAGCTATAATTGTGGGGACACTAATAAAGATCAAATAGAGGGAATCTACCCCAATTCACCACACTCACTTTCATGGTTGTCACCGACGTCATTACACCATTTGGATCGGGCCGGCTTAACACACTTGATTCTTGATAAAATCTGTGAACCAACTCTGGGGAGTGGTGAAGAATATGGTAGTACTGCTCGACAAAAGCATTTCCAACCATTTGGGGACTGGGAGGACTCTGAGGAGTTTCTGTTTGCATTGCCATTCACTGAAAATCCAACACTAGTACATTACTATAATTAGAATGAAAATAAATTCTTAGAATCTATATATCCCAATTCAAGGGTGAAAATGCAAAACAAGTCTGAGGAAAACCAAATTGCAAGTATTATTTCCGAATGTAAACAAGGAACCGGACAACAACAAAAATAGAATATGTCATTATTTGAGAGGATAAAACAAGTCCCAATTCGTAAACTTTATCCGATAATTATTCATTAAAAAAATATGAGGGTCAAAAAGCAGTAAAACCACAATGTGCCAATAAAAGAAACAGTTTTGATGAATAGGATAGTCAAGTTTATGGGACTTAAGCGCTCCATTGTACCCACGCCACCCCAAAAAAAAAAGAGAGATTTGAAAATCATATCTGGCACAGCATACATACATAGATATGTATAATTTTTAAAACCAAGAATCACTATAACCCCTAAACCCTATTATGGCAACATTTAACCAGTCCATTCAAACGTATTACGATTATACAAGCTATTCATATTAGGAAATAGGCTCTGATTCTGGACTATGAACTACCACTATTAAAGATATGTAACTTCATCACACACATAAACATTTAGATATGGTTGCAAACAGAAATAATTTCAAAAACAAATATCATGGGACAGGGGTAAAAGATAAAAGGAACCAGAGAAAGGATACAAAACATAAAACACCCACATTCTCGTAGATACCCTTAAACCTCGGTTTATTAAGTAGATTAAAAGACAGTAAAATAAAACGAAAAAGAAAAGCAAGGGCTTCAATCGAAATATAAATTTATATCCAATACCTATTAGATCTTTCCACCAATTACTGGTCTAAACTCACAAAAATTAGAACACTGAACTCCAAAGAACAGAAATTCAGGATTTTTAAGAACTGCATTTAGCAGAAAAAAAAAAGAGCCTGAACTGCCACATTAATCTTTACAATGATGGCTGATCACGTTATAGAAATTCAAAGAGTAACTGGTAAGTAAGCATAAAATTTACGATTTGAAAAAGATTAAACTCCCTGTACTTCACAAAACCATCAATAGCCCCAGAAATTCCAAACTCACAAGACCCAGATGAGAACCAAATTGCGAACCTGTTATGCTAATGCACTACGGTGACGAAGGACGAATAGAGCGACGGAGAGAGACGGAGAGAGAGAGAGAGTCCCGGAAAGCGACGATGCAGAGATTTGAGTTTTGTGTTCTCACAGAGGGTACAGAGAGAAGGAAAGAGAAGGAACACTTGGCGCACGAGGGTGGGAGGGAGTGTGGGAAAGCTACCTGCGACTTATGCTGCTCCTGGGAACTGCTTAGGTTAGATTTTTCTTTGCATACAAACTATTTTTTTAAGGTTTAAAAACAATCATAGTCCGGCATAAATATGCTTATCATTAAAGAATTACGAAAATGTATTTTTTGTAATTAAAATACTCCAGTTTTTTTTCTTTTTTTCTTTTTTGGATGTTTGGATTATTTAATTAAAAAGGAGTGATATTATTTTTATTAATAAACACAAATTTATCACACAAAATATCACTACTTACTTAACATTAAATGCAGATCACTCGAACAGTGTTTAAGAGAAGAGTCTAAACGGGAGCAATGGTATGTAACCCAAATTTATAACCACTTCCAACCATGATGACGTTAGATGAATAGTTATTTATGTGTAATAAATTTATATTTGTTAACCAAAAAAATCAAAATTCGACATTGTTACAAGTACAACAAAAATATTTTAGTTGGTTGATACACTTTCATCTAGTCTTTCAAAGGTCGAGTCGTTTTTTGTAGGGGTGTAATTTGGGCGGGCCAACCTGAATTCAACCCGAGTTCAACCCGAAAAAAACAGAGCTTAGGTTAAATTTTTTAATATTTTGGTTGGGCCTGAGCAAAAAAACTCTAACCCGAATTGAATTTGGGCAAACCTCGAATTGTCGGGTTCAATCTGAATATTAAAATCAGGTTAAACCCAAATATACATAAATATATAAATATATTTAACTAGTGTTAATATTTATCTTCACTCTTTAAAGTCCAGACTTTCACTTCACTTAAAGTTTTCACCTTTGCGCCTCCATCACTCCCAAATCCATCTTTCACTTATCACTCCTCCCTCTCTCACTCTCTCTCTTCATCTGCATCTCGCCCTTCATATTAGATCACTTGAAAAAATCAGATCTACACTTAAAAAAATTAAATATACACTTCAAAAAATCAACCCGAATTAAGTAATTCATTTCCAATCCAATTTTTAACCCGAATTAAGTAATCTAAATTCAACACGAGCCAGTCCGAATTAAACTCGGGACAGTACTTGGGTTGAGTATCTCGAGTTAAGATAAGATTAAGATTAAAAATTATATACCTATGATCGAGCTATGATCGGACTAGAATTAACCTCTCAAGTCTCAACCCGTCCACTCCACCTGAATTGCACCACTAATTTTTTGAAGGTGATATGTAAACTTGGATAAGTTAGTTTTCTGGATTTTCTCGTGAAACTGTGTTGAGTGATTTGATTGATGTTAGATGAATAATTATATTTATATGATGAATTTGTATTTGTTAATCAAAAGAAGTGATAGTTTACCGCACACTACTTGTATAACAATAAGTTTTTAAATGCTATGACATGACATGTAAAGTTCATATCTATTTATTTAATATATAATAAATCACGTTGGATTGAAGAGATTCTGTTACAAATACAAAAATATAATAACATTTAGTAATACAAATGATAAACAAGATGAGATTATATCAAAAACAAATAAAATTAATACCAAAAAAAATGAATAAATAAAAAAGAAAACGTTTTAATCCTAAAATGATGAAATACAAATGAAATACGATATAAATTAATTAACATCTTTAATTTTAATAGTTGACATTAAAAAAAATAGGTTGTTGGTGGGTTGGGCTGAGGGAGCAAGACTCAAGTAAAGCCCAGAGAAAGCCCAAAGCTCCTTGTTCTTCTCCTCCATAACTCTGCAATTCCAAAACCGAACTTCACCACCACCTCCCATGGCGTCGGCAGCCAAATCCATCGTCCTGACTCTGAAACGCTACACAAAGAAGCCATGGGAGATCACCGGCCCATGCGCCGACCCGGAGGACAAATTGGCAGTCCCCAAAGCAAACGAGTAAAGAGTTTTCTGCCCCGCCCCCGCCCCCGCCCCCCTCCGATCCCAACACCTTCTACGACATATGATGAAAGAGAAAACTTTCGACGCCGGTGATTTTCCGCGCGGATTACTTGACTGCACAAGTGGAGGAGGACTATAATGCCGTTGCAGGAGGGTACCAGAAATGAGGTCAGCTTAGCAATTTTACATCGATTTGTTTCGTGAGGTACTTTAGAATTAGGGTTTTGATGGGATTATAATGCATTGGAATTGAATTCTGAAATGGTAGATAATGGTTTACTTTTTATTTTTAAAGAATCGCCTGCATGATCATCGAAATGCCTAAATTCCCATCTTTTGTTTACACTGAAACCGATCAACAATAATTTTGGCATGTTATTCATTTTATTTCCTTGATATTAGAAAATTGAAGATTATTTTTAATGAGTAACTTATTGTCACTTCCATTTATAAGCTGGAGTTCTTGACTTCATGGATATGCAAAGTTATCTTCCTTTTTGAAGAATCCCTTAACCCTTCTTTTATTAATTCGGGTATTGAAAAGTTAAACAGTTCCTAGAACACATTTACAGATAGTTTATGACGAATGGATTAATTTGATAATGTATATGTATGCACATTTGTAGTTAATTCTTCATTAGCTATTTGTTTATTATGCAGTTTGCCTCCTTCCATGAGTATTTGAAGAAGGAAATCAACTCGCTTTGAGGAGATAAAAGTGTCATTTGAATACCATATGCCAGCCATTTCTTACTATATTCAGCTTTATCATGACTAAATCTTCTCTAATTTGTTAGTTGGCAGAAGGGTACTGGACCTAATTGCATACATTGCTTAGTATTTGATTGGCCTCTAAACTCCTCCCTCAGGACACTGTTGCATTGCCCATGGGGACGTGGTAGCCCGGACTTCTATGGGTCCTTGGTTCGACCTCCTAATGAGAATGGAGGTCCTTGGGCGGGCGTCTCCTCCCTAAGACTTGCTTTCTCTGTATGGAGTGCCCCGTGGTTCCTCGAGTGCCAGCCGCGGAGAGGAATGTCATCAACTAAGGTGCTATTGGCCATTAACCACTCGCTCGCCGCTGCTCGGGCTCCGCATTTCAAGTTCGTTATCCTAACCGTCTCCTATGCTCCACTGGGAGCCTGGCCCCTTCTATCTTATCTACTGCCTTGCTCCTCGGCTCCATACTGCTCCAGCTATTTTCATCTCTGTTCATCTACATTTTTAAATGCATTTAAATGCACCAACTGGGTTATTGAAATTGAAGTGTCTCATCAATGTTCTGTTTGGGAAATAATTCTGCCCTTTTGTTGTAAATCACCCTTATTGAGTCATTGACACCTTATCTAGATTTTGAGATGTTAATCAGATACCAACATATGTTGTTGATGACTGTAGCATGTTTGCGAAAATGACTTATTGACATTCGAGGCCGTTAGTAAGTAGTCTAGTTTTGGTGAACCGACTTCCATATATATACCCTTCTGGGGTATTCTGGAGCAGATAAAATATCCCAGGATGCCCATTTTCCAGCCTTATGAGCTTTGAAGCAAATGCTATCATATTATTTCTTCTGGGTGAATATTATTTGACATGTCTTGATGAAGGATTGCCAGTTGTGATTGAAAACTTGTAGATTTTGGATAACGGGAGATTGAAAACTTGTAGATTTTGAGAATGATAATGTTGTGACCTCATTACGACAGAGATCGTGATCCTCATACCTTGGGACAAGAATATTGCATTCGAACTGTTCTCACTTCACATGTGATTGCGATGTACCTGCAGACTCTGGGGTGCAAGATAACTTTGTTGAATTTCCTCCTCTAAAATTTGTCTACGTTATGAAACTACTCCTGCCAGGCTACCACCCAAACACCCCTCACAGCACCTTCATTCCATCTTCCTTGGTTTCCCCTGAAACATCATAGTTTCCCTTTTTTATTTTTTTACTACACAAAATGAATAACTAAAACATAAGGGTGTCTTGCATTCGCTAGTATTTAAATATAAGCTTGCATAGCACTGTGCTTTTGTTGTTGGCTATTTACACTGTTTAACATTCATTTTAGGACATTGTCTTCATCCCAGCTGCATCTTTGATAGATAAGATATTCATCCTGTCACATGATGTTGTTGGCTTTGATACCTAGGTTTACTATCTGCTGAGTTAGCTAATGGACGGAAGCCCGAGATTTGACAACCCTAGTTTTTTTGTTTAGATTGTATGGTATGTGGTGATTTAAAGGCAAAACCCGTTGTTTGGGAACACAATGATACATATAAGATGGGTCCCTTGTCTTTGCGAATGTTGTTGTCCAAGAGATGATTGAAATTGCATGTCTTATAAGTCTCCACAACTCTTCCAAAACTAGATCCATTAGACATAATGGGCAAGTTGGACTTTTAGGCTTTGTGAACGTGTTTCTTTCCAATGTGACCGAGGTAGAAGCTGCCCTTGGACTTAGGCTATGGACATCATCTTCCTTAACACAAGGGGGCACTGGTTTTGACCCCTTGTGACCCTCTCAATCCTATAGTTTATTTTGTTCGACTTCTGGTTGGTGCTCCCTAGTTTTGAATTCTTGGCTTCACCACTGATGAAAATGGCACTCGATATAGTCAAGAGCCAAAAGCAAACATGTCCGTAACACAAACCTACTCAAACTTGTTCTATCTGCAAAAGATTGATTGAATGCAAATGGTCGAACATGATAATGCACCAATTTGGAGATATGGTGCTCGATGGACCATCAAATGCTGGTTGTATTTCGATTTTATTTGTATTTTGAAACGTGACATGGAGAATTCTGCAGATTATGAGTATCACTTTTTTTTTTTTGGGGTAAGGGATGAAAGTAGATAATCTCAGCAATTTTATTGTGTCAATATTAGAGACGAGGTGTGTGTTTGTATGATCTTGTTTGTGGCAAGTGTTTTTTTTATTTTTTGGTGTGTTTTTTTTGCTAAATATAAATTGAGATTAAGGGAAAAGAAAGTTACAAAGATAAAAATCAAACATCGAGACTTAATACACTCCGGAAGGCCTTACAATGTAGCTCACCACCTAGTCTAAAAATAAAAAGGAAACATCTCCTAGAGACTAGGTAAACCAAGACACAAATAAAATAATTCTATTTCCATCATTTCCACATATGCGTCACTTAATGGCAATTCGTCAAAAAGACTTTCGCCCTAATGACAGACTTTTAACTTGTGCACAAAGAAAGTAGGTAATTCTTAGATCCATGTGCATTACTATTAAATTTGATTTGGGTTGGATTATATTGGAGTTTTTAACCCGACTCGTGTCGTGATTTTGACTTCAAAAATTCATTTGAATTAGCTAGATTTTGTTCCGAATTCTCGAAACATCTTGGCTAGTGCTTTTGCTTTCTCAATGAAGGTAGTTTTCAAAAGAGTCAGCCAAGCTTGACAAGTGAATGGAATTGGATGAGAGAGAAATCTGCAATCCTGCAAAATATAGAAACAGAAATACCTTCTATGGGCGAACAGGGCAATACAAATCTGGAGGAAATTGTCCTTTGAAAGGCCTGTAGAGTTGACAAGTCTTTGAGCATGAAAGACATTTATTTACAATTCAAATTAACCAAGAATTCAACATCCACCACCCCACTACAGAGGACTTTGTAATGCTTTGTACTGCTGCAGTGACCCTACTACAATTGATGTGGCCCGGGAATGTACGACTTATTTTATTTTCTTTTGTTTACAACATCAAGGGATAACAAATTTAATTTTATAAACTGGCTCGAACATCTTTGACTGTTGAACTCAAAAAAAAAAAAAAAATCCGATTCCGTTTAAGAACACCATTGAAATATGATGAGTGAAGTGTGAAAGAAGCTTATCCATGAGCTTCTAACCTTATTTATGGGTTGAATGAAAAGGAAATGTCCAACGTTAACGACACAGACTAGTTACAAGGAAGAATCAAAATTTTGTTTCTAAACGTCCGAAACATTTTTGTTTCTAAAGAAATCGAAATTCTAATACTTTGAGGTGTTTCATAACGTTTTAAAATGTTTCAAGATATTTTGGTATATTTCGACTAATGTTTTGAAAAATATAATTCTTAAATTTTTTATTTTTTTTTCATTATTTTCCCAAAACAGATCGAAACGTTTTCGAAACACGTCGAAACGTTTATGTTTCCTAGGTGACCGAAATGATGCACCGAAATAAAATTTTGATCATTGCTTACAAGTAAATATGACCCAACCTCAAAATAACACTATATGAATACGACACAACACTATTAGATTTACTCCTAAATACGTTTATGAAAAGGATAATTTTATGAACAATAATATTATTTATACATAATTTGTTGATCTAATTTATTACGACCATTATATTGGTTGTGGGTCCCCACAAAAATTGGGATTAAAAATATATATTAATTTTTTATTTAAAATATGACATGTGTAAAATTTTATATTTTATTGTTATTCATTACTTTATTATTTTTTTAAATCACTAGTTATAAATCACCTAAATCAAAATCAATGGAGGGAAAGTTGTACTCTTGCAGTCTGTATTCACCAAAACAAGAAACTCTTTGTACTGGTTGGGCTTTTACTGTAATCAGATCAAGGAGTGTATGTTTTGATGTATGGGAGGTACCAAACCAAAGGATCATTGGATCCATCTTCAGTATCACTATCACTATCACTATCACAATCACAATCACCATCGTCATCGCCCTCATTATTATAGGAATCTCTATCACCACCAAAATCAATTATTTCTATTAGGACCTAACAAAAATCATGTTCCAATTGACATAATTCAATAGTATCTTTTAATTATAATTATTAAATATTTTGAATAATGTTAGATTGACTAAACACGGGATCAAATCATGTCTTTGACGTGTTGAGCGAAATTTGAATTTTACACGAGTAAAAATGGGACCAAGAATATCACCATGTCAATGCAATAGATTGATATTGATGTTGATGAATCGGTTTATGAATTATGGTTAGAGGTGAAATATCACTTAAACCCAGAGTTAGTTGATTCTTCTTAAAATGCATTGAGGTGTATTAATTGACTGGACATCTATAGATGAAATACTTTTTCGATACGGGTTAGAGAACAGTACTAAATCGAGACAATCTCTGATTACTAGATATAACTTAAAAGTAACAAGAGTTAAAGTCGTTCAATTGTTGATAAGAAAACAACCTGGATCACCAACTAAGGCCCTTAAATGACTGCTCAATGATAATGGAGGTAGGGGGTGAAGAGATAGTCAAGAGGTTTGCCTAAAAGCTTTAGTCTCTATTTTTGGTTAATCTAACATTACTTTTTTATTTATTTATTGGACCATAACACTTGCTATAAGATCATATTATATAGTATAATTCTAAGAAGAAATGCAACAGTTGGCCACAAGGTTAGCAATAAGTCATATCACATCTAGTTCGTATAATAAAAACTCCAGTAATACTAAAATTTACTCAATATATACACAATTCATTTATAATCGTGTATAGTTGGGTTTATACTACGTCGGGTTTATCTTGATTGATTATAAAATAGGTTAGATAAATCAATTCCAATATCACCTGGACCTATTAAGAAACAAATTGAATATATAAATAATGAAAACTTTAAACTCTGGTCTTGAAGCACCAAATAAGAGTTTTATTTTTATTAGGGTAAAATACATATTTAGTCCTCAAAATATGCATATAGTATCTATTTGATCCCTAAGGTTCTTAATTTATATTTATGTGGTCCCATTTCAAACATCTGTCAAAAAATCATTAACGCCTCTAATCACGCACCAATCAAATGTGACCAAATAGTTACAAATTAAGAACTTTAAGGATCAAATAGATACAAAATTAGGAATCATGTGATTGACATGTGACCAAAACCATCACGATTTTCTGACGGACGTTTAGGATTCGACCACGTAGATATAAATTAGGAACCTTAGGGACCAAATAGACACAATTAGAAAATTGGAGACCAAATAAACTCTAAACGCATAATTTAGAGAGTAAAAGTGTATTTTACCCTTTTTATTATATGTCTCATCGGTTCATGCAGACTTGCAGTTGTTTCTTTTGTTAGTCAATACCTATTAAGCAGGTAAATCAAACCCTAATTTGGAAGCACCAAACCCTAGAGTATTTTTCTCTTTATTACCTGTCTCTTCTGAAGTTGCAGTTATTTCGTTCGTTGTTAGCCCATGAAAAGAACTGATAAACCCTAGAAACGAAGAAAAGGGTAAAGTTAAGTGATGAAAGTGAAGATAAATGCGTACAGAAGACAATGCATAAGATGGCAGAGATAGTGAACTTTACTTTCCCTCTGCCATGAAAGTTTTACAGACAAATGAAAGAACATGAAAGCTCCTGTGCTCTCTTTATGTTTCTATGCCATCTGCTCAATGACTCCCCCTTTACCTACAAAACGCTGTGGAGAGAGAAGAAGGTAAAAAAAAACAAAAAAAAAGCATTCCTGGGATTCCTGAGACTCTAGTTCTTGCAATCTGGAGAGTCTCAGTCGATCTAGATCCACAAGTGGTAATAGAGACGAGTTGTAAATTTAGACATTCTGAGTTCGGATCTTGAGAATGTCTTGAAGTCAGGTAATGAGAGATTTATCGCTCATTAATACCCTAGTCCCGGCATCGATGGTTTGTCTTTGATCGAACCGGAAAGGAGATTAGTTGAGATGCGCGTAAGCTAACTCGGACATCCTGATAGTTGTGTTTGAATTAATGACAGCTTATTTTTATATGTATCAGTAGATTTCTATTGCAATGAAAAACCAATTGTAAAAATTTAGAACAATGCATCCATACAGAGAAGAAAACAAACACAATATAAGAAATTTTATACGTATTATGTTCGAATTAGTTAAAAATAAGAGGCATGAACCTCTTCAATTTTTTCACTGTTTGCTTTCTCCTCTCACACTGCCTACTTTTTTAACTAATAAGACATGTTATGAATTGCCAACACAACGAAAGGAGAAGTGTACCTCTCTTGTTCTGCTATACTTAATTTACTTGCCAGAAGGGAACAAAAAAAAAAGGTGTGCTGCAATAATAACTCCATTAATTTTCATAGCCACAGCCCCTACAGGCTTTGTACAGCAAGTACCTTTGTTGGATTATTTGATTTTTTTTTTATTTTTGGGCTCAACAGGCAGGAGTGTTCAGGTCAGTTTATGCGCAACTTCGACTAATCTCTTCTCCGGTCCGGTGCCATCCACGCCGAAACTAGAGTTCAGTTTACACGCAACTTCGACTAATCTCTTCTCCAGTCTGGTGCCATCCACGCCGGAACTAGGGTATTTATTAGGGATAAATCTCTCATGATTTGGACCAAAGAATTACGAAAATTCGAATTTAAGACATCTAAATTTACAGTTTGTCCTTGTTACCTTCTAGTTACCCCTGGGTTGATTATTTGATCTTCCTTGTTAGCTGGATATAGGAGTAAGAGTGTTTTGGACCAACAGGGCATTGGCAACTTTGTAATTCACAGTAGTTGGAAAACTCAGTGTTAGTCTGTTGTCTTGGTGCCCATCCTATCCCACTATGCTATTGATATAGACTCATAATTAGGAGTTATTTGATTGTATATATTTTGTTGAATTAGAATATCCTGGTTTTTGTCTTACTCGTATCCTATTAAAGATGTTCATTCAAGTTATAGAATTTATTGATTATTGTGTTTAATTAAGTTCGTATCATACAAGTTATGAATAGTTGAGTTTGTATCGATCTACTTACTAAGAACATATGATAGAACACCACGATTATAGTATCAACATATTAAGGTGAGATACATATATAATAACTTCTTGTAAGGTTGATAGATCATATTAATAATGTCAGAGTTGATGTGCCCTAATAACATTACTATAATTATAACTTTAGAACTTTTTTTACTCAACGTACATGATTGATCCTCTCTTAGAATTCTTGCTTTACGCTTCTTATGGTCTTGAGCTGGCCCTGAACAAGTTAGAAGTTAGAACTAATAATCGATTTTAATACTTCATGATTGATCATAGAATATTATGACCGATAATAAAATATTATAATCGATCATTAATAATATGTTATTAATGAACAATAACTCGACCCATAAAAATTAATTTTTTCGTAATCAATCACAAGATTTTGTTGAGTAATCATAATTCTTTGAATTATAACTTAGATTTTTAAGTAATAAGAATTTGATCTGTTACAATTTTTGATAGGACAGTGCTCTCAAAAGAGGGAGTGACAGGTAGCCTGAAGTGTGAAGGAAGACTTGTGCTGTGCCTGGGATCTGGGGACCATTCATAACGATGGGTAACCCTGAAAATCCCAGTGCATCTGCATGTGCTCCCGCTTCTCGAGATTTCCACCATGGCTTGTCTTCTTTTTTCAGGGAAAGACAGATTTCTGATTTGTAAGAGGTCCTATTCGTCATGCAGTACTAGTACTGGAACGAAGGACCTCTCCAAATTTTCATCATCATTATCTTAATTTCATCTCTCTCTCTCTCTCTCTCCACACAGTACACACACAGACAGACACTGTGTTTTGGAAGGAAAAGGAAAACAAAATCAGGCAGATTAAAGGTTTTTGTGGCTTCATTTCTCATCTGTTTCTTACATAGTTTCTGAAAGGAAATTAAACTGTTATATGACTGTTTTTGCTTTAGAACAACTTTGAGAGATTGGGGAGAAAAGTAGTTAAAGATCATCACAGACTCACAGTTATCTGCAAACACAGTGTACCTTTTTTTCTTAGCTTCTGCTCTCTGAACTAATAATTTTCTTTCATTCAATTATTTTTCATAGGGGGATTAGCTAGGGTTATTGGTTCTAGGCTTTGCTTGTGATACATTAATTATAATGCTAAACCGATAAATAAATAAATAAAAAACAAAATTAGGGACCGAACGATGTGAACGTTGATATGTTGGTACTTCTGGTCCCATTTTTACTTACTTAAATTCAAAATTTTCTTATTGTGTCAGTGTCGCATCGTTTAGTCCATTTACTTTAAACTATTTTTTGGTCAATATAATATTAACTAATTTTAGCAAAGAACAATTTTTGATAGATTGGTGTATTTAACTCCAATAATCATTTTCAAATAGATTAAACTACAGTTTTCACTAGAGTTCTTATGACTTTTGATTTTTCATATTCTCTTTTTTTTTACTCGAAAGATAAATATTTTTATCAGAATGGGAGAAAAGAGATATTACATTGATTTTCAAATGCTGCCAAATAAAGACACATTCACAAAGGACTAGGGAATAATACCGTGCCAAATAAAATTCTTACACAACTCGAGCGACTAAAAAATACTGTGCCCATGGTATACACTAAACGAACACGACCTAACATGGATTAATCTTGAAGGATACGAACATACTAAGTACTAACACATAATAAAACGACCAAACATTTTTATTAGCATAATAAATAAAAGTCAGCAAAGTCATCTCTTGCTTTCCTTGTTCTTCCAGGCCAAAGTTCTGAAGTCAAGATCTTAGTGACTGGCATTGTAAGTAAAAACCAAGAATTTCTATTATCAGAACCAAGTAAGAGTTAGTGGTAGGGTTGCTTTGCAGGATGCAAAAAAAAAGCTACCTTTGCTTGTCATTTGAGTTATGAGCAGCCTTTACCCTCACTGAAAGGCTTAATAATATTGATGCTGGCTACATATTGGAGTTGGAGATCCACCTATTCTCAGTTGCAGAAGACCTAATCATTAGTGATGGTCAAGAGGCATATATGAGAGACCATTGTGAAAACCGGAAATTACTTCTTCATATATGCTTGTAAGATTGCGTATAATTAATCCTTCTTAGATCTCACAAGGATAAGAATCTCGTGTTCTGGGGTGTTCTTTTTTTTTTTTTTTGGTTAATTTCATAGTTGGAGAAAGAGAACTCCAATACGGCTCTATATATATTCTCTTTCCTCATCTAATTAATGACTGAAAACAATCAGAATTTCAACATTGTAGGCGGCAGTAGTTAGGTTCGACACTTCAACTTGCTCCATGCAAATCTCTCTGCAGGAAAATTTGAGTGGTCCTATATCTACTCAGTGGGCGTTTTAAAGAAGCTATGTTGGTCCCTCACCAATAAGGTAACCTCTCAGTACTCTCCCAAGTAGCTATCATACACATCAACATGACAGTACTAAGAGAGTAGATACCACAACTTTTGAAGCACTTCAATGGGACTCATCTAAGTGGATTTCTCTCTTGTCTTGCCTACAAGTCCTTACTGAAACGAGATTGATATTATCTTTTTGTCGTTAAGTATGATTTCATTAACCGAAAGAGAATTACACATATGTTGTTGTCTAATGTCTACTCCATTTAATTACAATTATATCTCAAAAACCCCAAAAAATGAAGATTAGACATCCCCATTATCCTCTCTTACCATTCATCATTATCATGATTGAAGACAAGTTGTTTTCGACAAATTTCAAAGACTAAACTTTGTTAAGTTGAAAATTGCAGCCTCTGAAAACGACGCATATCATGTTTATTTCATGTTATAAATGTCAAAAATACATAATAAGAGATGATGTATTCTGTCTGAACAAAATCAAAAATAGACTTATTATGTTCATATCAATTTAAGTCACTGATGCTGCTTTGTGGCTTAATCACATTAACTTCTTCCTTGATACTAGGCGTGCATATCTGTCAAGTGTCAACCCATGTGATGGTAAAACTATTACAATGGCTTTTGTAACTGTCGATAAAGCAAAAACCACAACTTTGTTGAAAAATAAACTTGTTTTATAGTTTATTATAATATTAAGGTGTGTTAATTACGTGTAGGTTAGTGGGTAAGAAATATGCAAATAGTGGAAGACAAGAGTATTAGTGGGGTGTTAACAAGAACGGCTCAAGGTAATTTGAGGACTAAAACAGTAATACTAAATAAGGCTTTTTTATTTTTAGTATTATTTAAAAAAAATAAAAAATATTTTAAATTTTTTTTAAGTAATAGAGGAGGATGTGATATTTTATTTTTGTTTTTTAAGAGAGATAGAGAGAGAATGAATGTGAGTAAATATGAGTTGACTTTTGAATATTTTTTTTTAATTTTGTTTTAAAATTTTTGATTTTTGAGTTTCTAATGTTATGAATTGAATTTTAGTCTCAAATTTTTGAAATTATAATTTTTTGATTGGGCTTAAATTTTTTGGGGCCTTTTTGTATAGGCTTAAAATTTTCATGAATTTAAATTTTTTATGTGAACTAGTTATGTATTTAAAATTAGAGGGCCTTTCAAAAATTTGAGGCCTAAAGCCCACGCTTTTTTTTTTAACACTGTTGGGCCGGCCCTAGATGTTAATTCTCAAATAATAGTGTCTTAATATTGTAGAGATTATTAGAGTTTAATGGGTATAATGATACCTTAATGTAATATTAGAGATTATATGTATGACTTATATAAATAGGGTACATGACCTAGAGTTCAAGTAAGTAGAGTTGAGTAGAAATTGAAGAGTCCAAGTTGAGTATGTGATTGTAATCAACTTGTATGAAATTGTTTTTTTTTTTTTGAGTGTTCATATCCTCATCTATTTCCTTCTATTTTATTTTTAATTCTCTTGACTCCAACAAAATAGTATCAGAGCGATTTTCTTGTTGTAATAATATCGCAGTAATTCCAACAAACTTTTCAATTTTTTTTGCAGCATGGCCACAAGTTGAAAATTTATCTCCTATGTACGTTTAGAAGCACAATTTATCACACTCACACACATGTTTGTTACAGAAAAAACACTTATTCATGAAGAGGGGAGGGGTGGGTTAGCACAACTTATGCATCAAGGCAATGATAGCTAAACAAGCGTGATGAGAATTTGATAAAGATTTTGACTAGCACATTTATCTGACAGATGCCGAGGCACGCCACGTGGAGGCCTATTCGCCATTGCTTTATCTTTAGTCTTCTGTGGAGCATGGTCGGTTGAATTCCAGCATCTCTCTCTCTCTCTCTCTCTCACACACACACACTCTCAATCCGCAGCATTTCTTCAATTGGTATATTCTTTGCAATGAATGTGAATTTTTCCTTTGGAAACCCTCATACAGCTTGGTAGATGAAGAGGAATACTGCATCAGTCTTATGACACTCATGTAAGCTTTCTTCTTGCCAATAGTCTCATATCTTTTGCTATTTTAAGGTAAAACTCTCCATATTCAATTCATCAAACAACATGGGATCAGAATTTTATCTGCTCTATTTCATAGATCAGTATGAAACAGTTGTGTGTAGTTCTCACTTACAGCAGAAAGTAGCAACAGAACAGATCAAATTGCTTAGTGATATTGAACAAAATAGGAATCGTAGACCAAACAATCTATCTGCTGCTTTATTGTATGCTTTAATCTTGCTCTTCAAAACTTTGTTTTACATTTTACAAATCTCCTCCTTAGAGCGCCCTGTAACCCTACCTTTTCTGAATGATACACTTTAAGACGTTAAGTATGGAAGAGAAGCAGTCGTCGATTGATGACATAGGAGACTCATGTTGTTCTCCATCTCTATTCCATCGCTGCAATTTATTTCTTGTTCTTCTAAACATTAGGGGAGGAGGGTGGAGGCCTTAATCTACTTCTGTTTGTTTTTGATAGATGGGAATAAATTTGCAGTAGCCAAAATTTTCATCAATTACTTCAATTCTTTCATAGTATATGTTTTTTCTATGGATTCTGAAGCAGAAAGTGGTGAGAAATCCTTATGCAGAGAAGACATCAGAGAAACTAGAGAATAAATATATCAGTGATTAAGCAACATCCCCAGGAAAACGAGTGATACAGCTGCTTTTGCACCAATTAATTATGAGAAACGTGAGATGACTACAAGTTCAAGAGAAGCTGGTTTTACAACAAAGCAAGAAAGCAACACAAGCGATGGAAAGATCTCTAGGGCTTCATCGAGCTCAACATCATGGTCAAAATTAAAGGATCCACGGATAGTTCGCGTGTCTCGGGCTTTTGGAGGCAAAGACAGGCATAGCAAAGTCACTACCGTGAGAGGATTGAGAGACAGACGTGTAAGGCTTTCTGTACCAACCGCTATTCAATTGTATGATCTTCAAGACAGGCTGGGGTTTAGTCAGCCTAGCAAGGTGGTTGATTGGTTGCTTGATGTAGCTAAGCATGAAATTGATGAACTTCCTCCACTCCAAATGCCTCCTGGAAACTTTGCCCTAAATCATCAACCAATTCTAACTTCTCATGTAGTTGGTGCTCCTCAATCTGACAAAGAAGAACTCAAAATCAACACTAGTGTCCATTGGGACAATCCGTTGGAACTGTCCAGGTCAAGCTTTTGGAATTCAGATGCTTCCATGAGGGATAAGTCCAAGGGGGTTTCAAGGGAAATCTCAAATGATGAAGAAACATGGACTAAAAAAAATGATGAAGGAAAACAAGGTGATGATCATGAAGATCATAGTGCATATGTTTCATCTAGCAACTTGTTCCCAAGACAAAATCATTCTTCCCTACCAGGTGGTTTGCTGAATAATGGCATGCCCTATAATTCTTTCCTCCGTTGGGATCGAGCTAATTTATCGCTATCTCATCCGGGAAGCCATGAATTGACACCCCAAACAGAAGATTTCCACAACTTCACTGTTGTCCCCTTGCCGTCAACACTGTCAATGCCTACTGGACCTCATGTTCTTGTATGTCCTCCTGGAACACAGCCTTATTTTCCTTCTCCTGTTACTACTGCAATGGAGTTTGATCCAAAACAAATCAACTTTCAGATGTTGAGCTCGGGTTCGCAACATCCGATGCCAAATTCTCTCGCACAATTCCAATTGAGCATGACTTCTCGGATGCCACACAAAGATGGTGATCAGTTTCCTTCAAAATAGACTTCATGCCGGACCTTGGCCAAAAGTCTTTCTTCTTTCAGGCCAACAAAAAAAAAGACTGTTATAATAGAAGATTGACACATGATCCCGGCATCAAATTATAAATTTCTTCCCGAAGGAAAGTGGAAATATAACGCGTACAAGTTTGTGTTGGATTCATTCTACTAAGTAATATCTTGGCGGAAATTTCTCATCTTTTATCGTCACCACGTTGATCGCATAATTCCTTTCATAATAGCTTCATCTAGCTGCTGCGAATCAACTTCGAAAGATATCTACAACTCTAGTGTGGATTATTTGGCACCAGATGGCTTTTGGTACTGGTAAGTGGTAAGGTGACAGAAATGGATGTTCTCATGTTCATAAATATGTGTTGATATACCTCGGAGAAGGCCATTTGAACATTGAAGGAGCTTGAAAATAAGATATATAATTGTGCCTCATATATTGAACTTGGTTTTTGTAAAGGGTCTTAATAAATATGTTGTGCAAAAACAATTGACATGAGGAATGACAATAGCTTTGGCATTTTTACTTCATTAGCTAAAAATTGTTCCATGTAATGCCCCAATCTTTATTATTTATTTTTTTAATTCAACGGTCAGAGTTGTCCGAACTAAGTTACGCACATTTCGACTAATTTCCTCTCCTGTCCGATCAAAAGTAATGCCTCATTCTTTAGTTTACTCCAAACTTTTTCTGCACTGCAAGCACCCGAGACAGTCCAACGAATATGTACAAGCACTATTATCTGTATTAGTCAGCAACTTCATGAGATAGTGTAGTACACTAGTTCATGCTCTCTCTCTCTCTCTCTAAAATCCTTCTTCAATTCCAAAACCCTAGGACAAAAACCTATAGAGACTAGCCTAGTAGTTTAATTACCATCTTTGAAAGGATCGATCATTGAATAGGGCTGATTGGTGCTGAGAAGAAAATGAAGGAAGAAGAGAGAGGTGTCATTGAAGAGTGAGACAGGTGAGAGATTCCAGTACTGTGGATTATGCACAAGATCCAACAAAATAGTTGAAGAAGCATGATCAGTATTAAAGAGTGAGCTTAAAGGACACGCCTTTAATGAGACTTCTAATGCAGAGACACTTTGTGGTCCTCAATAAAAGAAAGGAAAAGGAGGAGGAGGAGGAGGAGGAGATGAGGTAAAAGATCATTAGGGTTTGGAGGTTTGTAGTCCTTGTTTCTGTGTAAAAGAAGGGACCACCTGCTTTCTTATGAGGTCCCCCTTTGGCTATTTTTTTTCTCCATCAGTATTCTCAGACAAATTGCTTTTAGGGTTTGATCTTTTCTGGTTTGCTTTACTAGTAATCCCTATGCTTCACCGGTCATCAATCACTGCGACAGATAGAGGTAAGTTATAAAATAGTATAAAATCATATAATAGTTTACAATCTAACAGAAAATGTCGTCCTTGAAAAATCATAATGAAGAAACATGATTAGTGTAGACGATTTTACATAGTCTTGATTAAGACTTTATTGATTTGAATTGAGTTGAGTTAAAAAAACCAATCTGAGATTAGTCATCAATTAAGCTGGGTTGGACGGGTCCACCGGAGAAAGGTTGTTGATAATTTTTAGAGATGATTCAGTACTTGAACATGTCCTCAAGGCCGGCCCTAGGCATAGGCCACTTAGGCGGCTGCCTAAGGCCCCAAATATCTTGAGTTGAAGGTCTTTTGTAATAGGGTGGATTGAACTCAAATGACCTAATGAAATTATAAAAGGGATTCCTACCATTACATTATACAATGGCCCATTGCGAAAAGAGGGTCCAACAACTGTTCTATTACTTTTAATAATCTCTCAGACAGTCAGATCTAGTTTCTTTCAATGTGTCAGACATCTGATAAAAAAAATATGTCAGGTACATGTAAGTTCTCTCTCTCTCACACACATACATACACAAACGCATACAGTGTAAGTGATTGTTAATGTTAAAGAAGAAATAACTGGAGCACTCAAAAAAAAAATTATCAACAAAAAAAATATTCTTAAATAGAAATCATACTATTCCTTTAATCCAATATAGGTTTAAAATATTAAAAATAGATAAAATGTTTTTGACTCGTAATTTAGTTTTAAAAGATTAAATTCTTTATGTGATGAAAGTTTTGAAAAATATGGTCTTAAACTTGAATTTTTTTTTAAAACGTGACTTATTTTATAGTTTAATTTATTTTTACGAAAAAGTCTTAAGAACTTTAATATGTAGAAACTATAAATGGGAACAACGATATAATGATACATAAAAAGATTAGATTCTTTTTCAAATGCCTCCATTACTTATTGAATATTGTAAATAATGTCATTATGAGTTTATTCTACTTGAAGAAAGTTTTTTGAATTATAAATTGATAAAACTTTATCTACAATCAATTATGTTATCAGAAAAAGTGAAGAGATTAGTTATATTATCTATTGAAAATTGTCTATTAGTAAAATATCAATTTAAAAGCCTGACTAATATTTTAGCATCTCAAAAAATAAACAACATTTATTAAATGTTATTAGTTAATATTATGTATATTAATCAAGTATATATATTAATGGGGCCTTGTTTAAGATTTCGCCTAGGGCCCCTGATAACGTTGGGCCGCCCCTGCATGACCTCTAATAAATCAGAGGTTTTAGATTCAATATTTCTCATATCCTTAACAGTCAGTCATCCTTATTTTTCAGGAAATATATTCTAAACCTACTCTGACTACGGTGATCAGTATCCAAAAAGGCTGGGAGTAGTCAGCATAAATCTAGACACCTTATAGCAAAAAAAAAAACAAGAAAACTCTTTATTGGATGAAGGGTTAGGGAATGGCAGTACTCCATTTGGGGCCATGCATGCATGCACAAATATACAAAATATATAATTTTATTCGTGATTTATTAACATCCACCAACCTCTTCAATGGAATCATCATCAATCCAAACCAATTAATGGGTGCAAATGAATCGACTCGTTCCAAGTGCTAGTCCATTCAAACTCGATTCGTTAGTTCATGAAAAGTTTTAGACTTATGACAAGATGCAAATATATTTTAATATAAGCTCGAGCTTGAATCACCTTGTCTAAGTAAACGAATTGAGCTCAAGCTTAACTTCAAGCTCATTCGAACTGGTCCCAAACTGTTTTAAGACCGCACACAGCACGGATGATATTTTTATTTTTCTTATTATTATTATTTTTTTGTGTTCAAATGGTTCGATTTCTCAAATTATTGGTACCAGCAGTAAAATAAAAGGAAAAGCCATATCATTGGGCGTCTTGGGCTTCTCACTTTGTTATGGGTTACTATGAAGCCATGCATTCTAGTGGGTTCAGGCCCATTCTAATTCGGTTTCAGCAGGCGTCCAGTAGGGCCCGATCTTTCAGTAAGATAAAGTCCGTCCATTCCTATCAGATACCCAAGTCTTGTCCTTCCTGGCCCATAATGTTTGTGTATAGTACTAACGGCCCACTAGGTGGCACCCATACTATTTCTTATAGCACTAGGACCGTTAATCAAATCGAGATACTCGAGCTCGGCTCGAGTTTAACTTGTTTTTGACTCGTTCAAGTTCAGTTTGTTTTTTAAACGAGCCGAACTTGAATAATTTTTTTCAAACGAGCCCGACAGACTCGACTCGAACTCGATAGGCTCGACTCGTTTATGTGCAAATACTCGGACTTGACTTGTTTTGGATTCGTTTAGGGTCGGCTCGTTTACAAAATCAGTCAAATTTGAATAATTTTTTAGATTCAATTAAAAAAATAAGTTTTTTTAAATTCGGCTTGAACTCGTTGAACTATCAACCCTACATAGCACCCCTACATGAGATGCATGAGATTTATTCCGCCTCCAGTCCTCCTTCCCTTTTGCTACTTTTCCTTTCTTAACATTTCTACTCTTTCAACCTACCACTTAACAAGGTAATATATAGAAATACTAGTTATTTCCTGTGTCTAATGACATGAAATAATAATAAAAAATGATCAACATTAAATATATTTATATTCATACCCAAAATCAAAACACAAACATAAAGAACAGAGAAAGATATTTAAACACCGATTGTAGTGGGGGTGAGCGGTGTTAGTGGTGATGGGTGACAATGGTGGTAGTGGGAGACGGTTATGGTTGTGGTGGGTGGTGACGACCGTGGGTGACGGTGGTGGTAATGGTGGGTGTGGGTGGTAGTGGGGCGATGATGATGGTGGTTGGCAGTGGTTATGGTGAGACGACGACGGTGGTGGGTTGTGGTAGTGGGCGGTGACGATGGTGGTCGTGGGCGACAATGGGTGTTTCTGAGTGATAGTGTAATAGGTGCTAATGAATGACAATGGTGGTGGTGATGATAGGTGTGGTGAGGGTGGGTGACAGTGGCTAACGGTAGTGGTAGACGATGACGGATGGTGGGTGACAGTGGCTGCGGCAGTGATGGATGATGACGGATGGTGGGTGACAGTGGCTGCGGTAGTGGTTGCGGCAGTGGTGGACGGTGACGGGTGGTAATGGTAGGTCTGGTGGGGGTGGGTGACAGTGGCTAACAGCGATGGTGGACAACGATGGTAGTGGATGATGGTGATAGTGGTAATAAATATAAGAAAGAGATGACGATGATGGTGGTGGACGATAGTGGTAACAATCGGTGGTGGGTGACAATGGTAATAGTGTCAATGGGGTAGTAAGGGTGGGGTGGGGTGGGGGTGGTGGTAGGCCAGTGACGGTGATGGTAGGGGGTGGCAGCGGTGGTAGTGGTGGGGTGACGGCAACGATGACGGTGGTTATGGTAGTGGGGGTGGTGGTGGGGCGGTGGGGGTAGGGGTGGCGGCAGTGGTAGTGCTGGTGGGGATGATGGTAGTGATGGGGCAGTGGGGGTGGACGTGGGGTGGCAGTAATGGTGGTTGCGACAGTGACAATGGTGGTGGGGCGATGGTGGTGGTAGTAGTTGTTTTTGTGGCAGAGGTGGTGGTGGGGTGATGACGGTGGTGGTGATAGTGGTGATGGTGGTGGGGTTGGTGGTTGTGGTGGTGGCAACGATAATGGTGGTGGGGCGGTAGGGGTGGTAGTGGTGGTGGTGAGACGATTTCTAACACGAATTTTTTTTAAAGTACTCATAAGAAGTTATAAGTTATAAAACACTTTTAAAAAGTCATTCAAACACACATTTGGGGACTTATTTTACCTATTAAAATTGAGGTGTTAAATATTAGCTGTCAGATTAACTTTAAAGTAAAATTTAAAAAAATCTCAATCGCGAAAAACAAAAATCATTTTGTTTATCTTTTGAAATTTAAATTATATTATATATTATTATTTAGATGGAAAGTTATTGGATGGTAATTTTTTTTTTGATTTTTCAAAAAATAAATAAATTAATGCATTGTTTAGTAACTTTTTTAAAATTAACATTTTCAGTCAAGAAAATAATTTCTTCAAGTCAATAAAAGGCATGCTTGTGATTAATTTTACTTTTTTTTAATTGAAAAGTTAGATAAATAATTGTAGAAAATATTTTAGCAGACAAAAATAATATTTTTAAGTAATTTAAAAAATTAGTGATTAGTTATGGAGGAGTTGAGATGATTACAAATGATACGTTATAAGTATGTGTGACAATCTTGTCAAATTAAGTGGATTTGTGTTGAGTTAAACGAGATTGTATCAAAAAACATTCAACCTCGTACATGGACCATTTATTAAACAAATGAAAATCATAAAAATCGAACATGACTCTTTTATTTGGCGGGTTGACATGACCCATGTAACGCGCCAAATAAATAGGTCATTTTTGGCCAATTTCGGGTTCATACATTATCTTGTCCACCTGTCGCAACTATAGACCCATTTAACCTATTTGATCCGTTTATCATAAAAAAATTATGTACATACCAAAATCAAACATCCAACATATCTATCAATGTTAGGGTAACTAAGGCCCAAGGGTGCTGAATTTTTTGATAAGCTGGACTTGGGAATGGAATATGAGCTTCTAAAATTAAAATTGAACAATATCTAAGCCCAATTCCAATGTATGCTTGTTTAAAATTTAAACGGTCAACGAGTTAATATATTTCACCCGAACATACCCCATATAACAAACAAATTTACTTGTTTATCATCAAAACCCGTTAATTTTATATCGATTTGTGTTGAATAATCAGACCATGTTGTATTTTATCAGATCTAATGATACAAGTTGATTGGAGGGAGAGTCTTTAAATAAAAAAAATTCAAAATTCTACGAATTTAGAAAAATGGGAAGGAAAGTTTTCTCCATCCCTATTTCCACCAAATTGTTTATTTTATATATATATATATATATATACACACACACACACACACATGATTAAAGTTGAAATAAAGGAGCAAGTTCAAACAAGAAAAATAAAAAAATAAAAAAAAATTATGATACATAGGTCACTTCAAAATATTCTTTAAAAATTTAAAAAAAAAAAAAATTTACTTGAGTTAATATCTATCGCGGTGGATCGAACTCGCAACCCTTAACTCAGTAGGGACAGGTGACAAATTGCCAATCAGGACTGTTGTCGTTTGGACTTTCGACTGTCATCACCCGCGTGTATCTCTAGTATCCTCTCTTTCCTCAGCGATTCTGGCTCTCTCTCTCGGGAGGCTTCACCTTGCCGTCGTCTATAAGTGGCAAATACAGACAGCCCCACCGTCGAACTCGCCTCAGCCTCACCATTTTCACTCTTTCTAGATCAAAGGGCCAATCTTCAATCAGATTAAACCCTAATCCTTGCTGGCTTACTCAGTTAATCTCAGCAAGTTTTGATTCTGGTTTACTGTTTTCCTCCCAATCACTGTGAAGCTGAGCTCAATTTTTAATCCTAGAAGTCACTGGTAAGCATTTAATTCTCTCTCTCTCTCTCTCGCTCAACATTTGTGTAAGTAGTTTCATTCAACTCACGAGGTTCATATGCGAAATGCAACAGTCTAGGGTATTTTTAAATATTTCTATGCCTAAAAGCTATTGAAAATTTAACTCTGGAACAATGATTCTTCGCTGAAGTATGCGATCTTTGTTCAATTTCCTGGAAATGAAATGGTTTTAGCGGGATTTTGATTCCAGTGGAGTGATATGAATCGTTGAAGAATATGAGCTATGGAGGTGGGGAGAATGGAAGAGACAGTGAACACCGCATCACCACCACAAGGAGGAAATCTGGAAAGGACGACTTTGCCCGGTCAATTGCAAGAATTGCGGTAGCACAAGTATGTGAGAGTGCTGGATTTCAGAGTTTTCAGCAATCGGCCTTCGATACCTTCTCTGACGTTGCTGTCAGATACATCCGCGAAATTGGAAAAACTGCGAATTATTGTGCCAATTTAGCTGGCAGGACTGAGTGTAATTTGTTCGATATAATTCAAGGGTTGGAAGATTTGGGATCAGTACAGGGTTTCTCTGGTGCTTCGGAGACTAATTGTTGTCTTAAACACTCAGGCATCCTTAAAGAGATTGCTCAGTTTGTTGGTAAAGCTGAGGAAATCCCATTTGCATATTCAATTCCCAGGTTCCCAGTTGCTAGAGAACAAAAATCAAACTCGGGTTTTGAGCAAGTTGGAGAAATGCCTCCAAGTGATGACATACCCATATGGTTGCTGGCATTTCCTGATCCCGAGACCTACACAAACTTGCCTTCGAGAAATGAGAGAGAAGTGGAGTCTCAGGCAGGTGAAGTTGAACAGGTTAGAGAGCGTATAAAGATGGAACGATTGTTACTGAATTTGCAGCAAAAGTCGGCTTATAATGGGTCTGAAGTACCATTAGAAGTTGACCAAGGGGATGCCGTGAAGGTGGGAAGAGCAGTAAATTCTAATCCATTTCTTGCAGCCCCTTTGCAGCATGGGGAGAAGGAAGTATCTTCAGTTGTTTTACCCGCTAGAATGTGGGATGAAGCTGTGATGCAAAATCATAATTTTGGAGTGGTGGAAAATTATGCTTCTGTGACGTTTGCCCCAGCTATTAAAGCAGTCAAGAGGGGGTTATGTGATTCAGAAGACAGTAGGGAGAAGGCTCTTGTGGATAGGAAACTCACTGTGCAATTTAAGTTCGGGACAGGAAAGAAGTCATCAGGTAGAGCAATGAACCTTCAGAATGAGGGTGTTGAGAAACATACTTCTTGGTTTGGGAATGATAAGGGGAAGGATGACAAGAAAAGAAGGGCTGAGCAAATTCTGAATCAATCTATGGAAAACCGTCAGGAACTGGCACAGTTGTAAATTAGGCTTGTTTAGTTTGAGTTTGTATACTCGTTTAGGAAACTGACAGCAGATGCTGGTGGTACCAGGGTAGTCAAAGTTGCTGGCCATAGAGTTGTATGTATATGGGCACTCTGACTGCTAGATGGAATGTTTCCACTCTAGAAAACTTGCGAGGTATGTGATTGTATGTTGCCATAATGAATACTTGTCATTGATGATTCTTTGTATGCAAAAAATTTATTATCCATTATAGATACAGTAGTATCTCCTGCTCTGGTGGTTGTGGACCATTATTTTCTATGGACTGCATCCATGAGTAGTATTGCTGTTGCTATTGCATAAATATCTCATTATCCTTGAAGAAGAAACTATATTTTACCTTTCACATTATTCCCCATGTTTAAGCTAATAAAAAATGTACAAGGAATAATAACTCTCTACATGTTAAGTGAGTATTGATATATACCTTATCAGAGAGAGTATGATAGGTAACCTTTTAGGATCTCTCTGATGGGATTTTGAGGTCCCCAAATTGACTCTCATGTTGGTTTATCCGATGATTTGCTTAATTTTATCTTGGTTATTACCCTGCAAGTGTTAAAGGTTTATAAGTAGTAATACCCTGCCATACAGTTCTTTTCTCTTGGTGGTGCACCATCCTGTGTCATATATAGGAGCTATATGTATATTTGGAGTGTACTTATCTTTTCCCAATGAAGGATGGTGATCGCTTAGCTAGATGAATAGTAACATGTCCAAACCCTCCAACGGTTACAAATTTACAATATTATTTGAGTTGGTATCTTTTAATAAAATTATGGGTTGCTGTAATGTCATTGTTAACTTTTTTTTCTTTTCTGTCTAAAGAATTGGTGTGTTTGCTTAGATTTTTTTCTGTGCCAGGGGCCGTCTTTTCTCCTCCTCTTAACTTACAATCACTCCGTGACTCTTGGTTTTCAATTGAATCGCAGCTTAATGCCATCTACTAAGTTTATTTTTAAGGCAAAGACAAAAATATATGACCAAGTGAGCCTAATACATTTTGAAAGTATGTTATAGTCATGCCTCTTATTCTGCTTCATCTTGTGTGAGAAATGCATGGCTGCCTCCCAACCCTAACATTAGGTGTTTGTCTCTGGTCATAAATTGTGGGTTTATAAATCTACCAGATTCATTTTATGTTGAATTTAGTTGCCATGGTTTCAAAGGAAAATCATTCATAATTGTCAGTTTAATATTTTCCTTGTTTTAGTGTTAGAAACATGAGCATACCGGCCTTGTATTCTCCCTCTTGCGTTGTATATCATTTCCCATGAGCCCAGGGGAAAAAAGGAAAAAAAGAGCATGCTGGCCCCCTTGTTCAGTAGACCTGAGCCAGCAAAAAAAATATTTGACCTTCAAATGGTCACTGCATTCTTTAACTGATATCCAATTGTTGTCTGTTTTCATTATTTTTCTCTCCCCAACTATCTTGATTTGTTTGTTCTAGCTTTTGCTTGATTCATCATTCTGCTGATTCAGTCCATGTTTTTCTCATTTGTTCCGGTTGAATTGGCATTAGAATCTTCGGAGATTGCTGGGTACTCTGCTTTGGATGAGATTTGAATCTTCACCAACTCAAGTTGGGTAACAATGAAAAATGCCTTGGGTGACAGCCAAATAATTACCGAATGACCTGTTCTCTCTCTCTCTCTCTGTGTTGTACGTGTTGCACAAAGACACCTTTCTGGTGTAGAACTTTTGCAGTTCAATCAAAGTAAACAGTTATCCGTGTTCTTCCCTCCCTTATTTCCTGAGATACATTTTTAATTCTAATTCAGGAATTCATTAGTTTGAGATAAATGCAAGAATGCGAGTTAAGAAACATATTGCAGGGAATAATGTTGAAAAAAAAAAGTTATTGAAGGCAGGACAAGGTGTGCTTGTAATAAAAGAGCTTTCAAAAATAGTGTTGGGTTTTGCTCCTTTTTTTTTTTTTTTTTTTGCGGTTTACTTGTATACTTGAAACATCTTTGCATGATATGGGAATCATTGAATTGGGTTATCTGAAGTGGGGTGATTTGATGAAAATTTGGGATTTATCCATGAATAGTTTTGACAACCATCAGCAAGTGCTAGTACGTTAGTGCAATTTAGTAAATTTGTTTGGTGAACTCTAAACTTCTTCCTCGTGGTTTACAACCTAGAATTCTCTGTCCTCTTCATTTGAGAATTTGGTTGGGACTTAGGAAGGTAGTTCAATGGGTTCATCGGCTGGGAGATCTTGCTTGATGGGTGTACATACTAATAGATTTAACCATAAAGGTATTGAGTTAGTGCTCTTTCAATGCAATTTTTCATGTGTAGAATTATGAATTCTTAGTGCACGGGTCTTTAGATGCCAGCAGATATGTGGGATGAGCAAGGTTCCTCCAAATGCGACTCTTTCTACATCTATTTCATTTGGTTCTCTTTTACTTTTGCTCCTTTTTTTCTTTAGTACCCCATGTGTTGAAAATGTAATGTGCTCACATGTTCATAGCCATCAGAAAAGAATGCTGTTTGTGGTTTCGGCCTACTGCAGATTTCCTTCGTTTCCGCCTAAAAATAAAAGTCTGGTATGGTTTAAGATTTACTACACATTAGTTGATTGGCAAGCATATGGCTGTAATTTGAAGTATGAAAAGAAGCAGAAGCGTTCTAAACATGCAGAGTGATTGTAATGAAGATTTATATTATTGACCCTAGAATCTCTTTACAAGCTAGTGAAGAGAAAATTGAAAAACTAATTGCTAAACAGTTGCCTGCAGTGCTTCCTTGATTGATATTGCAGATCAGCTGCCTCACCACTCACAATCTCACTAATCAAGTCTTTAAAGATCAAGCGCTCGATATCCAACACAAGCCCTGGAATCTCACCATGGTGGTCTGTCCAATCTTCTGACTGATGCTTCATATCCGCACTCAAGATGCTTGTCAATCCATCATCCTCCTCATCTAGGCCACAGTCTGGGTTAGCTTGGAGATGACAAATCTCAGAACACAATTCTTCCAGAAGCTTCTGTCCACTCAGGCTTTTCCCTCCTAGCTTGTAAGATCTTTCAAAAGCTAATTTTCTGAATAGAATCTCATTGACAACGTCAAATATTTGTTTTCTTTGGGTTTTCTCTTTGGTTTTGGACTGAGCAATCTTTCCATTGTGGTTCTTGTTTCCAAGCTCAGTGCTTTGCCTGATTTGTTCAATGACATGGAACAAGTTGGGGTTTAGAACATGGCCTGATGGCTGGAGCTGAATGGTTGTCAAGCAGGAGCCAAGATTGGGGAGACCTGATGCTAACAATATCTCAGTAATGTATCTATGATCTGGATTTGTGCTCTCAAGAAGAGAAGCAATATGATCTGCTGTAGCTTCATCAGAAGTGGAGTTCAGTTGTCTAAATTTATGAACGAAGTGCTTGATATTTTCAAATTTCTTGTTACTGAACTCGGAAATGAGATTGGGTGTTCTGCTGTGACTTAGATCCTCTGGATGCCATTCTGCTTCATCAGAATTTGAAGTTTCGTCATCTGTAGGATGAAAAAGGAAAGAGAAGAAGGTTATATAAGTTAAGGTTTGCATCCTTTTGTTTAATCTAGGTTAAGCTTTGTACCCTGAAATACAGTTGACCATAAGGGAAAATCTCTCTAATCCCCCCCCCCCCCCCAATTTTTTTTTTTTTTCAGTTCTAAAATTTGTCTATTGCTACAACAATGACACTGCTTTGCTTTCATCAATTTGGCAAGTTACAAGTAGTTATGAAGCATGTATGGTAGACTAGCTGGCCCTGGCCAACTGGTAAGCTTCTTTGTGGACTATCCACACAAATGGTTAGACATGACCAAGAAGCCTTCACTTTCACTTGTATGGATAAAAAAAAGGGAAATTTACTTTCAGATAGTGATATTGAAAGTTCAGACGCTTGCAAGGGATCAAACTTCTATATGCGTTCTTTGACTAAAATATGTATTTCGTGTGACTTGTGTCCATATTTATTCTATAAAATTATACAGCAAACTGCTTTGATCATGTGTGTTGGATGTGACTATTATTTTGTATTCAAGTGAACATTGCAAGTTTGAATCTGGTACTTGTAAACAGAAACCTTACCTTGAAAAGCTCTTGACATCTTAATAGGAGATGGTGATTCTTCTGCATAGAACATAGCATCAAGAACAGACACAGGACTTGGTTTTTCTGAGGTAGCTGTTGCAAGTTCAGCCATTAACCTGTCTTCACTCCACCTAGCTGCAAATTTCTGGACAGTAAAGGATGAAATCTGTTAGCCAGTTATAATTGTAGAATGGAACACATCAATACAATAACACTTACTCTATCGTTAGCATCACTTAGGTGGAATGTGCCATTGATCTCATTGGAACGGTCTCTGCTTGTGACCTCGGTGTCAATCTGTGAGGCCAAGCTAGCATTGCTTTCTGAATGCACAGAAATTGTATCACCTTGGTGACTCAAGTTTCCTGTTTCACCACTGATCTCGCTCGATTGGGCATCACCTTGCTGTAAAATTGAAGATTTCAATTTGGGTTTTCTTCTTGGGGAAGCTGATTCTAGTGGTTGTGTATTGTATTGCCTTCTTGACTTGCTCAAATCAGACGATGGGGTGGTGGGACGAGATTGCTTTTCTATCCCGTGCTTTCTCTGTTGCAGTCTTGGGCTCACGGTTCCAGAGCTCCTTCCAGAGCTGGTGAAACATTCTCCAACCATGTGTTCAGGTGCCTTTGCAGTTTGGTTGGACCTTATGGTTCTGGCATTGGTCTTTTTATCCATGGAAAGAAGGGGCTGACTAGAAGGGTGCCTGAGGTTATTGTTTCTTGGAGTGCGCTCTTTAGTTGTTTGCTTGTCATGAAAATCCATTTTGTTATTTGCAGTCCGGAGTTTTCGCAGGCCTGATAAACCATCAGTCGGGATCTGAGAGGAACCTGTAATTTTAGTTGGTTTCGTGACCATAATTCGGGACTCGAATCTTGTTGGGAGATTAGTTGCCTTGTTGACGGGAGAAACTGGGTGACTTCTATGCTGGCTTTGTGGCATCACTAGTTTAGAACCTTGATCAAAGCTGCTGTAATTTTGGCCGACTTTGCTTGTTTGAGACTCAGAGTCTGAAGTTTGCTCTTCCTTTCTGTTTTCTAGCCTCTGTCTTGTCTTCTGCATTGCCTCAAGTATCTGTTTAAGAGCTCTCAGATCTTTTCCAGATTTTTTGAACTCAAGTTCAGTCAACCTTTTCTCCATTTCACCATAAACTGAAGAGGAAGCATGTGAAGAATTTATTGGAGCTTCCCTATACTTGAAAGCTAGTTTCTGAGAGCCTTGGCCACCTTCAGGCTGCTTCCATGGAGCGGGTTCTAGTGGAACCCTAGTGTTTGAAGTTGGTTTGATGACTGAGTTGGCATTTCTTAATCCAGCCGAGGCAGGGTCCCTGTGTGAAACCTTTGGCGATCCAGAAACCTGGTCTCGCTTGCTTTCATGAGCTATTCTGGATGATCTTGAAATTGTACTGCAATCTTCATCAGGACAGGCTTTAATCTTCATCATCTGACCCTGCTTACCGGTAATGGAATCTGGCAAGGGTTCCAAACCCATCAACTTTGCTACGACGCCAGAAGTTCTTTTGTTACTTCCTGGCTCTTGATGTAGGTTTCGGAATTGGTCAGAGTTCACGTTTTCCCTTTGTAGATCACTTAGAAGATAATTTGATCTTGACTCAGAGGCAGAACTCCTTATGGAACCCGCTCTGCTGTCCAATGATAGCCTTGGGAGCTCTTTCAGCTTTAAGGTAGACTTAATTTTTTCTCTCGATTCTCTACCATCATAAGAGAACCGAGGAGCATCCTTTAATGCCAATGGCCGAAAACCATCCTTCCCTTCCTTCCATCGTGCTTCTTGAACCTTATCAAGGACTCGAATTGGTCCATCAAAACCAGTAGCTCTTGGCTGAACAGATTTGGCCTGCTGCAAAAGCCTTGGAGAATCTATGTGCTTCATGACATAAACCCTTCCGTCCTCTGTAGACATGGTTTTTACTGATACACCACGGGCTTCTCTGTGCATCGAGTCCTTGACCACGTCTTGGATAGCAAGGGACTGCTGGCTTGGGTGCAAAGGATTTGGTTGTCTCACAGGTGATATCCGGGTAGGGGTGGTTTCAGGGAGAATGCTTTGGCGGAAGATTAACGGTTCTGTTTGAGCAGTTTTATTGCAGTCAACTGATGAGAAGGTAGATGAGCAAGAGGATGATGAAACAGAGGTCCGGGATGATTCAACAGAGACCCTCTCTTTCTCTTTCATTTCTTTCTGATTTTCTTCCTGCAACTGTGATTAAAATGTACTTTTAGCACCTATTCTTGAAGATCAGTAATGGTATAATTACAATATATGTTTTGAACATTACCAAAGCTTTCCGTTTCTCACTGTTGGGCTCCATTCCATGGTTGGCACTTTGACCTGCAGAGAAGCGAAGTCATGTTAGTATGGATACACAAATACCTTCTCCATTGAAGGTCAAGCTCTCGATCAAAACCTCGATGGAGAAGATTAGAAGGACAATGAATCGATAATTCGTACACAAGTATTAATTTTTCCGTATTAAACCATTAGAAGGGGATCATCGGAGAACTGCAGTGATTTTATTGGGATGTTTACTTTCTCATTTATGTTTCTCCTCCACATCCATCAAGATTCACCAAAACAAGACGACTAATTAAAGCTAGTTTACAGATTCTCCAGAAGCATCAATTTCTAGTTTCTTAATCACCTCTCTAACTGTTTAGAGTTAGTTCTTATTTTTTTTTTTAAGTCGGACACTATTATTGGGAAGGGACGATGAGGTTCGACCCCACACTCTTAATGGAGAAGGGACAATGAAATTCAAAACCACTCTCTTAATGGAGAAGGTTCAAGTTCAAACCCACATGACGAGGTTCGAACCCATAGTGGTTTGTGGGTTGTTACATATTTGTATTGCAACCATGACAAAGTCATAGTTTGGACAATAATCTTGCAAAGTCATAGTTTGGACAATAATCCATTACAACAAAAAAAAAGGGGGGCTAATGTCAATTTGTACACTTAAACATTAAAAATTTTAATTTACACCCTTAATGTTATGAATTGATAGCAATGTGGACCTTTCCCAGATTACTGTTCAATTTTTCACCAATAAATTGAAGCGCGTGAGTTACAAGTACTGCGCCCATAGGCTTATGTATAAACTTACAGCCTGTTCGCACCTCATGTGAGTTGCTCAAGATAGATTTAGTCACTATTTAATTTACAAAACCTTATTTTCGATACATAAAAGAATGTCAAATTGATCGCAAATGAAGATCTGCAATGAATGGATACACCTTATGCTCATGCCCGAGAGACTTGTAAGTTGCAACTCATGTGCTTTAATTTATGACAAAAAACTAAAAGACACTATGGGCGAAGTCCACATTACTACAAATTCATAACAATTGTGTAAATTGAAATTTTTAATGTTTAGGGGTGTAAATTGAAAATCGAAATGTCTTTCGGGGGTATAAAGTGAGATTAGCCCCCAAAAAAATGCTGAGAAATAAAATTAAATCGCCATTGATTAATGTGCTTTAAGCTGGGAAATTTCAGTGATTCAAGCCCATTACTGAATTGCTGCAATATTTCTTGGAAAAAGAAAAAAAAAAGTTGTTTCTTTTCAAGAAATTTTGTTGAGTTTCTAAAACGTTGAAGAAAAACATGTCCTTCAAAATGAAGACTAGCATGGTAAAGACAATACCTGGTGGTAGCCTCTTGTGGTGGTGGCCGGTGATGCGTCTGCCGCCAAGGAATTGGTGCCGGTCGAAGAGTTGGAAAATTCCATTCATGCACCCAATCTGCTTCTGCAGATCTGGGTTTTCTTCTGTTATGGAGTATCTAAGCTTCCCAGACATTCTCTCTCTCTCTCTTCACTTGTACCAAGGAAAAATTCTAAATTCTCTGAGCTCCCATTTCAGTCTGTGTCTTCAAGAATCAGAAGAAAAATAAAGAGATAATTTCCGACACCCCAAAAGAATCACTGGGTTTCAGTATCTCAAAAAGATTTAAAACATACATACATGCAATGACATACTTTCCATTAATAACATCACGGTTTTGTTCATATCAGAACAAAGCTTCCAAATTTTCTCTCTGCAATAGAATTGAGATATAAATTCTTTGAGTTTTTTTTTTGGCTTTTTTGGGTCTTGGAGAACTTTCTGAGAAACAGGAGGGAAAGTAAGAATGGACTGGCAGAAAGAAAGAGAGAGAGAAGATTCACAGAACTACAAATCAGTTATGTGATGAGAATTGAAATAAAATAAAAAGATTTTCAAGCTTTCACAGAATAAGGCAGACAATGTCTCCTGTGAAAACCAAAAAGAATAAAGGAGAAAGGGATTGGAGCCAAAAAAGTAACAGCTTTCAACTATCTCTCCAGCTTAATGCTTCAAAATGACTATCAACTCAGAACTGCTGGAAAAATCTGCAGACCCAAGAAGAGATGTTCTTTTGGGTTTCCTCACAGAAACAAAATGAAAAAAAAAAAGTTTCTGCTTTGTCTTTTGGCTCTCTCAAGGAAAGGCTGCTGGAGGCTAAGAGGTTGTAGAGGGGATGTGGTGCAATATATGAAGGCAATGTGTAACTGTAGTTTGGGGGGGAGAGATTGGTGTCATTATTTTAACGATGAGAGAGAGAGAGAGAGATGTGGGATGTGTGGGTCAGATCTGGTGTGAGGTGAATAGGTGGGTCAGATCTTACACTGGTCATTTTCTTCCCACTTCCATGTGGAGAAAATAATGCTGGGTGGGTCTCAAGTCTGTGGACCTCTCTCTCTACTTGGGCATGTGGAGTCTGTCAGATGATGTAAGTTAAATAGCAATTACTCTTTATATAATGGCAAAGCTTGTAGAGTTTAAAGTCCTTGTTCTTTTTCAACCATTCGGTTCTCACAGCAATTACTCATTTGTATAATGGCAAACGTTTGCCGGGCTTGTTTGGATAAATTTTGAGGTGGGATTTGAATTGATTTTTTTAAATTCAAAATTTTTTTTTTTGTAAAGATGAGATGTAATATTTAATTCGATCCATACTCATATTTGGTATGTAATATATATACATATATGACTCACAGATATATCATAATTATTAACAATTATTTGTCTTATAAATGATTATTTTACCTTTAATCAATCTAATTCATACTCATGTTAAGAGATACAATTGTCTTTTGGATCCTTAACCCTTTACCCAATCTTTCTAAACCCACCCCCTCCCTAGGTTTGATGAAACTCATGATCATGAGTTTAATCTTCGAGTCAACTACTGGTCGAATTTGAAAATCTGGGACTAAATTTTTCATATAAACATGAAATTTAGGGGTCTTTTGAATTATTTTCTCCAAATTCATCTTACCAAACCCCCCATATTCCTTTACCAAACAGTCCCGTAGTGTTTAAAGTCCTTGTTCTTTTTCAACCATTCGGTTCTCCATTTGTTGAAAATACCCTCAACCATGTTCTCATTTTTCGACTTGGCATAATACAGAAAACTCACTCTAGTGTCAAATGAACATGTACTTTTAAACATGTTTTTACTTAGGATGCCATGTGACGTGATGGTTTCGTTTAACTTTCCAATTCTAATATTTTATGGCTTGCTTTGGAGGGATGGTACAATTGAAGGATAGATTAGGTGTCAAGTGTCAACATTCTTATCTCACCTACGGAGTCTATTTTCGAGAGACTATGATGTTTATAACTCATGATAGAACAGTCACATGATTTTCTTTTTTGTTTCCCTCCCTAATCATGGGTTTCCAAGATTTCTTGAGTTTCTATGGAGCCTCCTCCAATGCCCTGATTTGATGCCCTTCCAAGTCTATCAATAAGAGCACTACCCGTGTAAAATGTTTTATAATTTATTATTTTTTTACAAAAATATATTATACGTTATTATTAATCAATGGTCACAAATAAACCAACACTAAATCTACAACTAGCATCTATTTTTCGGTATGATACTCACATTTTTTTGTGGGTACCGCATTATTAACCCTAAAATTTTAGTGTAGGAAATCAGCATTGGAATTTTTTGGTGCGTTAGGGTTTCCAAATTTGTGCAAAAAGACATGCTCTTCACCGGGCCAAACAAGCACATTGGATAGATAATCACCATTTCTTTGTAATTCGTTAGGTTTGTATAAGTTTCGTGGTACAATATACACAAGTTTCGTGGTACAATATACACAAGTTTCGTGGTACAACTAATATGTTGAGCATTAACTTCTCTAACCACTACAACACAAAAAAAAAAACATTTGTGATGAAATTTGTCATCGCGAAAAATGAATGTTTCATCAAAAAAAGTTTTTTGGGACAACTAAATCTCATCAGAATGTCATAGCCTCGTCTTGGAAAGTCATTTGTGACGTAGTTAATCTAAATCCATTAAGCTATAACAAAATAATAACAAAGTAAAGATGCAAAGAAATCGCATAACATAGCCCATATGTGAAAACCCACATAGCCAAACCAAATTCATCATGAAACGAGCAAAAAATAGTATATAAAAGGCTATTTTGCACATTACTATATAACTTTAGGGCCACAATCGGGTATGAAACAATTACAAAAATATCCTTTAATTTTACCAAACGAGCTACATCTGGCCTAAAATTTTCTCGAAGAAAAGGATCGAATATCCGGAAATTAATATCAGGCACAAAAGAAGGTAGTGCAATGGTCAAGAAACATATGTGATGAAGAAAAGAACAGTCTTCTAGGATGTCAATGCTTGCTTAGGTGACAGATTTTGCAATTTGAAGAGGGTGTCTAAGGATATTGCTGGGGGCATTAGTCATCGTTCACTGCCATAATTGGTAGAGGTGGTGGTCCTTAGATCAGAGGTTAATGGTCATGACTCATGACCCACTTGAATGCATGCACAAATTCATAAGAGGTCGTAGCAGGTGGGACTACCCACAACAACCTACACTATTGAATTGATTGTTAAATCCCTTGGTGTGTTTTTGTTGTCCAGAAGATGGTGTAAAAAGAAAGAAATTTGGGGACTCAGCTGGCCTCTAAGTTCAGGCTCATTCATTAAGTTTCTAAATTCATTCCATAAACGAGTCGAATCGAAGCAATGTGTCGCTAATCAATATATGCTCTTATCTTTCACTCTCCTCTTCAATTAATTAAGTTCTAGGGTTTAATTTTTTTTTAAAAATTATTGAGAAATTGAATTTGATTTCGACTCGAGCTCAGCTTGAATGCTAACAAGTTTCTACAAAGCCAAGTTTGAGCAAAAATCTCAGCTTGATAGGCAAGTTCGGTTCTAGCTTAAATTCAGACAGTCACAATCAAACAGAGTCTGAACATTCTCAATCTTGTTTCTTCGAAGACTTTTGTGCATTATTGAAAAAATAGAATAAAATTATTCAACAATCATACAAGGTATTGTAGTTATTTGGTAATTGGATACAGCCACAGAGGGGGGGACAGAAATGTTGATACGCCAATTTAGTGAATTGACGGTAGATATTGTTTGTTATATACATATTTAAGTCCTGTTTTATGCTGCTGTTTTGAAGGGGCTCTAGGTTGTACCTGGGCAGCTGTAGTGTTGCTGTCCAAAGGACTTCACTTTGATATTAAAATGGATGGAGAAGTAGCACTCATGGCTTATGTCTGTACTGTTCAACAGCATATGGCTTCCCACCACATTCACCATTGGCCCAACTTGCCTGCCCCTTCCCATTCACCAGTTTAATGCTTTGTGGAAGTCAGTGAAGGCTTCTTGTTTATTGTGTAATCATACTCTCTCTAATCCCAAAATAATTGAATAATGAACTTGACTATTAGGCCAATGAGATCTATGAATGTCATCATATATGATCTAAGTATATCATCATATTATAATAATATCTCACTTTGATGAATTGAGATAGATATAAAAAGTCAGAGTTTGAGCGATAACAAGTATTCATTTATTTAATTGATATGAGAAGAGTTGAAGTCCGAGAATTATCTCTCCAAAAAGGTGGGTATAGTTGTCTATCTTTTACTTTTACTGGGTCATACTACGAATGAGAATCTTGTACACTAGGTATGATTTTTAGAAATATCGCTCGAGGGAATGACTAAAGCCTAGAAATCATATGTCAAATTTTGTCATATGTGTGAGCTTCGTATGCTGGGTACGATTATGTGACATAAGAAGAGAGAATAATTCTTTGCTAACTGGGATTTGTGTGGGTATGATCTTCAAAGCAGGCTATATATAGCTAATATAATATGCTTTGTGCGCAATAATTTATGCATGATTGTCCAATGTTTGCTAATTGGTACTAAACGATGTACCCCATAGCTAATATCTGCCAACTTGAACCCTAACTTATATTAGTAAGATAATGGGACAATGGTCCCTAATATTAGGTTATTATGACTTTAAGAGGTAATATGATCAACAATAAGTTAGGAAGAATAATGCAAGGACTATATTGTGTTCTTCCCACCATATGGCTATTTGTTTTTGTTTTTGTTTTGGGTTATAGAAAATCGCCCCAAACACGTCATTGAACCCATCACTACAACAAAAACCTCAAATGCGTGTAATCAACTATAAATTATGTGGATCTATTGAATCAGGATTTTATTAAACCAGTGAAATGCGAACTTAGGATGTACAAATTTATGTATCGTTCTTTGTTCAAATGTTAAACCGAACCTTGCGAGTTCACCCTCTTAACTAATTGTTTGTAACCAAGGTGTCCTATATTAGCCCTTTAGGTAACATTTCATGCAAGAAGATCCCCTCTTTTTTGTCTTGATGCTTTTCCTTAATAGCATTTTGATTAGTTTGATAGCTTAACTGCAAATTTCACTAACATGCATGCATGTTCTGATGTTTATGCCATGGAAAAGTGGGTTAGATGCATTATATATGGGTATTTAAAGCCGATAATGTAGTTATCTCTCTCAATATGGATATTAATTTGCATGCATGGGAGGGTACCTTTATATCTACATACACGTACATTTGGGGTACACCGACCTAACACTCCCCCCCCCCCCCCCCCCCACTCTCTCTCACTCTCACACAAATAAATATACAAGTGGCAAAACTATACTTTGACCTCCTCGACTATGTACCTATCTTCCATTGATCCCTCAACTATCACATCTCTGACATTACACTTCCAACTATAGTTATTGATTTTACATTATATCATCGACTGTCACGCTTCTCATACTTTCATCTCCAATCTTGGTTCTTGATTTCGAATCGAGTCTATTGCAAACATGAAAATTGTGTATTTTTCTACATACATAGACGTTCTCTATCTAAAACACAGCCAATGTTTGATTTTCAGACAATGTAAAATTAGTTCAAAGTAGTTCAGATGACAATATAAAAAATTCAATAAATGAGGGATAAAAGCGTGATCAGGGTTATAATTGATGATGCCAATGTAATTTTTTTGTGTATATGTGTGTGTATATATATATATAAGTTGGCAATACAGCTATTTTATTATGAAGGAAAAAGGGTGATAGTGATCATGGTGAGAGTTGAGATGGGAGAGTTTAGAAAGTGGGATGCAAGAGCACGTGGATAAAGCAAAGGGGTCACATGAGGGATGCCAGAGAGTTTCCTTACACTATCCAAATCAACCTTATACTATGTTCCAAGAAACAACTACCCCATCAGTCCACCATTATAGGCACATGATGGTCCCTCCCACTTCTCCCCCACCAAATCCCACCATGTGCTTTACCACAGAATTTAATTAAGTGATGTTTGCAAGCCAATTCTGAAAGGGTCATACCCCCTTGTTTAATTTGTTGATGTAATCTTATCAACAATTATGCAGAGAAAGGCTATTCTTTGCAAGGTAACCCATTTCACATTTTTGGTTGTCAATGGGTCGTGTTGTATCTCATATTCTAGCGGTATAAGTTATGTTGTGTTAAAATTTACCTATCCATTTATACTAGTGTTTCGTGTCGTGTCGTATCATGTCATGTTAGACTTTGTTTGTTGTGTATTATTATTTTTTACCCAGATTCATATGATGTTTAGCCGAGTTCATATTGATTTTTTTATTAAATATATCTGATGAATTAACACTAAATACATACTTCATGTTAAGAATTGATTGTTCTAATTATGAGTTCCAAAAGGACTCTAAACCCAGACATTCTGAGTTCGAATCTTAACAATCTTTTAGGATCAGACCATAAAAGATTATCCCTTATAAATACTCTAGTTCTGACGTAAATGATCTGCCTTTGATTGGACCGGATAGGAGATTAATCGAAATGCACATAAATTGACCCAAACATCTTGACCGTCGAACCAAAAAAATTAAAAAGGACCAGAAGATTGTGTGGGCATTAAACAAGGGATAGTTTCCAAGTTAGAGGTTTTAGTAAGTGTGGGATATGAGTAAAGTTTCTATATTTTCTCCTTCATCACATGATAGGAATTGAACATGAAAGTTAATGGGTGTAAGCTTGGGGTATAAGAAACCAACCCTTGAAGTTCAAACTAGCTTCATCAATGAAGCACAATTATTGAACATTATCAATTTTCCATTTGATTTTGCTAATTTAAGGAAGAACATGTATGGGGGAGAAAAACACTTGTGGCACACAAGAAACAGTACCCAATACTTCAGCACACTTTTCAAGATTAAGAGTCAGCCCAATTAATAACTTCGAAAGACAAAGCTTTTAATCATCATTATCATCAACTTATACATATTTTTTTTAGAATTAATTATCTATTTGACATTTGAATTATAGTGTTTGTGTCAATAAATTCCTTAAACTACGTTTTGTGTCAATTTAATCCTTGAACTCTGCTATCTGATTCAATGTAATTTTTCCGTAAAAATTTACCGTTAATTTTGACAGAAACCCTCACGTGCTCACGTGATGTGCACTTGAGGGGTTCCGTCAAAGTTGACAACGAATTCAAACGGAAGGGTCATATTGAGTTAGATTGTATAGAAAAATTTGATGGACATAAATAATATAATTTCGAGGTTAAATAAGTAGTTAACTGTTTTTCTTATAATCAAGTATCTTCTTAAAGTACACGTTTTTTCGGATTTATAACCTTGCAGTATTAACTATTGAAAAACTATATCATCCGAACTACCTTGACCGATTGTCATAGCATGTGAATGAGCTAGGATAAGTGCATGTGGTAAGAGACATTTCCCAAACAAAAAAAAAAAAAAACAATAAAACCATAGCAAAATTAGCTTAATTACATTTCTTCTTTGAGAAGAAAGAAATTTGCAGAAAGTCAAAAGGACAAATCATAAAATCAAGTTGCCAGATCAATGGACTATTCAAAAGTCATCCAATCTATAAGGCACATGCCAAGTTGGTAATTTCAGTCCCCGCGTCATGCATGGTGTGGGATTGGGATAAAATTAATGTGTGTGTGTGAGGTGGGGGGTGGGGTAGGGTGGGGTGGGGTGGGGGTGGGGGGTGTCTGGACATAAACAATTGAGCAAACACCTCACATAGTTTGAAACCCTATTGTTAAAATTTCTGTTGTGATTACATACAGATGATGCGTGTGCCTATTGGCTTCCTACATTAAATGTAATATGATGTATCTTCTTAATTAAAAAACCTACCAGGATCTTACCAGCCTTTACTGTGCATGTGGTATATACACACACATATGTATGTATATATGAAGGGTATCTTTCTTTTATTATTTATGGTATAGTGACAAATAGGTATGAGAATCGAGTTGAGTTTATCGGCTTAATTATGCTCAGGTTGATTTGGTTGTGATTGGCCATGTGCCACTGCCCAACTTTAGATTCTTGCTCAATTATAGCTCGATAGAAGATTGCTACCTTTCGAGCCAAAACTAAGTTTAAATTCTCAATCAAAATTTTCAAAAATTAAACCTTAATATAATGGGAGAATATAGTAATCAATTTTAACATTCAAACTTTATAAAATTGTATAATTAGCCAAAAAATCAAACTCGAAAAAATTTAAATTTCTCGAAAACCTACGAGAGAGAGAGAGAGAGAGAGAGAGAGAGAGCAACCTATTTGAGTCGAGAATAGCCACACATTGCTGCTTGTTCTATTTATTTTGTACGAAAACTACATTTATCAGCTAACAGGTCCAATTAATTAGGCATATGAGATCTGAAAACAAGATGGTCCAATGGCTAAGATTGAGGTCATAGGAGGGTGGGTTTCAACAACTACTTCTGTACAGAGGAGAAGAAAATGATAACCAGAAGAAACAAATCATGGCATGCCAAAGTCATGGGTGAGGAAAATGTAGTCAGCAAGTAGGCCATAGCATGAAGCTTGCAATGACTCCTTTATTTTTGTACAGTATGGCATATGATTTTGATCATGTCTTGGGTTTGATTATGATATCGAAAAATAACTTTTTTCATATCTTATCTCCTTAAATTTAATAAAAACGTGACACGTATAAAGTTTTTTATTTTATTATTCTCTCATTTTTTTAGTCAATCATGAGAAAATCATTCAAATCAAACTCCAAAGAGTAGCTCAAGTGATAATAGAGACGAGTTGTAAATTCAGACGTCGTAAATTCGAATCTTAACAATCCCTTGGCCATGAGGAATAAAATCTTTCATGAATACTTTAGTCTCAACGTAGATAGTTTGTCTTTAACTGGATTAGGGAGAGGACTAGTCGAGGTGTTCGTAAGCTGATCCAAACCCCTCTGACCGTTGAACAAAAAATGAATTTCGGTTTGGTACCATAGCCTCATCTTCATTTCCCATTAATCCTCTTATCTAATGGCATACAGCTGCACTACAGCATGAAAGATTGAGCCTCAAGTTTTGCCAACTCTTATAAGGATTTTTCTTCATAACAAGCACAAAACACACCCTCTTGGCATAGCTGTAATGGAGTACATATCCTTTGAGGAAAGACCAAGAACTGATGGCTAACCAAATATAATATTGATGAATGGTTAAAAAGAATTGATAGGCTAACCAAACGTATTTGAAAAAAGGTTAAAAGAATTGATAGCCAACCTACTATTGTGTTTTTTAAACAAGATTTTATTTCAACCAACTTTGCATCATCATACTAGAATAAAAAAGATAACCAGTTGCTCAAAGCTTCTATAATTGCACGGAATATTTATTCGAGAGCGAGAAGAACTGATCAAACTGTTGTCGACTAACTCTGAAAGACGTGATTTAAGAGATGTTATATGTACACAACTTAATTCCACATAAAAAAAGATTTATTTATTCATCATTATCTCATCTTTTAACTCAAAAACAAATGACACCCTAAAAGTATGGACATTGCATGTGGGCACAGGCTTTTCTCTGGGTCCTATCTCCAATTCTTTTCTTGTCAATTTTTGAAATTTCCACCCTGATTATGCTCACTTTTGTGAACATGTATATCCATTCCCTTGAACAAGATGATTGCATCTATATCAATCATTGTACACACAATGGAGCAAACTTTATGGATAACTGACTTATAAAAATAAAATTGGGACTCTCCAAGCACATGCCTTGTTCTTTGTTTTACTGCAATTTCTTTGTGAATAATTTTTTTTTAAAAAAAAAGTCCATTTAGTGTACAAGATTTTTGTCACTGTGAGATATCAGATGTTCAAATTTATGTAGATTAACTCCATGTAATTTTTTTTTTCAACGGTCAAGAGTGTTCGGACCAACTTACGCGTATTTCGACTAATCCCTTCCTCGGTCCAGTAGTCATTCACGTCGGAATTAGAGTATTCGTGATGGATAAATTGATTCCTCATGATCTGACCACAAAGAGTTACCAAAATTCAAACTCAAGACGTCTAAGAACTCACGCCATGCACTTAGATTAACTCCATGTATGGAAACGTTATTTCCGTGACTCTTAACTCGTTCCATGCACCTAGATTATCATAAAATAACCTAATTACTACACCAAGATATGTTCTCAAAATATATTAAAAAATTACACCAATAACCAATATTCTTACTCAAAATACACCAGAAAACCTCTGATCTTTTTATTGACTTTTTATTGACATTTAATTGAGATTTGTAACTAATTCAGATCCTCCGTCTTAGCATATTGTGATCGAATGTCGATAATAGTTTTAGAATTCACCATTATCAATGGTGGATAAATATTTGGCATCTCAAAACTATTGCAAAACCCTTATAACCCTAGCTTTGGCATAAATATCTACACCCATTTCTTGTTTATTTGGGACAAAAAAACTATCAATTGGTATGAATTTTAGCTTTTATGTTTGGTTGAGGAGGAATACCAATTTGGATGTTTTAAAGTCTTAGCCAAAATTCACAAAATTAGCTCCACCACTAAATATAAGGACCAAGATTCGATTCCATCATTTTATCTTGGAGTTCGGTCCCGATGCTTTATAGGTGATCCAATCAAATCTTAATTATACGATTCTTAAGTCATAATAATTATAACAATCCACAAAAATCTATACTTTGTCAAATTTTTAAGTCACAATAATCCGAAAGACGATTATGTTAAACTCATACCATTTTTTTTTGATCAACAAACTCATACCATTTAATTACTGGATTTTTGTTATCTAGAATCTGATTAGGAGGAGATCAAGCACATACAAATCTTATGACCAATTCAAAATTACTTTTTGTTCATTAAATATTGACAGATCATCATCATATTTCACGACTATTTGACTGAATTTTTTTAAGTTCTTTAGGTTTGGATCAACGATATAAATTTGAGTAAATTATATACATGACCCTCAAATTATGATATTTGTGTCAATTAACTCTCTAAATTTTTTTATGTCAATTGAGCCCCTGAATTCTCTAATTGTGTCAATTGAGCTTTTATGTCCACGCACATGACTATATGGCAGAAAAAGACAAAAGGGTTCAATTGACACAATTAGGGAGTTCAGGAGTTCAATTGACACAAAAAAAAAATGTTCAGAGGCTTAATTGACACAAATGTCATAGTTTGAGAGTCATATGTGTAATTTACTTCAATCATTTATGTCACGTGAGTGGCACACTTCGCTACTTTCCGGTAAAAAATCTTATGGAGGCCGACATAAGAGATAAATTTGCATAATTGGAGAATTTAGAGGCTCAATTGATACAAAAAAAAAGTTCAAAAACTTAATTGACACAAAGATTATAATTTGAGGGTCATATATGTAGTTTACTCTATAAATTTTTACGTAAAGCATCTGGCAACTTGGCAGAGGTCTCAGATCTGGTTTGGCATTAATTTAAGGAGCATAAAAATGGCCAACTCAACTTCAAAATAGTTTAAGTTATCGGTTGCCAGTTAGTTTAATCACCACCACCTCCATTGTTGTACCTTAAATTCGCAGGTTTGAACACTTTCGTCCCCTTTCCTTGCAATAGTTTGCAAGAAAAAAAGAAAGAAATAGTTTTTGAAAGCTCATTCGATCTACTTTGTTTTTTCAGTGGGCAAAGTTTCAACTTCCCACACCATACTTAATAGTCTTGAAGCACCAGAATTGGTTGACAATTTTTAAAACGACACATCAATCCGACCCACAATCAATCTAAAGATTGTCAGTAAAAATTTAGTCGTAATGGTTTGTTTCATCACCGGATCAATTGGTTAGACCCGCTTTATAATTAATGGTCATAAATCTAGCTATATACAATAGAAATTTGATTCACGAGGTATAGATCAGATATGAGTTAAAAAAATGTCAGAGATTTAGACCCAGCTCAAAAGTTCGCAAAATGATGTATGATTCGCAAACTTTTGTGAGAGTCCACAACAAAAAATATTTTTCAAGACCGAAGTGTAGGTTTAATTAAGAGCGTCAAAATATAACATAACTCGTTAATACAATACAAATGCGACGCAAAATTAAAAAGTTTGAATTTTCCTTAAACCACTCGTCTAATTAATGAGTGGACACAATACGACACGATTAATAAACGAATTGAGTATGTATGAAGTCAATCAAAAAAAATATACACGACACAACTTGTTTATATACTATTTATACACAATTCATACCCGACACGGATTTAATATGACACAATTCGTTACACAAATTAAAAAATGAATCGAATATAGGTTAAATATTTTTTTTAACGAACCCGCCTCACCCGACACAATTGACAGCCCTAAATTGAGTAATATTTCACCATCTCTTGATCACCCAAAACACAGAAAGATCAGACTGATCAGATCTGGGAAGATTTTATCAAACAGTCAAATTCATCACTCAAGAATGGGAGCAAACATATTTCTTTTACAGCTGAAATAATATAGGACGCACTTTATCGCAGAAAAGAGTTCCACTGAATTGTTGTTTCTAATCTTTACAACTTGTCTATAATCACTACAAGCTATATTACAGAACTTTCAACCCCGAGTCATTTAGAAGAAAATAACAAAGAGAAAACCAAAATGAACATGAAAAAAAGAGATACCAAACGAACAGACCCCCTTAAAGTACTGGTTAGCTCATAGTCATAGGTAGTGCCTCCAAGCAGAAATCATGAGCAAAAGCTATGTGAGGAATATTAACATCAAGATGGCACAAAAGAATGATTGTGAAGAAAATTGGAATAGAAGTTCCAATCCGGGCTTCTTTCATCTATGGCACGTTGACCAAATGGATGTTGCTCTACATACTTCGGTATATTTTCAGTGGTCGCCAAATCTTCCAGATAAACTTGAAGATCACCTCCTGGACCTGCGGTGAAGTACGTTTAATTCTGTAACTTATTTGCCACATCTTGTAACAACACAAGAAGAAAGAATGTCTAAGGTGGTAACACAATGCATCCAAGGATTTGGCAGGAGGGCTCTAGTAATGGTTTGCAAAGGGGTAGACCATTTCAGTTGGTGAATTAGTATAGTTATTCTTCATCTTTTCTATTATTTTTTGTAGTTGAGCAGTAAAACAGATGAACCGTAGAGGGCATGCTAGTGAAAGGCTCAATCTGGGCAATGCAACTAATTCGACATCTCCAAAATGGTGCAACTCCCCGGCTATCCATTTAGTGAATCTAAATTTTCATCACAGTTCAACCATAATAAAAGCCAAAGTTATTTAGGTAAAGGTAAACTAAATGGTCCAACTTTGACCTATGTAATAGCCTTAACCATCGGCAAGGTCTGCATACAAACTGGTTAAAACAGTTTTTAGTGTAAGCATTTGAGACAGTTACTATTCCTGAGGAATAGCAGGAAGAATATAACAAAACAAAGAAAATAATAAGAAATCATATTAGAAGATACCTCACCTAATGAATTATCGCTCCTTTCCTCAAAACTGTACGAAGAAGGGAAGATTGCAGTGTGCTTCTGAATCATGTACAATTTAAAAAAGATATTGAGGTATGAATCAAAAGGAAAATAGAATAAAACAAAAGATGAAAGGCCTCATTGGATTAAATCCAAAAAGATGATGAGCTTACAGGATTAAGCAAGGCCTTGTATGGAGAATCGTCCAACAATAAAGTGTTTGATTCATTGTAATCTCCATTCTTCCAAGGAAGATTAGTATCATGTGTTTCCCAAAGTTTCCTCAGCTCCTTAAAGACCAAGGGTTTATAAGAGTTTTCAAGCGTATTGGACCCACTTTCAGTGCAATGAGATGAATCCTGCAAAATTGAATACAAATCCAGATCACATGTCGCCCCATTTTCACTAAACTCAAGGGAAAAAAAAATCACAATAGCTTAACAGATACTATAAACAGTTGATGACAGTGAGACCATCCCCGCCCCCCCAAAAAAACCCAAAAGATCAGAACATTTAATTTGGCGCAGTTAAATCAATTGTAGTCTTCTACTTCAATCGTATCCTCCTTCTTCTTCTTCTCCCAATTGACCCCCTCCTTTGAAATTTCTGACTCCACCCCTAGGTGGCACAGACAAATATCTGGAGGATGATCATCTGACAATGCTCGCAGTAATTTTCATTATATGCAGCATCCATTTCTGAGACCAAGGAAAAGTTGGAAGACCTATTTCCCATATCGGTCACATGGTTCCATAACATGCAAACTCCTTTCAACTATACAATAAAACCTACAAGCGGCAAAATACAGCTACAATGGAGTGACTTTTGCTGATCCACCTGGCTTCTCTGCCATATATATCTAGTTCACGATGGCTGAGCTGTGAATCAGATTATTACAATAGTCTATTATATGGATGTCCCCCCCCCAAAAAAAAAAAAAAAAAGTGGCTCAAAAAACTTCATGCCCAGGCAAATTGAGGTGTACTTAAAGCATCAACTAATGTAACAAACTTCACTATGACTGTATGTACCATCAAGTCAGATCAGTTAAATATGCAATCCACAAGAAAATGGTATGGGTAAATAGTACCAATTTAAAACCAAGAGAAAATCTTTAAACAACTTGCAGTTTTTTTCCTCCAGAAGCATTCTTTTGTGAATGGGGAGGGATGAATTAGCCTTTCATGAAAACTCAACCGAAAAAAACTTTTAAATCACTTACCCAACAAAACAGCAACTTCTGCTTCATATCTCCTAACAAGTAATCAACCACACTATCAATATTTTTCCTGCATTTCATATGTAACCCACGCACTCAGCGGTTATAAAATCATGAAACAAACAGGCAGGAACCAGGAAAATTACAGAGTACAAGTTATTTCTATCACCTAATTCAACATGGCAGGAAAAACAAAGGAAAAGTCACACTCATAGATTGAATATTACTTAGTTCTTGAAGACCAGATGCCCACGTCAAATCTGTCAAAGCAAAACTTCAAGAAATCAAAACAGAACGGTCTCTTGAAAACTGTTACAGGAAACAATGATTAGGTTAGGCTTGAGCCATTAATTATTCCAACCTATCACTAAATGATGTTTTAATCATCAATTCCAACAAATAAAATGTAATATCCAATTCTCACTTGCTCTCCTTGAGATATAAATGTCTGCTTTAAACTCCTTTGGTGGGGGAGAAACTATATCTGCAAGCACTCCATTTACATCAAGAATGAGAAGTTTTCTCCCTGAACAAACAACTAAGGCTCTCTGTGGTGTAGCATGTGGAACCTTCACCAAGTTGTCTGCTTGGCTAGCATCAGCTAAAGAAACATGGTTGATTACATCCGAATTGAAAGAGGGATGTTTCCTGTTTCTTTGGCTTCCAGGTTGGGTGTTTTTACCCGAAACGAAAGATCCTTCTACTGCTTGCTGCAACTTATTTTCACGCTTCTCATTTTTTTCTGCCATATGATTCATAGAAGGATCACAGATGGATGTTGAGTCATCATGTTGTCCATCCTGAGAAAATGGTTTCACGGTCTTTTTCCTCACACTCTTTATCAATCTGTGCCTTTCTTCTGAAAAATTCAGTAAAACATATGTTAATAGAAACATCATCGGTGGCTTAGACTTCCTATCTGGACTTTCATCATAGCCTTTCAACAGCAGGTCAAAAGGCGGTGTGACTACTTTACATAACTCTAATGAATTTTTCCTATTTCTTGTACCAAATCTGATGAAGAAGCAACAGATTATTATACCTTTGATGTGTTTTTGTTTGGGTTCTTCTCTTGCATGAAACCCAAATTCTTGAGCTGGACTCTGAACTTTATTACACCTATCATCGCTTCCCTGTCCATTTTGTTTATCAGACAGGCTCAGAGCCGACATCATGTCTTTTTGACTCTCGCTTTGCAGGCCATCTTCACTATTAGCCTTCCATTCAAGGATATTTATACAGAGAGATACATCAGACAAAAAATTAGAGGTAGTAATTCAAAAGAATAAGGGCAAAGGAATGAGGTACGAACGAACACCAATTCTTAAACAACATAAAAATTGACAGAACACAACATCATGGAATTTAGGGCCAAATTAAGCAGAGAAATAATAAGAATAAAATGTATGAAATGTTCTGCCCACTGATTTATACTTGGTAGATTCTAGAATTCCCTAAACTAGCTTCTGATGGTATCAGTCCAAAGTGATATAAATTCTTTGGTGTAAAATCTCAGGGGACCTTAATCCTCAAGTGTAAAGCAGCATAAACTATAGTCCATATCACTACCAACCTCGTAAAGGCAAAGCACTAATGTTAAAAATGGCAGCACAACCAAGTAATTAATAGTCACAGATACTTTTTTTAGGTAAGTTAAGAGATCTAATACATCAATAGTCACATATATAGTCCTCTATCATTCTTGTCAAAGTTCAGAGTTTTATGGAAGTATTTATCTAGCTAGATATGCAACAGTTGTCAGGGAAAACAATGTTCTTCTTTATGTTTCAAACAAATAGGTTTTCTTTTTGCAACTAATTCATTGTGATCTTCAGGAATAGGCTAGCATTGGTCTGAGTAGCAAGGACACTTAAAGAGAGGAGACAGGTCTATAGGGGACACATGCCAAACGGTGACACCTATAAGACACTCCTACGAACATGTCCAACACTATATATCCAATATTAGAAAGAAATTCAGACACTTTGTGACGATCCTACATCGTTAAAAATAAGACTAAGACTAGATATATGTATATGAACTCTTGGACACCCATCTACCCGTGGGTTTTCCGGGACAAGTTTAAGGAAATTCCTCCACAGAGTATCTATCAATTATAGAAAAACGACAACCACAAACACAATTATATCAACATCAAATCTTTTAGAAAAACAATCAACAAAAGGAGAAATTTACCAACTTCCCATCACATGAAGACCAAACAGATGAACATATATAAGATTCAGAAAACAAGTAATCTGGACCATAAACCCCCCATTACACCAAGAATCTAACAAATATAAACCCAAAAAAAAAATGAAAATTTGGGTATAAAATAATGAAACAGCAGACAAAAAGAAAAGAAGGATCTGAATCAGAGGAAGTCAACATACTGGTAAACTCATGTCTTCAAACGTAAGGTTGTTGCTGATTGTTCAGATTTATTGAGCTACGAACCAATAAAAATTCTCAGATTTAGTCGATGTGTCCTACATTGGCTTCGTCGAACATGGAGCAGAACATCATATGTAGATTCCGAGAGGAAAGAGAGAGAGAGAGAGAGAGGGAGTCGTCTTACAGTACTTACCATGGACTATGCTTGCTTGCCTGTTGATGTTACTATTGCGAGACGCGAGTTTTTGACTAACAAAGCCAAATGAAAGTACGAGGAAGGATACAAACAGAGTAGGTACAATCGGTTGTGATGTACAGAGGTCGTGGATCCAATCGAAAGTACCCAGTAGTTGAAGTGTTCCGAATTTGGGGAGTCGTCCGGTAAAATTACGAATACAGCCTTGTCCCCCTAGCCGCACCCAAAAAAAGAGAGAATTACACTTTGAACCCTTAAAAAATTTAAAACTTTAATTTTACACTCTTCGAGATTAGATTTTTCATATTGTACCCTTTGTGCATTAAAATTATTGTAACGTAATCCTTCTATTAGTTTATGTTACTTATTCTATCAACGACAATAGGGTGATTTTTGACAGAATAAGAAATGAAAACTAACAGAAGAGTCGCATTATAATATTTTAATATATTGAGGATATAATATAAAAAAATTAATCTTTTAGGATGTAAAATAAAAAAAATTAATTTTTTTAGGGTACAAAGTGAGATTTCTCCATTCTTTTTTAATTTACAAAGTCCTACCATAACAATGACAATTTACACCCCATTAAGTCTAAAAAAAATTTAATCAAATGCACTCAAAAGAGGAATCTTAAATTCTAACCACGCCTAATTCCTTAGCACGTAAGCCCAGTGCAAAGTTTGTGGGTAGTCGGTTGGGCAACGGGCTGTCAATGTGATATCCAGCCAAAAAAATAATATGTGATTTTAATTAGTGGAATAAACTTATGGGGTTCCTTTATAATTTATAAGTTTGTTTGGGTTTAATTTCTAAAAAAGTAAGAAGATAAGAACTAGGAACAAAATAAATAAAAGATAAATGAGAAAGGGGAGAAAAGTGTTCATTATAGGTGAAGCCTGTTGTGTCATGTATTGGGGGACTTTAAAGTCAATTGAGTAAATGTTGTTTGCAATCGAAATTAAGCAAACTTAGGCAACAAGTATCTTTGGTCTTTGTACAAGTGGTGTTGTCATCCCACTATCTAAAAGCTAAACAAATGTGTCGTGTAAAGGCAAGAAAAAGAGAGAATGTGGGAAAAAAAGTGAGGCTTTGATAGGGCAAAAATTAAAAGGTGATTTTAATTTGAATTGTTGATAGATTCGGATATAGTTTTTTAGTAGTTTTAATAATTGATAATTTTTTAGGTACGGAGTAGTATCTAATATGTTTTTATTTTTAAATTTTTTTTTACAAAGAGTTTTATTTTCATTATCTTAAAATTTGTATTGATATTGGTTATTTTTTGTTAAATGTGAAATTTTTTTGTAGAGTTTGCTCCCGTGTTTTGGAATAATTATTTTGGGATTGATTGATACATGTACAAAATGTACGTGAGACATATTTTGTGAGGTATAAATTGTGATCATACGGGATGTGATTATAATCCTATGAAGTGTGATTGATCGATAAGACTTTGAATTTATATCAAGTATTACTTATCATGTCACAAATTCATGTGTGGTAACTGACTCAATTTTTTAAACATGTATTGGATTTAAGGTTCTGCAAGTTGGATGATTACCTATCAATTATCTCGTTTGGAGCAAATGTCATAATTGAAATATCTGAGAATTCGTGGATGAGTGTATTTCGATATAATTTTTATAATATTAAAATTAAAAATTATACATTTGACTTACCATTAAGTTTGTTTATATTTTATCGATGTGGAACAATTGTTGATGATGCATAAAATAGTCTCGTACAAGATCAATAGTCAAGTGTGTGATAAATAGACAATTAATAAACCAATTAATGACAGTAATGTAAATATTAAGTCAACACACAGATATATAATAGTTCGGTCCTGGTGATCTACTGCACTCTGAAAAACGGCAACGGTGGCTGGGAATTTTTATTGATCAAGCAAGGTGAACAAGAGAGAGAGAACAATGATTAGTCATGAGAGATATACAATAGCTATGAGAGAGAAAAACTATGTGTGTGTAGAGAGGTGCAGATGCAGAGTTCAATGTGTCCTCTCATGTAGAGAGGACCTTATGTAAGATTCCAAACCTATATTTCTTTAAATATCCCAACATATAATAAAGTAAAGGCTATAAGTAGCTAGTTTGCGTGCTAGCGTTTTCCCTTCTCAATTACTAGTAAAAAAGCTTGACTATGGCTTAATCCACTGGACAACCTGGCACAATAAGTTATCAATAGTAAAAATATCCACAACAGTGATAAAAAATTCACAAATATGATAAATCACCCACTAAAGTGATAATTTTTTTTATATCGTATAAAAGTGATAACAATAGTTATCATAACACTGCTAAAAACACTCACAAGGCATTGAGCCTTTATTGAGACGGTAACGTGAGAGTAAATATACTAATTTTTTGAGATGATAGTTACAAAAGATAAGTACAATTAAGATAGTCTTGATCTTCTAGAGTGTGTATCCTGATGATCTCTCTTCCACGTGCTTTAATATTTTTGGACTCCTTGAATCTTGGACTGAGTTAGATTAATGCACCGGACTTTACCTGCCTTTTTGTTGACTTGGATTTGCTAGATTTATTGGGTCTGACCCAATTACATCTGGGCTCGTCAATTGTGTTATGACATTGCTTATATATGTTGTCCGGCCATTCAACGTGCAAGACTCTGTCAATGTGGGACATTTTCTTATTACTAATGTAAGATTTAACTGTATTATGATATTGTTTGTTACGATTTTGATATTCTTTTTTTTTAATATGTATCACAATGTTATATATAAATTTGATGCTCTCAATGACGTTCTTGCTTTCAATTAATTTTGAAATTTTATGCTCTCATTTTCGCTCTAATTCTATGTGATCTAGAGTCTACCCCTACCTGATATGTGGGCCAGACTATGCAATAACCACTAATCCTAATTAAAATTCTTATTGTTCTATAAATATTTTTTGGGTAAGTAATTTTTTCAGTAAGTTGTAGTCCAACACTTATTTGGAGTTGACTAAAAATAATTTTTCAATATCATATTAAAACTATAAATTCTAACCATAAATTTTATTAAGTTTATTATAATCGATGACCTTAAAAATAATAAACTTAAAGTATAAATACATTTAATAATTTGACCATTCCAACAATGCCACGTACCACCAATCTTGTTTGTAGACCGATATAATCGTCTACTACACGAATATTTTTAGGTTTTATTTTTCTTTAAACTTAAATTTAAATTTGGTTAAAAATTTTTTTAATTTTTTTTTCAATGCTATACCCAAACTCATATCAATTCAAGAGATACTTAAATTTTTACTTAAATTAAGGAAGATTTAAATTTTTACTCAAATTATTAATGGTTAGATCGCATTATTATTTAAAAATCTAATAGTCATATTTTATGCTCAATTAAATTTGGGTTTATCCTTTTTTAAATTTGAATTTTTTCATTGAAATACTTTATATCAAATCAAATTTTTTATTCAAATGTTACCTCAAATTTGAGTGAAGGTTGAAAATGTTCTAACCAAGTTAAAAAATAAGGTAAATATCATCATTGGTCCTTAAAGTTTACCGCTGATTTTTATTTGATCTCTGAACTTTTAATTATCATAATTTAGTTTCTTAATTATTAATTTTGTCTCAGTTAAGTCATTTAATCTATTTCCACCGTTCAATCAACTAGATTAGTCCAATTTGATCAATTAAAGTGTTAAATCATATGTTTTCGTTTTGTAAAAATGAATGAAAAAACTTAATTGAGATCAAATTGTTAATTGAGAAATTACATTAGGACAATTAAAAGTTCGGGGACCAAATTGAAAACTATATAATATTAATATTTACCTTGAAAAATATAGGACAAATTATATTTTATACCTTGAAAGATTTAATTTTTTTTAATTTATACTCTTAAAGATTAAAAATTTTATATTGCATCCTCAAAGATTAAATTTGTTACATTGAGAATGTGTTAAAAGTACTGCAATATGACTCTTTCAATAATTTATGTTATTCATTTTGTCAACATCAATAAGATGAGTTTCGATGAAATAAACAATGAAAACCAACAGAAGGGTTATATTATAATATTTTTAATACATTAAGGGTATAATATGAAAAATCTCATATTTGAGGGTGTAAAGTAAGAAAACGTAAATCTTTTAGAGTGCAAAAGTGAGATTTCCCCAAAAATACGTATCTTTCGATATGTTGGTTTAGGTTAACATAGTCTGTCTATCCTTTGTGCTAGGGTTTTTCTCTCTCTATCAACTCTCTTGACAGCTCTCTGCTGCACGACTAGGGTTTTGAGTTCGCGTGTCGCAGAGGGTTTCTATTAGAAGGTAGAAGATGACGACCGTTGTTCCGACATCAGAAGAAGATCCTGCGCTCTCCGTTGTTCGATTCACGGCTGAGAAGTCATGGGCTGACGCTGGCGCCGACGTAACTCACAAACTCTTTACCCTTTTCTCTCATGGATATACATCAGTACCATCGAGGAAATCAAACTAACTATGTTATACGAAAGATGAATCTGTCAATGCGTTGAGAGTTTTGAAGCTTGAATTTTCTTATTTTTGTGTTTGAATTTTGAGTGTTTTGCTTCTAATTGGCCAATAAATCTGTTATTCAGGGATTCGCTTGTATGATAGGTTAATTTGATTATGATTTGTATAGTGCAATGCCATCCTATTGAAATTTCATGTTTGCATATGGGTTTCCTTGTCATCTTCAGGTAGCGGAGCCACAAGTAACTAGATTATGCCTGGAGGCGCAGGAATCCATTATAGCAGGCAAATGGCTGGAATTGGCCTCACTAATGCTTACTTCAGCAGAATTGGTATTTTCTAAGGAGTCCGAAAAAGGTAAAGCTATTGATATTATTTGTAACAAATTATCTTTTTGTTCAACTACATTTAAGGTGGATCTGTGTACTAGAGTGGTTGATGCACTATGGATACACTTAAGCAAGGGGCTGGGAAATTTTAATGAAGTTGTCTGGCCCAATTACTTTCTTATGTGGGAGTACGCGTTGGAGCATTCTTGAGTTTGCTTCGTGGTGTTGATTGGTCCCTCTAGGATGGTAGTAGTCCAAGTTTTTAGCCGGTGGAATCTTTTTCTATATGCTGGGAGGTTATTCTAGCAGCTAAATTGGCCGAAAGAATACTTATCCTAGAAAATAGGCACAAATTGGATCATCCAAAAAATAGGGGTTATAGTTGAGCAAAACAAAGGATGTTGAGTCAAGAGCACCTTAGTTCCTATATAAAATGGTGAATGTAAGCATCCGCAATGGATCATGTCCTTCAAGTTGCACGTTGCTTTCTAGATAACATACTGAAAAGCATTTCTATTGTGTACAATGAAAAAGGAGTGCTGAGTTTATTGTTAGTTGTAATCAGTATATTTTATTTGGCTGAAGAGTGGCTGCGGGATGTTATCTAATTATCCAAATCAATGGCAGAGTTAATTGTTAGCGATGTGTTATATTGACTAAAAGAATTCTGGCACGAAATGAATCAAAATTGACCTTCAAGTTTTTCTTCTGTTGGATCTTAACCTTATCGCTTTTGCTTTTGTTTAAACCCCAGATCTTGAGTGCATCTTTACTGTTATTTGCAATCTTGTCAAGAAACCTGAAAGTCTGGATGAAGCACATGAGATGGCAGAGCTTATATCCACAAAAATCACCCAACAACCAAGCGATAAGCCTGCTCTGCGCTTGAAGATGTAATTTAGCTTGACAGTAATCACTTCAGCTTATTGAGTTATGGCGGTGTTGTCTCATATATTTCATTTTCCCCTTGCAGCATGTTCAATCTCTACAATCTGTTGGAGAATCCATACAGCCGTTTCTTTGTTTACATGAAGGCCTTGAATTTGGCAGTCAATGGAAAGGTCACTGAAAATATTGTACCTTCTTTCAAAAAGATGGATAGTTTCTTGAGGGAATGGAATGTTGGGATCAAGGACCAGCGAGAACTCTTTCTTACCATCTCAAATGTTTTGACGGAAAATAAAAGGTAATATAGACATTGTGGCTCATGAAGAAGCATTATTAATTCTCTTTGGTTGTGTTGCTTTTAAGTTTTTTTCTTTCTCATTGATTTTATGGATTAAGTTATCTAATTTGTCTGCATCATCCTATATTTCCAGCTCGGCAAAGGATTCTTTCAAATTTCTGACCAAGTATCTGGCAACTTTTTCTGGTGAAGATGCATATACCATGGGCGAAGCGAAGGAAGAAGCTGTACGCACTATTATCGAATTTGTTAAGGCACCCGAAATGTTTCAGGTATTGTTTTGTCCTACTGATTTTAAATTGATCTTGCTTTTGCTTTTTTTTTTTAAGGATGACACTTGGAGGGTGAGCTGTGTGGGGGAAGGAGGGCGAGGAGGGAGCGAGGGTTTTCACAAAGAGGGAGTGAATTGGTTTTGATCCATTAGTACACAAATTTAGGATTTGCTTTGATACACATGTTTTGTGTGGTGTATGTTCCCTTTATTCTTATGTTGGATATGTCTTTTAAAATTGTTTCATGCTTCCACATGTATTCTCTTGAAGTTGTAGGAAAGGCTAGTTGAGTTGCGCTGCCCAGATAATTATTCTGATGCTCATTTTCTATGAGCCACCCACCATTCATTATATATATGGTGCTTCTAAAAATACTGCTAATGTATCTCCAGCGTCATTTGCTATTGTTTGTCACTTTGGTGCATTTTCTCCCTGTAAGTATTGTTTGTAATACTCTTCAGACACTTGACTCACTCAAAAATTACTCAAACATTACGGTGTTTATCTGAGTCCTTTTGTGTGCATCTTTTATAGTTCAACAATTACAGTGGGAAATGTTCTCCATTTAAATGCACATTTTGTGCTTATTGAACTTTCATGGGTAATTGTTCTGAAAAGAGGAAATGTTGACAAGATGTCCATCCCTTTTTCTTGCTTTACTTTTTCCTCCCTCTGCTAGATTACATTATTGTGCAGTGTTATGCCTGGCATGGATCCCTTAATAACCTTCCCATTGGTATTTGGTAACCCAATAAGGCAATTTGAGCACTTTGTAGATAAGATGAATGTGATAGCTTGAACTGTTCTCATTTATGAATATGCTTAGCTTCAACACTACTGTATAGTGATCAATCAACTTGAGGCATGTCATAGCTTTTGTTTCTGATTTCTTGAAGTCCTTACACTGAGGCTGGTGGCATTACTTCTGAGCTTTTCCGTATGTCTTCAACTGATTGATTGTTCTATGCGCATCCTTTATTATTTGCTGTATTGTGAACCATTGTTTTCATCACTTTCAAATTTCCTTGTTCTTATAGCTTGCTTTCAAACATGCAGTTTTTTTTCAACCGGAACTTTCAAATATGCATTGGCATTCATGTTGCTTTCAAATTAATGAAATTGTCTTGTTTCCTGTCAAAAAAATGTAACTGTGTAGTCTTTAATGAAGTTAAATTATATTCCAGCTGGTGCTTAACTTAATCAACTCTCCGCATGGTTGTGGCAGTGTGATTTGCTGGATATGCCCCCTGTGGCACAATTGGAAAAAGATGCTAAATATGCATTGGTATACCAACTTTTGAAGATCTTTCTGACTCAGAGGCTGGATGCATATTTGGATTTCCAGGCGGCAAATTCTACTTTACTTAAAAGCTATGGTAAATATCTCCTTTTGCTGTTTTGCCATCTAAATTTTAGGCTGCTACTTGGGTTAAGATTCAGATTTTGGATATATTTAATCTTTTAGACTGAAATGTGTTCTTTGGATGGCGTAGGTCTTGTCCATGAAGATTGTATAGCAAAGATGAGGTTGATGTCATTGGTGGATCTTGGCTCTGATGAATCCGGCCAAATTCCTTATGCTCTAATTAAGGACACTCTCCGGGTAATTTTGCTTTGCCTTACCCATATCTGCCGCTGTTGCTTTTTACTTCTTTGTTTATCACGTTGGCGTGGGATTCCTTGCAGATTAATGATGACGAGGTGGAGTCATGGGTAGTTAAGGCAATTGCGGCAAAGCTAATCGACTGTAAGATTGATCAGATGAATCAAGTTGTAATTGTGAGGTGCACTATAAAGTTACCTATCTCTTTGTGTATATGTGCGCTTTGTTTCTATATGCTATAATAAAGCTGTGGACATTATCATTTACTTGGTCTATTACATGTTTTTTTCATTGTAGCCGCTGTGTTGAGCGCGTGTTTGGGCTGCATCAGTGGCAAACCCTCCGAACAAAGTTAGCCACATGGAGGGTAAGGACTCCCTTCATTCTCTGTGTTTATTAATCCATTTTTGGTCCCTTGCGTCTTGGTGAATCATCCAAATCTGTGTTTAAAAGTCAAATAATAATGTCCTTTGGCTAATCAACATTCAATAATTTCATTATGTTGACAAGACTATGATATTGACACTGAAAAAGGACTTCAAGCAATGTAACAGAATAATTTTCAAAAGAAAGAGTGGAATTTCCTTCCAAATAAGGACACTGCAAGTCCTCTATGGCCTGCATTTGCTGGTGTTTTCGTAGGGACCTACCACGAAAAGCTAGTATATGCCAACTATTTTTTTTTTTTTTTGTGGAACTATTCTTTTGATTCATTTCCTTGACAATTACCTTTTCCAGGCTAACATCTCAAATGTAATTAGTACCATTCAAGCTAACAAGGTGACTGAAGATGGGACTGGGGCAATGCAAGGTTTGTCGATACGCTAAGATTTTTCCTGTATTTTCCGTTTGGTACCGTAATCATCTTTATTTAATCTTGGAGGTTGAGAGAAGTTCGTAGCTGTTTTGGTTTTGCCTGAAATGTTACATGGGCTGGTTTATGAGTAACAGAACCATGATTGTTCCTTACCCTTTTTTTTTTTTAATTTCCAAATTTACGTTTCTTGTAAGTTGGTGATAACTAAGTCCGTAGTAGATTATCTTTCTCCGAAAAACTCTTCTATAATTAGGAGGTACTAATAAAACTACTTGAAATTTTGTTTTATTTGCTTTGATGATTTTAAGACTTTTTTGATGTTAGGTACAAATATTAAAGAAAAATATAACAAAGTATAAAGGAAAATGTTGTTTCGGTCAATCACTCCGTCTCTCTCTCTCTCTCTCTCTCCCCCCCCCCCCCCCCCCCCCCCCCCCCCACCACCACCACCCAAAAAAAAAACCCACAAAACCAAATCTTCTTCTCGCCGTATATATAGACAGGAATATATAGTTATACACATGTATGATGAATGATTTGTCGACATTTGAGAGTAATCTAGACCGCATTGACTAGCTCATTACTGAAATGTTTACACACAAATAAAGGTTAGCCTAGTGGCACTTTAGGGGTTTGAATATTCCACGAAGCGTAGTTTCTTGGGGGCTGCGGCCTGTCTTACAAAAACAAAATTTTAGTAATTTTCGAAATTTACATATTGGCAATTTGGGTCTTGGGTAGGTAACAGAGCTCTCATAATAGAGCCATTATCAATTTTGTCCTCATCCAAAGTGGTGCAAGCTCTCATAAGAGACATTGGCCATTCATTTCTCATCCACATTTTAATACTTGAGCTTGTGATCTATCTTATATCATTCTCGTAGTGGCGTGCCAAACATTAAACTTTGACCGGAGGATTTCACACGGCAGTGCAAACTCCCTTATTGAGCACTTATGGTATCTTGCCTGGTGACAGGAACAAAGTAGGGGCATTCCCCCATTTCTCTTTTCCTTTATCTTAGATTTGGACTTGACTACGGTACCCAAGAAATAATTTTGGTATTGGACGTCCAACTTCTACTACTATAATGGGTGTTTTTATAATTTTTTGTGGGTTATTTTACCATTTTAATGGGTGTTTTTATAACTTTTGTGGGTTATTTTACAACTAAAAAATTTATCATTTTTGTAGGTGATTTATCACTTTTGTGTATGTTTTTATCACATTTGTAGTAATTATTTTTATCACTTTTATTTGATACAAAAAAATTTATCACATTTGTGTGTTTTTTTACTATATTTGTGGGTGTTTTTATCACATTTGTAAATGTTTTTTTTTGCTATAGTAATCAAATCCCTTGGATTTGTTAACCTCGGAGAGAACAACCGTTGCTATAGAGTCTTGAGAACGTTAGTGAGACCTAGTTTATTGATCTATTTTACCGATTTAATTCACTATAACCATTGGGTTAACTGTGGATCCCATTAAACATTAAAACTCTGTGTTAATCTAATGGTTGCAATGAAGTCACATTATTAGGGTAAGAAATTAAGTCAAAATTTTAAATTCCAATAACATTATTCTTAAATTAACTTTTGAGTTGCACTCAATTAGTAATACCATTGTCATTTAGAAAATTAACTTCATTTGTTGACATAATGATGTGATAATAACGTGGTTTATTAATGTTATTCTGATCACAACTTTTAAATTTTTTTATTGAGACTCCATGACGTATACATAATTATATCAACAAATTATATTAATTTTTTAAGTCCAAATTACTCGGATTCTATAGAAATTGTCTAAAAGTGGCTCACTTGAACTTCTATAAAAATATCATGGAAGAATTACATTTAAATCTTTTGAAGTTTGTCACTTAATCATTCAGATCTCCTGATATTTAAAATATTACACACAGATTTCATGAAGTTTATATGCGCGTAATAGACCCCTACCGTCAAATGTCTGTTAATATATCCGTTAATAAATTATACCTAGACCCCCTGAAGTTTGTAAGTGTATAATACTTAGATCCCTCAAGTTTAAAATGTTATACTTGCACCAAAAATATTCCAATTAAAGATAGAATATCAAATATGATAAATTTTACAACCAAAATTCATGTTCTATTGTATCATTTATTGAAATAAAATCAAAAATAAAAAGTCAATTTTTAAAAAAAATTCATAATTAATATACAATTATACTATCTATTGGAATAAAATTAAAAAAATCAAACAAGGGGTCTAAGTCATTCATAATAGAACATGAATTTTACAACAAAAAATTCATGTTCTATTATGTCATTTATTCAAATAAAATCAAAAAAAAATTTTAATTTTTTCTTAAAAAATCGTATTTAGTGTATAATTATACTATCTATTAGAATAAAACTAAAAAAATCAAATAAGAGGTCAAACTATAAACAATATATTCTAACTTTAATTGGGATAATCTAGTAGTTTAATTTGGACGTTTAAACGAGCAAATTAAATTCTAATAGATAGTATAATTATATAGTAATTATGATTTTTTAAGAAAAAAATAGATTTTTATTTTTAATTTTATTTCAATAAATGTCATAAAAGAACTTTAAAGAGTCATGCTATTGAGACCTAATTTACTGACATAATTCATTGTGATCTTTGGATTCATTATAGACCTCATCAAACATTAGAACTTAGTGTTGATCCAATAATTCTTATAAAATTATATCATTATATTAATAAATTAGATCAAATTTTTAAATCTAAATAGTTTAACTCTTTCAAAAGTAGGCCTCGTGAAAAAAAGTTTGAAGCTGACTTGGGAACGTGTTATAGCCGCCCATGAATCAATCCAAAACCAAAGACTTTCAAGTCCACGCGGTCTTCTACCAGTACTTTTCTTCTATACATAACCTCTACTTCTTCATCACCATTACCCTTCAGCTTCATCATCAGTCACCTGACTCACCACCATCATACACCATATCTTTCAAACCTCATACCACCCATGTTCACCATAACTCTACACACCTCCTTCTTTCTCTACCTCCTCTTCTCCACCACCACCACCGCCGCCGCTGCCATCGGCGACACCGCCAACGCGCCACCTTACATTCCAAGCGACAACTTTCTCCTCAACTGTGGTTCATCTTCTAGTTCTAACGATAAGGACGGCCGAACCTGGGACGGAGATGCCCGCTCCAAATTCTCGCCGTCAAACATTTCAACCACATCTTTGGAATCTACAGCATCCGAGCAAAACCCTTCTGTCAATCAAGTCCCCTACATGACTGCTCGTATCTTTCACTCTCAATTCACCTACACCTTCCCAGTCTCCGCCGGACCAAAATTCATTCGTCTCTATTTCTACCCAGTTAATTACTCTGACCTGGACATAGCCAACTCTTTCTTCTCCGTCACCTCCGGCGGCTACACCCTCTTAAGCAACTTCAGTGCCTTCCTCACTGTCCGTGCCATGAAACCCGCAGTTGCTTCCCTTAGAAAGGAATTCATCGTCAACGTTAGGGACAACCAGAGACTGAACATAACCTTTTTGCCGTCTCCGAACTCTTACGCCTTCGTTAATGGCATTGAAGTCGTTTCAATGCCGGAAAATCTCTACATTCGCGGCAGTGATCATCAAATCCCACTAGTGAGCCAGAAGCAAATATTTTTCATTGATAACAGCTCTGCTCTTGAGACTCTCTATAGATTAAATGTTGGCGGTAGTGAGGTCTCAATAACCGATGATACCGGAATGTTTCGTTTATGGCGTCCGGACGACGATTACACCTACGAAGCTCATGGGTTTACACCTTACAAAGACGTCGCAATCCGATATACACAGGAGACACCACCTTACACTGCACCGAAGATCGTTTACACAACCACAAGGACCATGGGCAACGACAGTTTAAGATACAATCTGACATGGAGATTTCCTGTTGATTCTGGGTTTTATTATCTTCTCAGACTCCATTTCTGCGAGATTCAATTGGAGGTGACCCTCGAGAACCAAAGGGTTTTTATAATATACATCAACAATCAAACGGCAGAGAGAGGAGCAGATGTTATCCACTGGAGTGGTGGCACTGGAATTCCGGTGTTCAAAGACTACGTCATCATGGTCACCGACCCAGATGGTCGCCGGAGCAAGCAAGACTTGTGGCTTGCTATGTACCCTGAGCTCGACTTTAAACCTGAGTACGGTGATGCTATATTGAATGGTTTAGAAATCTTCAAATTGAGTGGAACAGACGGCAGTCTCGCGGGGGCAAACCCTGAACTTGTACTCAGTCCACCGCCGGAACCATTCACCTTGTCACCGCAGAAGAAGAGCAATAAAAAAACATCTAGTTTGCCGGGCATTATCGGCAGCGTAGTCGGAGGAGGGTCTGTTCTAGTCTTGATCTTAGGTTTCTTGATTTTCCGGCGACGGAGGAGAGTGAAAGACTTGGGCTCAACACAGCCCAAGTCGTCGTGGGTCCCCTTATCCGACGGTTCAAAGTCCACAAAAACCAGCGGTGCATCACTACCGTCTGATCTATGCAGACGCTTTTCACTTGAGGAGATCACAGCAGCTACATGCAACTTCGATGACAATTTTGTCATCGGGGCAGGAGGATTTGGTAATGTGTATAAGGGCCACATCGACAACGGTGGAACTACCGTTGCGATCAAACGATTGAACCCATCATCAAATCAAGGGGCCCGCGAGTTCCAAACAGAGATCGGTATGCTATCGAAGTTACGCCACCTCCATCTGGTGTCGTTGATCGGTTATTGCAACGACAACCGTGAGATGATCTTGGTGTATGATTATATGGCCCACGGGACCCTCCGTGATCATCTTTACAAATCAAAGAAACAACCCCTTCCGTGGAAGCAACGCCTTCAGATCTGCATTGGCGCAGCAAGGGGACTGCATTATCTGCACACAGGTGCAAAACGCACAATCATTCACCGTGATGTGAAGTCCACCAACATTTTATTGGATGAGAAATGGGTGGCTAAGGTTTCTGATTTCGGGTTATCCAAACTGGGTCCCAAGGATGTGGGTCATAGCCACGTCAGTACAGTGGTGAAGGGCAGTTTCGGGTATGTTGATCCAGAATATTATAAACGACAACAATTGACAGAAAAATCCGACGTGTACTCATTTGGGGTTGTTTTATTTGAGGTTTTATGTGCTAGACCAGCCATAATTCCAAATTTTCCCAAGGAGCAAGTGAGTTTGGCTGAGTGGGCCCGAAATTCTTATAGAAAAGGTACCCTTGATCGGATTGTTGATCCTAATCTAAAGGGTGAGATTGCGCCAGAGTGTTTGAGGAAGTTTGGCGAAGTAGGTGATAGTTGCTTGCGCGATAATGGGATCGATCGTCCAGGAATGAATGATGTTGTGTGGGGCCTTGAGTTTGCTCTGCAACTTCAAGAGGCTGCTGAGAAGATGGGTCACGGTGGTGGTGGGTTGCTCCCGGCGGCGTTGGTCAGTCCCTCTGCTCCTCTTCTATATGGAGAGGCAACGACCACAGATGATGATGAAGTATTTACTGGGTCAGTCGAAAACGCGTCAAGATCAACGGTCAGCACTGAGGGATTGAAGTCGGGGGCTGTGTTCTCTGAGATTATGAATCCCGGTGGACGTTGAGAAAGTGAATGTTCTTCGGGTGGGTCCTCCGTGGGGTCCAGATTTTTGGTCTTCACGTTGACTGACTTCTGAAAGGTAAAGTAGCTTATTATATAGTCTTCTAGTTTAGTCTATTATAAATGTTGTAAATAGGACAAAAGAATAAAGGAAGTCTTTAATTTTTGTCAATTAACTAAATGTTGTGTTTAATAACTAACTGATGATGCCAGAAGAAAATATACTGCTCGCACCATTCAGGTTAGGTTGGCTACCCTGGTCCCTGTTAAAAAATAATAATTTTAAATAAGTTTATTTGAGCAACTTAAAATTTAAATAAATATGGAACTCACACCTCAAAATTGGTGGGACCGAGTTTAAACGCGTTCTCTTCTGCGAGGAGATGAACATCGTATATTTATTTGTTTAAAATCATAAAATATTGAATGAGAAATTATGTCTCAATGTGATTTATCCGAACGCGAATCGTAATTAAATTCTCAATCGAAATTTAAAATCCAAACAAAATTTTAAATTTTTTGCCGATTGCTTTGAATTTGGCGCTGAAATTGGGTATGTTCATTCCAAAATTTTAGAGGTGTCTTTTGCCTGTTTAGTTTGAAAGAGTGTGTATCTTCAATCCCGAACAGTAACATCACATGTCTCTTTAGGCAATCTGAACAGCCACCAAGAGTCTATAAATAGACCGACTTCAAACCATTTTCAATCTATCCCAATTCTAAATTCAGAGTTTCTTCTCTCTCCCTCTGCATATTACTGTATTAGTTTTTCTTATTTAGTTTAAGTATCAAAATAGAATTGTGTTCGCTGGACTCTTGAAGATTGAAGTGATGTATTTTTAAGAACAGAATCCGTTCTATCTAGATTAACAGTTGCTTATCAACCTTAAGCACCGAGAGTAAGTAAATCTATCTTTAAGGAAACTGTAATTACATAGAGCTTGAATTATCTTTAGTTTTTTGGATTATTTCTATACTTGCTATTCTACGTCAGTGTAAGTGCATTGTTTCAGTTTCTAGTTATTAACATTCTGTTTTTATTAAATAGTTAGCATATACCAATATACTTGGTAGATTTAGATTTTACTATTAGTTGTTAATTCAAATTATATACATACTTTGAATAACAGTCACTATGAGCAAACCTGAACTTAAACAATCCAGGTTTGTCATGAATGCTTCGATGACAATTAATAGCTTGGGAATCAACAGGAAAAGGTGAAAGAGGACTCTCACCCGGAAAGCCTATCTTAGACAAGAAGTCACCACCTTTAGAAGACCACATATCTTTTCTAAAAAGCCACGTCACATCTAAGAAGAAATTCTCTAACGACCAAATATTCTTTGACAAGTTCGTTAAGATTACACCATTATTTTGTAGAAAAGGCATGCATATACATTGCCTTGGGCCATAACTCATAAGCAAGAAACCCTAGTCTGTAACCTTGTTCTTCCTTAAACAATACACCGCCAAAGAGTAAGAACCTTTATTACAGTGGACTAACTCAGCTCTTTAGATGGGTGAACCACTTAATTTCTTATACATTTTTACTCACTTTGCATTACACGTCTAACACACCTCATCAAGAGCTCATTCAACTCTTCTCTCTCACGCTTCTCGATTTTTACACCATCAAGTACTATGGAATTCATAGCTCGGTTAGAAGTAGGTTAGAAGTAGAGCTTGAGCTCAACCCAGTATGAGTTTTCAAGTATATATTAGTGGCGAAATTGAGCCCAACTTTTCAGCAAAATTTTTTTAAGAACTAACTGTAGAACTTAGTAATTAATCCTCATGTTATTTTAAACATCTTTCAAAATATATTTAATCAACCATAAAGTTTAATTCTTCAAAAAATCTATTAGCAAAGAGAGAAAGAAAGAGAATGCATATAGCCTGGAGTTATTTGTGTATAGTTTTGGGGTTGTTCACATTTCGAATAGAGTTTGCTTGGTAGTACAATAAGAATTATTTATAGATAAGCAACCTATTTGAGTCGAGCTGAATTTTTTTGAGATACACGTTACTCAAATTTGATTTGTTTTTCAAAGGAGTTCAAAAATTTGATTAAGATTTGGTTTATTTAATAATATTAATAAGTTAAAAGTGAGGCGGACTTGAACTACTCAAATCATTTAACAATCCAAGCTAAAGCAAAACCTACTTCAAACACGTATTGGGTTAAAGACCATAGTAGTCTAACCACATTTTTTTTTCTTTCTCCTTATATAATGTAATAACCCGAAATTATTCAATATCCGCTCACTTTAACTCTCATATTTTTCGTCAATTTTTTGAATCATAAACCGTTAATTATGAATTTAAGTGGCATTCAACATATATAAATTAATCAATCCAAAGATTTCTAAGTCCACGCAGTCTTCTACGATTACCTTTCTTCTCTATGAGCTCTTACCACTGACCACAATCAAACACTTTCTCAATCAAACATCAAACCATGATAACCTCTAATACTATTTGGGTCTAATCATATTTTTTTATTCTTTTTCGGTAAATATAGTAACTGTTCAAAATTGCCGGAATTCACTCATTTAAATTGGATTTGGATTCTCATAGTTTTTTTCAATTTCTATTAATTTAGATCACTCTTCGTAAATTTAAAAGCGAATCACATTGATGGTGTAGTTTACGCGATTGAGTAGCTGCGTTCGGGATTCAGAAAAAGGAAAATGGACTTGAGATTCGTTAAGAACGACCATGGGGATTCATTGGGACATCCAGTTAGAGCTAGTAGGCTCGTAGGGTTGAAGAGTCAATCACAGAGACAATAACAATCAGTGAAAATTGATAGACATAAGATTTATAGTGGTTCACAAACTCAAAAACTTAGCTAGTTCACTCAAATGGAGTATTTTGCTCTTGAGAGAGTTTGCTATTATTTGAAGAAGATTACAAGATTTTTGCAGAAAGTAAACTCTTAAGTCTGTTTGCAAAACGTGGTATTGATCCCTATTTATAGCGTTATCCACGTGATTTCTGTGTAATTATCGTAATCCTTGTGTGACGGTTGTGATCAATGCACCATCATCGTAACCCCCTTGGGGTCGTTGCGACTCATAATGTGGGATCTTTGGCCGATAGCAGTTGTATTCCTGGGGTGAGATGTGATCTTTTAGAAAGTGTGAGATGTTGTTGTCGTAGTGTGTGGGGGGGTCATGTCGGCAATGGTTATCGACCTGGAAGACCTGAGATGGGATTTGAACTCGAAGATTCGAATTGGGGTTGAGATGTTCGAGTTGGAACGCCCGAGTCCGACGTCGTCATGTGGGGTCCTATTAGGGGCAAGTTCCTAATCTACTTTTAGTCCGAGCCTAGAATTAACTAATTTTTGGTATTATCATACATAATACAAATGAATCTTGCTGGGACGAATCTAGCATGGGACATTTGCCCTTATTGTAATTTAAAAAAAATTTAGGATCTATTTGAAAATTTTATGCCATTACGAGTTTAATGATGGCCATTCATTTCTCATCCACATTTTAATACTTGAGCTTGTGATCTATCTTATATCATTCTCGTAGTGGCGTGCCAAACATTAAACTTTGACCGGAGGATTTCACACGACAGTGCAAACTCCCTTATTGAGTACTTATGGGGGTTGTTTGGATGGTTTTTTGGGAGGTGTTTTGATTAGTTTGTTCAAATTCTTCTAAATTCAAACTCCTCTTTATAAAAATGAGATTCAACATTCAATTCAATTCCATTCATACATATGTTTGGTATGCCCACGAATATATCACTGTTATAATAATATATTTGTCTATAAATGATTATTTTGCCTTTTCATCAATTTAATCCAAACTCATGTTTATATACGTACATTTTCTTGTGTCCTTATGGTTTTCATATTTGATTATTTTTTCTACATTGTAAATAATAATTTTTTTAATAGAACACAAATTTTGGTTGTAAAATTTAAAATATATTTGATTGAAGTATTTTAAATTTGAGGGATCTAGACCCACACGTTCTAATAAACGTATGAAAGATGAAGTTCTATGAAGAAGATGATTTTTTAGAAAAGTTTTGGTGTTATAATATTATTTTTGAAACTTAAGGGATAATAATGTTGTTTCTATAACTTGAGGGGTCAAATTATAAATACACTAAACTTATGGGGTTTTAATGAAATTTGTGGTATGTCTTCTTTGTTTTCTCTTTTGGCAACGAGAAGCCATTGTTGACAAGACTTATTGTTAGCATTGTAGTGAAGGGATCAGTTGCATTGTAGTGGAAGGGACAAAACTTAATGTTAGCATTGTAGTGGAAGGGTTAAAAACATTATTAAAAAAACAAATTATTGAGTGTTCATAATTAAAAAAAAAAACATATTTCATAACAAAAATATTCACAAAATAAAAACTAAAATTAAACAAAGTATATTAAACACCCAAATTAAAAATAAAAACATAAACATAAAATTTATGTGTGTGTGGTCTGTGTGCGTGTGTGGGGTTGCTCTGTGTGTGTGTCTGTGTTCTCCGTGTGTGTGTTGTTGTTTGATGTTTATGTAGGCTGCTGGGTTTGAGTGTGTCTGAGAGAGAGAGAGAGAGAGAGAGAGAGAGAAGGGTGTACCGGGAGAAAGTTCTTGCTGCTAGTGGTTTAGCCATGGCAAAGAGAAGTTCGTGAGAGGCAAATGAGCAAATAGAGAGAGAAAGAGAGAGGGGTGGCGTGTGTGGGGGTTTAATTGGCTTTTTATAGTCAATACCCATTAAACCCCCACCAGGTTTCATGAAACCCATGAACATGAGTTTAAATTGCAGGCCTAAGGTGGGCTAGGTTTGATAACATGGGTTAGAAATATAGTTGTCAAACATGAGATTTATTGGGTTTTATGGACTTTTATTCCCAACCCATCTTCCAAATTTCCATTGTCCCCCATACCAAATAGGCCATGGTATCTTGCCGAATGACCGAAACAAAGTAGCCGAATAGGAGAAAGAAGCCATAGGGCATCCCTCTATTTATCTTTTCCTTTATCTTAGATTTGGATTTAACTGCGGTACCGAAGAAATAATTTTGGTATTGTACGTCTAACTTTTACCACTGTAATGAATGTTTTATAATTTTTGTGGGTTATTTTACAATTAAAAATTTATTATTTTTGTAGGTGATTTATCATTTTTATGGGTGTTTTTATCACATTTGTAAAAACTATTTTTACCATTTTTCTTTGATACGAAAAAATTTATCATATTTGTGGATATTTTTACTATTTTTATAAGTGTTTTTATCACATTTATAAATATTTTTTTTGATATAGTAATGAAATCCCTTGGATTTATTAACCTCGTGGAGAACAAACATTCCTTGGATTTGTAAATATTTTTTTCGATATAGTAATGAAATCGCTTGGAATGAAATGTAAGAATTTTAAATCCCAATACCATTACTCTTAAACTAACTTTTTTGTTTTTTTCGGTCAGTAGACTTAAACTAACTTTTGAGTTGAACTCAATTAGTAATACCACTGTCATTTAGAAAATTAACTTAATTTGTTGACCTAATAATGTGACAACGACGTGATTTAATAATGTTATTGAGATTACAACTTTTAAACTTTTTTATTGAGATTACAACTTTTAAACTTTTTTATTGAGACTCTATGACATATATCATTATATTAACAAATTATATCAATTTTTTAAATCTGAATAGCATTTCTCCAATTCTAGAAATTTTCTAAAAGTTGCTCATTTGAACTCCCATAAAAATATCATTGATGAATTTGGAAAGTAGGCCTTGTGGAAAAAATATGAAAGCTGACTTGGGAATGTGTTATAACCGCCCAATAATCAAATCCAAAACCAAAGACTTTCAAGTCCACGCGGTCTTCTACCAGTACCTTTCTTCTATGCATAACCTCTACTTCTTCATCACCATTACCCTTCAGCTTCATCATCAGTCACCAGACTCACCACCATCATACACCATATCTTTCAAACCTCATACCACCCATGTTCACCATAACTCTACACATCTCCTTCTTTCTCTACCTCCTCTTCTCCACCACCACCACCGCCGCCGCTGCCATCGGGGACACCCCCAACGCGCCACCTTACATTCCAAGCGACTACTTTCTCCTCAACTGTGGTTCATCTTCTAGTTCTAACGATAACGACGGCCGAACCTGGGACGGAGATGCCCGCTCCAAATTCTCGCCGTCAAACATTTCAAACACATCTTTGGAATCTAAAGCATCCGAGCAAAACCCTTCTGTCAATCAAGTCCCCTACATGACTGCTCGTATCTTTCACTCTCAATTCACCTACACCTTCCCAGTCTCCGCCGGACCAAAATTCATTCGTCTCTATTTCTACCCAGTTAATTACTCTGACCTGGACATAGCCAACTCTTTCTTCTCCGTCACCTCCGGCGGCTACACCCTCTTAAGCGACTTCAGTCCCTTTCTCACTGTCTCTGCCATGAAACCCGCAGTTGCGTCCCTTAGAAAGGAATTCATCGTCAACGTTATGGACAACCAGAGACTGAACATAGCCTTTTTTCCGTCTCCGAACTCTTACGCCTTCGTTAATGGCATTGAAGTCGTTTCAATGCCGGAAAATCTCTACATTCGCGGCAGTGATGTTCAAATCCTACTAGTGAGCCAGAACGTAATGTTTTCCATTGATAACAGCTCTGCTCTTGAGACTCTCTATCGATTAAATGTTGGCGGTAATGAGGTCTCAATAACCGATGATACCGGAATGTTTCGTTCATGGCGTCCGGACGACGATTACACCTACACAGCTCGTGGGTATACACCTCACAGGGAAGTCCCAATCCGATATACACAGGAGACACCACCTTACACTGCACCGAAGAGCGTTTACACAACCTCAAGGACCATGGGCAACGACAGTTTAAGTTACAATCTGACATGGAGATTTCCTGTTGATTCTGGTTTTTATTATCTTCTCAGACTCCATTTCTGCGAGATTCAAACGGACGTGACCCTCAGGAACCAAAGGGTTTTTATAATATACATCAACAATCAAACGGCACAGAGAGGAGCAGATGTTATCTACTGGAGTGGTGGCACTGGAATACCGGTGTTCAAAGACTACGTCATCATGGTCACCGACCCAGGTGGTCGCCGGAGCAAGCAAGACTTGTGGCTCGCTATGCACCCTGATCTCCTCTCTAGACCTGTGTACGGTGATGCTATATTGAATGGTTTAGAAATCTTCAAATTGAGTCGAACAGACGGTAGTCTCGCGGGGGCAAACCCTGAACTTGTACTCAGTCCACTGCCGGGACCATTCACCTTGTCACCGGAGAAGAAGAAAAATAAGAAAACATCTAGTTTACCGGCCATTATCGGTAGCGTAGTCGGAGGAGGGTCTGTTCTAGTCTTGATCTTAGGTTTCTTGATTTTCCGGCGACGGAGGAGAGTGAAAGACTTGGCTTCAAAACAGCCCAAGTCGTCGCGGATCCCCTTATCCAGCGGTTTATCTCTGTCGTCCGATCAATGTAGGCGCTTTTCACTTGAGGAGATGAAATCAGCTACATGCAACTTCGATGATAATTTTGTCATTGGGGCAGGAGGATTTGGTAATGTGTATAAGGGCCACATGGACAACGGTGCAACCACCATTGCGGTCAAGCGATTGAACCCATCATCCAATCAGGGTGTCCATGAGTTCCAAACGGAGATCGAGTTGCTGTCGAAGCTATGACACCTCCATCTCGTGTCGTTGATCGGTTACTGCAATGACCACCGTGAGATGATCTTGGTGTATGATTATATGGCTCACGGGACCCTCCGTGATCATCTTTACAAATCAAAGAAACCACCTCTTCCGTGGAAGCAACGCCTTGAGATTTGTATTGGTACAGCAAAGGGATTGCATTATCTCCATACAGGTGCGAATCGCACGATCATTCACCGTGATGTGAAGTCCACCAATATTTTATTGGACGAGAAATGGGTGGCTAAGATTTCTGATTTTGGATTATCCAAACTTTGTCCCAAAGATGTGGGCCATAACCACGTCAGCACAATGGTGAAGGGTAGTTTCGGGTATTTGGATCCAGAATATTATAAACGACAACAATTAACAGAGAAATCTGACGTGTACTCATTTGGTGTGGTTTTATTTGAGGTTTTATGTGCTAGGCCGGCTATAATTATAGATTTACCCGAGGAGCAAGTGAATTTGGCTGAGTGGGCCCGACATTGTTATAAAAATGGGACCCTTGATCAGATTGTTGATCCCAATATAAGGGAGGAGATTGCGCCAGAGTGCTTGAAGAAGTTTGGCGAATTAGGTGATAGTTGCTTGCGTGAAAATGGGTTCAAACGACCGGGAATAAATAATGTTTTGTGGGGCCTTGAGTTTGCTTTGCAACTTCAAGAGGAGGCTGAGATGATGGGTCAGGGTGGTGGTGGTGGTGGGTTACTGCCGTCAGCGTTGGCCAGTCCCTCTACTCCCCCTCTGCATGGAGAATCAACGACCAACGATGATGAAAAAGTGTTAAGATCAACGGCCAACAGTGACAAATTAAGAAATAGGACTCTGTTCTCAGAGATCATGAACCCTATGGGTCGATGAGAAGTGAAATGTTCTTGGGGTGGGTCCTACGTGAGGTTCCAGATTTTTGGTCTTCACTTTGACTGACTTTTGAAAAGTAAGTATTTTATGCCATTTAGCTTACGTTAGTGGTCTTCTTGCTTGAGTTATTTACCGGAATAGAATTGTTTTTTAAACTTATTTATATTATAAAATATAATACAATTCAAATTTTAAAAATAAATAAAATAACTTTTATTTTTCACGGTTCAGATCATTTCTAAATTTATCTAAATCTGATCTAAAGGTTGATATTAACTCCCAAAAAATTAAATTCCCGCACAAATTTCTCTCTCATACCCTCTCTTCTCTCTCACGTGGACATCAAGGAGAGAGTTCTCTCTCATTTGGACCATCCAGTCAGCCGCTTAACTCTTTCTCTCTCTCACACTCATTCACGTCAACCCTGAAGCTTCTGTCTCCTGTCAGAATGCAGATCCCACAAATCCAATCAAACTCCGGTGATAGAACGCAGATCCCACAAATCCAATTAAATCCCTTTCTCTCATTTCGTCCTACTAGCTCTCTCTTTCCCTCACACATACACAAATAAAGAGTGTGTTTTTTATCTGAATATGATATTGTTAAGCGTGGTGATTGAGATTGAGATCGACGGACATCTAGAGTGAATAATTTGAGAACTTTTAGATTGTGTTGGAGAATTTTGACGTCAGTCAGCTTGCTTTCGTTTGGGAGTTTTAAATTTCTTTGGTATGTACTGGTTTTTTTTTGGTGGTTTTTATGCAGCAGATTCAGATTCGGCGAGTTCAACGTATGTTCTCTCTTGCTCAATCGCTTCTCATTGCACAATCGTCCCGCTTCTCAGTTCCCAGGTACTCTTCACTCTCTCTGTATCTCTCTTTCTCCCTCGAGCAAATTCCCTCTTTCTCCCCACCCTTCATCTGTTTGAGAAAATGCCTGAAAGTTGTGCGGTATGGCAGAAGACTAATTTTGTCTGCTTTAATCAGTCATTCATAAAGTGTGTGCTGGGTGTGCGTTCTCTGTGTGGATTGGCTTAATCAAAGCAGAAGGCTGATGTGATTCATTTATTTTTACATTTTAACCATTCTTTGAAATGATTTTTGAATGAATTTCTGGTTTCTATATATAAGGTTGATATATTTTTTCCGGGAATTATAACTTGACGAAACTTCTGCATTCGACATTTTTGTTAGGTAATCCTTGGTTTTCAATTTAGTTGACCATTGTTGGGAAGTAGGAATCCAGACATCCCTTTCCATCCTTGACAACCTTCTGCATGCTCATCAAACTATATCACTTATAAATATATTCTAAAGTGACACAAATATATTCTGCCAAAGTTTGTTTTCATACAATGTAAACGTACATTCATCTCTAAAAATTCCAGATACCTGTTTCTATCTTTGTTGCGCGCATTGAAGCACCCTGTTTTCGAGTTGTGAAAGCTCAAATTCTTCATTAGCAACCTCAGAAATCAATGCTCAGCAACTGTGACATCAATACTGAACTGCAAACAGGGAGTCCGGTTTCTTTCACCTACTTCATTTTCAAGCAGGTCCGGAGAAACCTTCCTTGAAAGTTGCCAACGATAAATGGATACAACGAGAACTATTTGGCAAAAAATTAGCAACAAATAGATGCATGCTTGTATAAGATTATCGATCTCATACAATTTACATGTAGATATAATGCATTACTTTTTGTATGGCTGTTCACTTTTACGCCCAAGACTAATTCTTATTGATGTTGGCCAACCAGCTCCTCATTTAACCTATGGAATACTAGCTTAACAAGTATACAAGCTACTGTAGTGGGCACAAACTCCTATCCATCAACCTGATAACTGTTGCCACCATGTCTTGGATCATTACCAAGTTTTTTGTGTTCTAAAATGTTTACACTCTACAGGCATTCTTGGTTTTTTTTGTTTGTTTAAATAGTGCCTTTAGGTATCATAATTCTCCAAAATCAAAAGGAAAATGATCATATCTACCGAGTATCTCTTAGTCAAAGAAGCCAAGTGCCTTTTCCATCTACATTAAGCAAATAAAAATGAGCAGAGAAGGAAGGGGCAAGCAGAACCTACATCCTAACATTTTTTTTTTCCAGCTGCTTCTTCATATGTAATAAATAAACAAACAAGTGGATCAACTTCAGTCACACCCAACTAAGAGGATTTGCAACTCATGGCTTACGAAGTTTTTGACTTAGTATTGATTTTTACTCGACGACCTCTTTACCTTCGAATTTTGCCTATACTGTGTGTTTGTAATTGGTATGTCTAGATAGATTTAACATGTAAAATCTCAAGCATATCCTTTTTTTTATGATTAGTTTTTGTTGGGTCTGCGATAGGTTAATAAGGTGGTGTTGGGATATGCCACTTTGTTTCTATTGAATTCATGTTATCAGTTTTGAAAACATTGACAAAATGATTTTGATAATTATGTTTTTGGTTATTTGGTATGCTAATTTTTTGTTTAAAGAAAAGCTGGGGTATATCAATTTGTTTCTATTGAACTCATGTTATGGTTTTTAAACAAATAAGTAGAAAGATTTCTATAACTGGTCATGAGCGGCATTCATAACTGGGGAAGTGCAAGTATGGCAGCCGTTATTTTCTATACTTATGATGCTTATGATGCTTATGATGTTGTCCTTACCCAGGCTACCAATTTGAAACCACTAATCATATGAATTATGAAGAAATCCTGTGTTTTGATATTATTTGCCTTCTGGGTAACATACGACCATTCAACTAGAGCATGGTTGTGTTTTGATATTATTCTTAATCATCAGCATTTGTCATTAGCACTTAAATTCTCGGCCAAGGGAGTTAAAATTATTGAGATCTATGGATGGTTGTTTTACCCCTTTCTCTTTCTCTCTCCCCTCTCCCAAGTTGAATAATTTTAATTTATTGTTATCTTTTTTTATTTCTTAGTTGTTTAGCTGAAGATGATCGTTTCAATTTCATGTTTATAATTTCAGCTCAGAGACTTAATAGGTGGAGGTAACACATCATGGCTTCCTGGTCTTGTATGGAGGTTTTGTTCGACTTTATATTTACATTGAAGACGGTATAGGTTTATTGTTGTTATTGTGATCATATTCACTGGTAAAGAGGGACATGTTTTCATAACTAAAAGTATAGTTGTGTAAAAAGTTGTTCTCTTACTCAACGACCTCTTTACTTCAAATTTGATCATATTGGTTGGTAAAAGGGCACAATATGTAATTACTAATTGATGATGCACAAATTGACTTTGCACACCACCTGTTAAGTATGAGTAATAAAATGCAGTAATTAAGGTAGAGAGAGAAGACGACACAAAGATTTATAGTGGTTCGGTCAATGTGACCTACGTCCACTTCTCAATGGTTAGGGTCGCCGGGTGCTTTATTAATTCAAGAGTGTAGGGAGAGCAGAGAGTACAAGCTTAGAGTGGGAGAGGAGCTATGTGCTCAGTTGAGTGTGATCTGCTCTGCTTAGAGAGGAGAGGAGATATGTGCTCTCTTGAGTGTCATGCCCCCCAAGTGTTGGTGGGGCTGACATTTTATAGTCGTCTCCTAACAAATTGGAGCGACTTAATAGCAATTATCCAACTATTCTGGTGGGGCTTGCGGCTTCTCCTCAACGGGTGAGACCGTTGAGGTGCTCTCCATGAGACTCGCTCAAAGAATGAGGAAGGTTGACCGCTTCCAAGGCGGTGGAGGTGAGGGTCTTGAGTGCTCCCTTGCTGCCTTGCATGCTCCCCTGATGTAGCTGCTGATGTAGCTCCTCCTAATGAGCTAGACCTGACGTTGATCACTTTGGGCACTGGATCTCTTGGAGTTGGGCCCTTGGGCTTGTAACATGAGTTGGGCTCTTGGGCTTGGCCCATCACTAATAACTCTTTAAGGTACAATGATAAAATATGTAAATTGTGCATACGTGTTCAAATTTTTTGAGTTATGTTTTTGTCCTTTTTTTAATATATTCATGAATATTTATTGTTATTGTATGTGCATTGTTTTTTTCTCTTGCTAATGCACATTTTTTTTAGTTAATTTTTTTTGTTGCACAGTGCGTTCAGGTACGGGTAATAACTAGTTTATCTATACACAATATTTTTGAACTTATTTATTAGACTACGATATTTTTTAAAATTGGAATTATTGATCTTACTTCTGTTTTACAATGGAGTTGTTGACTCCTTTTTTTTTAATTAAAAAAAATAGACTACATTGTTACAGAAAATTATGAAATCCTATATTGAGGACAATTTCAGCAGTTTAAGTAAAACAAAAGAATTGCTTTGATTCAATGATTTAGTATTTCTATTCAGGATCAGCGAACGTTTTTTCTTTCTTTAAGCATCAAAGAAAGTCGACTTCACTCTATTAGCATCGACAATTGACGGTAAGGATTTTGTTTGTTATTTATTTATTTTGCTTAAAACCCCCAAAACTTATAATACATATCAATGAGCTTTTTGTTCAATGATACTTCTTGCCTTGTGAATGATTTGTCTTCTTGAAGTCAAGGGTTCAAGTCTTCTCTCCTTTTCAAAAAAAAAAAAATAATAAAAAAAATTTATATTACATAAACCCTATTTGTATTGAAAATTATGTAATAATATTTTATGATAAATCAAATGTATGTTAAAATTGTAATTTTATTCTAGCAATTTTTATCATTTACATTAAATTTATGTATAGTGTCACACTATGAAGTCATTCTATAGCAAATTTAAAAATTCGGTTTGGATAAATTTTCAAAATTTGGGGTAATGTCTGGATTCATTTTTTGTTGACATACTATTTATAAACTGCATGTAATGAGTAGCAATTTGAAGATTTTATATTTATGAGTGAATTCACTCTTTATTATCACACTATTTTGGTGACTATATGAAATGAGTATATTTTTTCTTATTTTGGGTGTTTATGTGTGAATTCAGTCTTTGTTGTCATACTTTTACCCTAACTTTGTGAACTGAGTACCAATTTTCAAAGTTTTAGAGTATTTGAGGATTCACTCTTTGTTGTCACACTATTACACTAGCTTCTTGAAAACTTATTGAATTGAGTACTAATTTTCATAGTTTATATGTTAAGTGTGAATTCACTCTGTGTTGTCATACAATTAGGTTAGCTTTGTGGTTTGAGCATCAATCTTCATTGTTAGGAGTTATATGTCCATTCACTCTTTGTTGTCACACTATTAGGCTAGATTTGAGAATTGAGTACTAAGCTTTAATTTTTGGGAGTTATGTGTGGATTCACTCTTTGTTGTTACACTTTAAGGCTACCACATTGCAATCAAACACAAACAATAGAGAGACACCATAAAGTGAAAAATTGATTTTATTGCTTGTCCCCTACAGACACGCTTTGTGTTCATATAGAGACACTATAGAGTGACAACTAATTTCATGGCTTGGCCACTACATAGTACAACAAACATTAGATTGTGTTATAGAGACACAACATAGAGTGACAAACTGATTTCATGGCTTGTTCACTATAATTACAAGCAAACATTGTACCACACTTTCTCATTCTATTATTCTAGGTTTTTTTTTTTTTTTTGATTCACTTATTTGTTATCATATTATTATACAAGTTGTATAACTTTTCCTAAGACATGGCAAAAACAAGGTTGTCTTCTAAAAATATATATGAACTCAAGCATTGGGAACCAATGGCAGCTCAAGACGTTGAAACATCTCAACAGAAGGGTTTGTAAAACATTAATCAAAGTGAAGGAACCATGAATGTGGATAAATATGATCCACAGTATAGAACAAAAAGATCCAATGTGTGGTAGTTGAAGAAAATATACTCCAATTACAACTTGTTTCTAAAAAATGCCTTTATGCATAAAATAACATCGATTTGATTCAGTTACAACTTCGAACAAACGTAAATGATTGACGAAGATAGATTTTGTTGTTGGTTCGAAAAAAAAATTCTATAGCTTAAGAACAAACAGCAAAAAAAACGTAATTAAATGAAAATTTCGCACCTGATAATGAAGAAACAACAATGACTGAATAATGCACAATGCCGATCTCTAGTTCGCAAAATGTCAATGACTAAATAATATGAAATTCGGTTGTTAATGACAGAATTTTTGAAAAAAACCCAATTACTGGTTCAAAAAAAAATAATGGCCGAATAACACACAATTCTGGCTGCTATTTCGCAAAATGTCAATAGCTGAATAATATGAAGTTCGACTGTTAATGACAGAATTTTTGAGAATTAATTTTCAAAATTCAAACAGTTTTTGAAATAACAAAAGTTTGAAAATCTCTTATATAAGATTTACATATTTGAAAAAAAGGAAACTATTTATGCATGAAATAAGTTCGAGGCAATTAGGTAATACGAAAAAAGAAAAAACTGTAATATGTGCTTGTTGACCTAAATTTTAGACATAAGAAGACTTAATAGCTTAAAAGTCTGAGTTATGTGCTTAAAATCAAATCCATTCTTCAAGGTGCACCCACAATTAAATTTCCATAAAGAATAAAGACGGTCTTTGATGGGCTTGCACGTGGGCCTAGAGCTTTCGAAATTACTTGTAATAAGTGTTTAAGGGAGTAAAGCAAAAACCAGTTTTTGAAATGTAAAAATATTAATCAAGTTTTTATATTCAAGTTTTGACAATAATTTTTTTAATAGATAATATAATTAATTCATTCACTCTCAATTGATCATAAATAATATTTTATCAATTTAAATTTGTAACTAGTAATTTAATAATAAAAAATGTGAAAAAATAATAATTTTAAGATAACAAAGAATTATTCTTTACCCATAAGTAATGTGCACGCATGAAGTACAAAATTTTAATAACATTGACAATTTAAGTATAAATTATTTGAATTGAAAATTTATATTAAGACAAAAAAAGAACAAATTTTATAGATTTTCACCACAAGAAATAATGTACATAAATTTTCCATGCGAGTGAGTGAGTGAAATACAATTATAAATACGTTCAAAAGAGTTAGAAAAATTTAAATCAAAGTTCACACGAAAGAGTAATTTTGCACCTAAAAAAATTAGATATTGATTTAAACTATTAAAATTTGAGCCCTAAAAATTTGAATCATATCTAAAATACAAAAAATAAATATAAAAAATGTCTATTATACTAAAGTAGTAAATTTTATGGAGACCCTCTGAAATTTGGGTTTAACTAAGTAGAGAGTAATTTTGGACCTAACAAAATTAGATATTGATTTGAACTAATAAAATTTGAACCCTAAAAATTTCAAACATATTTAAAATAAAAAATGAGGCTTACTACATTAAAGGGATAAATATTTTGGGGGCCCTCTAAAATTTGGAGCTCTAGGCAAGCAACTTAGGTGCCTAGGGGTTGGGCTGGCCATGGGACAAAAAAACGGAAGAATAAAAAATATGAGTGATACACTTTTTATTTTTCAAGGGATGAATCTTTTTTTCCTCCTTTGTGTTTGGTAGGATGTAAAAATGAAAGGATAGAAAAAAAATATAAATACATATTTTATTATTCTATATCTATATATAAAATTAATATATATATATATATATATATATATATATATATATTAAATGATATATCTTTATAATAAATTAGCTAGATATTTGAACTTATGAGAGTATATTTTCCCTCTAAAATTTCACACACCCAGCACAAATATTTTTCCCCAAATTTTACAAACCCAACACACAACTACACACACTTCAACACAAAGCTGCACACACATACACTGCAACACACACACGCATTATATACATACTTGAACTGTACACACATTCTGATACACAGTTGTACACACATACACACTCTAACACACACACACGTGCGCATATTATATATACATTCCAACTGTACACATATTCTAATATCGCCAATAGGTAAATATTATTCAATTTAACAAATATAATTAACTTTTAATCCACTTTTTCTTATAATTTTGAAAGAATTGATTTTGGTTAATTGGAAAGAAAATTAATCTATCAACTTTTTGATCCTTCCTATTTTTTTCTTTACAAAAACATAATGTTTTATTTATCCATCTAATTTTTTATTTTTTTATTTTTAATCGTACCAAATAAAACATTAGTGTTAATTAATTTTGCTTTATGATCTGTCTTTGACAAAACACATATTATTCTCATATTAAATTATTCATAAAAAATAAATTCCTCCTACCTAGACTAAGAATGACCAAAGGAGAGATTATTCTCACAGTTGTAAGACTAATTCAAAACTAATTGGGTCCGGTCTAATTCAATCTCACTTTGTTATCCTCATTTTTGAAGGATTGGTCTGGTTCCGTAACCAAACATGGCCAATAGGTCACTTGCTATAGCAGGGGGTGTTTGGCTTCAGCGCTTAAAGGAGTTGCGCGAAAGATGAGCAGCAGTAGGAGAGGGCAGCCACCAAAGCACCAAAACACGTACGCCTGGAAACCCAACGCCGGTCGCAAGATCAACGAAACCGTACTCTATCTCTCTCTCTCTCTCTCACTCTCACACACACACACACACACTCTTTCTCTCTCTCTCTCTTTGGCCCGATATAAATTGCTAATATATGTGTATATCACCGACGACAGGAAGTGGGAGGCAAGTTCAGGCCGTACTCGGAGATCACCGGAGTGTGCTCTCGCTGTAAAGATCAAATCGAATGGAAACGCAAGTACGGCAAATACAAACCCCTCATCGAGCCCGCCAAATGGTAATTTTGTGTTTAATCTTTTAAATTTCTTCTATGTAATTGTAAATTCATTCGGTTTCTTCATTATGGATTGTTGAGTGAATTAAAATTTGAAAATTTTTTACCAGCCAACGATGTTCTAAACGAACCGTTCGTCAGGCTCATCACAATCTATGTCCTGGTTAGTTTTCAATTTTTGTTTTCTTGTCCTAAAATTTAAGGCCTTGTAAGCATAGAAAACAGGTTTGATTTTTGTTAACTCAATTGGTTTTTTGATTCAATATGTATATGTAGCTTGTGCGAAGGAGCTAAATGTCTGGGCAAAGTGTTCGTGCCAAGTTGGGCGGATAATTGGGAGGCAAGCCTTGTTTTATGCATATGATAGAATTACATAACATTGATAACGAAAACTCCCTTAAATTGCTTCATTTTCTAGAAGGTAATAATGCCAATGCATTCAATATATTGTAGAAAGTGCTGAGTATGCATGTATGTTACTGACTTGCAGAGACAGTTCAGAAGTGGAGGCTGAGCAGAAGACACTTGAGGAGGTGGTTTATTGTTTGGAGACTGTTCATAAGTTTATTTTTTACCGTTTATTTATTGTTGGTTTTTGATTCAATGCCGATGCATTTCATATATGTGATAGGCCATTAAGAATGCTCGAGAGAGGGACAGGAGAACTCTACTACGAGCTGTAAGACCCAATATCAATGCCCTTCAGTTTTTATTTTAAGATGAATTTTAGATTTGGCATCTTTTTCTTAGTTTTTTTGTCAATTTGCTAAATGCTACGTTTAGCAGCATTGGAATTTACAGCATGAAATTAAAAATTAGAGCAAAACTCAGTACAGGTTTTGAATTGGTTCTTTTTGAATCCCTGGGCATTGTTTATACCAATTTAAAAGGAGAAAATATTTTTAAATTGTAAGACTCTTTCATGATGAATCACATTGATGGTGTGGTTTACGAGATTGAGTGGCTCAGTTCGGGATTCAGAAAAAGGAAAATGGACTTGAGATTCGTTAAGAATGACCATGGGGATTCATTGGGACATCTAGTTAGGGCTACTAGGCTTGTAATGTTGAACAGTCAATCACATAAACAATAACAATCAGTGAAAATTGATAGACATGAGATTTATAGTGGTTCACCAGTTCAGAAGCTTAGCTAGTTCACTCCAATGGAGTCTTTTGCTCTTAAGAGAGTTTGCTATTATTTGAAGAAGATTACAAGGTTTTTGCAGAAAGTAAACTCTTAGGCCTGTCTACAAAACGTGGGATTGATCCCTATTTATAACGTTATCCACGTGATTTATGCGTAATCATTGTAATCCTTGTGTAACGGCCGTAATCTATGTGCCGTCATCGTAATCCCCTTGGGGTCGTTGTGACTCATAAGGTGGGATCTTTGGCCGATAGAAGCTGTATTCATAGGGTGAGATGTGATCTTCCAGAAAATGTGAGTTGTTGTTGTCGTAGTGTGCGTGGTGGTCACGTCAGCAATGGTTATCGTCCTAGAAGACCTGAGATGAGATTTGAACTCGAAGATCCGAACTGGGATTGAGATGTCTGAGTTGGAATGCCCGAGTCCGGCGTCGTCATGTTGGGTCCCTACTAGGGGCAAGGTCCTAATCTACTTCTAGTCTGAACTTAGACTTAACTAATTTTTGGTATCATCACACATAATACAAAATGAATCTTGCAGGGACAAATCTAGCATGGGACAGTTGCCCCTACTGTAATTTAAAAAAAAATTAAGTTCTATTTGAAAATTTGAGAAATTTAACATTATTTAGAACTTGTCCCCGTTGGAAAGTTTGTAAAAAAATTGTTATAGGTTTGCATTTTAAAAAATAATTGAGATTCTATTATAGATTTAACATTTGGACGTAAATTTCTCAAACAACTCTTTTTTTAATCTCTAATTTTTTATCTTCCTTTTACAACTAACGATGGCATTCGAGTCATGTGGTGAAACTTCGAATTCGTGTCAAGTATAATAATTCCTAAAATAACTCATGTAATTAAGCATGTTAAGTGTCTTAAAACTAATTCAACATATTTATTAATTTTGTCATGCACTAGAAGCCTTTTATTACAACCAAACCTACGACCCATAAGTTGCGATAGATTCTTAGCACAAATAAGTTTGTGATAGATTCAATTTTTTCTATTAAAATTTGTCATAATTATTTGAATATTTATGGTCCTTATAAGTTGTTTGTCAATTTTTTCTAAATGTTAAAATATTAAGTTTTGAGCCTGAGCTAAACAAATCAATTGTTAAATGAGTTGTGGATAAATTTTTTAATAAAAAATTAATTTTAAAACAAATACTTTTAACATTATTATTTTTAATTCATATAAAATTTATTTGTAATTATGTATATATCATGTATAAGTCAAGGTTATCGAGTTCATATTCATCAAAATAGTATTAGCCACCCATTAGCCAATCCAAAGACTTGGAAGTCAACGTAGTCCTCTATGTTTTCTTCTCTGAATATATTTTAAGCTCTACTTCAAATGGTGGAACACTTCATTACCATTACCTTTTTTAGCTTCATGATCATGATCAGTCACCACCATCAAACACCTTCTCTTCCGAAGCTCAAACCCATGCTCATCTCAACTCTCCACCTTTCCTCCTTTCTCTGCCTCCTCTACACCACCATCACCGCCGCCGCCGTAGATGACAACGGCGACTGGCGAACTTACAGATACACTCCCACCGACTACATTCTCCTCGACTGTGGTTCATCTTCTAACACCACCGACGATAGCCTCCGGAACTGGGACGGCGATGTCCGCTCACAATTCTCGCCGCCGAACATTGTAAAAACGTCGTCGAATGCTACATCCTCCGAGTCTGTCATTCAAGTGCCCTACAAGACTGCTCGTATCTTCCACTCTCAATTCACCTACACCTTCCCAGTCTCTGCCGGACCAAAATTCATTCGTCTCTATTTCTACCCAGTTAATTACTCTGACCTCGATATTACCAACTCTTTCTTCTCCGTCACTTCCGGCGACTACACCCTCTTAAGCAACTTCAGTGCCTTCATCACTGTCTCCGCCATGAAACCCGCAGTTGCTTCCCTTATAAAGGAGTTCATCGTCAATGTTAGGGACAACCAGAGACTGAATATAACCTTTTGGCCTTCTCCGAACTCTTACGTCTTCGTTAATGGAATTGAAATCGTTTCAATGCCGGAAAATCTCTACATTCGCGGCAGTGATCATCCAATCCCACTTGTGAGCCAGAACCAAAGATTTTACATTGACAACAGCTCTGCTCTTGAGACTCTCTATCGATTAAATGTTGGCGGAAATGAGGTCTCAATAACCGATGATACCGGAATGTTTCGTTTATGGCGTCCGGACGACGATTACACCTACGCAGCTCATGGGTTTATACCTCACAGGGAAGTCCCAATCCGATATACACAGGAGACACCACCTTACACTGCACCGAAGATCGTTTACACAACCACAAGGACCATGGGCAACGACAGTTTAAGTTACAATCTGACATGGAGATTTCCTGTTGATTCCGGGTTTTATTATCTTCTCAGACTCCATTTCTGCGAGTTTCAATTGGAGGTGACCGGCGTGAACCAAAGGGTTTTTATAATATACATCAACAATCAAACGGCAGAGAGAGGAGCTGATGTTATCTACTGGAGTGGTGGCACTGGAATCCCGGTGTTCAAAGACTACGTCATCAGGGTCACCGACCCAGATGGTCGCCGGAGCAAGCAAGACTTGTGGCTCGCTATGTACCCTGAGCTCGACTTTAGACCTGAGTACGGTGATGCTATATTGAATGGTTTAGAAATCTTCAAATTGAGTGAAACAGCTGGTGTGAAGAAGCCCAATAAAAAAAGATCTAGTTTGCCGGTCATTATCGGCAGCGTAGTCGGAGGAGGGTCTGTTCTAGTCTTGATCATGGGTTTCTTGATTTTTCGGCGACGGAGAACAGTGAAAGACTTGGCTTCAAAACAGCCCAAGTCGTCGCGGATCCCCTTATCCTGCGGTTTATCACTGTCGTCCGATCTATGCAGACGCTTTTCACTTGAGGAGATGAAATCAGCTACACGCAACTTCGATGACAGTTTTGTCATCGGGGCAGGAGGATTTGGTAATGTGTATAAGGGCCACATGGAGAACGGTACAACCACCGTTGCGATCAAGCGATTGAACCCATCATCCAATCAGGGGGTCCACGAGTTCCAAACGGAGATCGAGATGTTATCGAAGCTACGACACCTCCATGTCGTGTCGTTGATCGGTTACTGCAATGACAACTGTGAGATGATCTTAGTGTATGATTATATGGCCCACGGGACCCTCCGTGATCATCTTTACAAATCAAAGAAACTACGTCTTCCGTGGAAGCAACGCCTTCAGATTTGTATTGGTGCAGCAAAGGGATTGCATTATCTCCATACAGGTGCCAATCGCACAATCATTCACCGTGATGTGAAGTCCACCAATATTTTATTGGACGGGAAATGGGTGGCTAAGATTTCTGATTTTGGATTATCCAAACTGGGTCCCATAGATGTGGGCCGTAACCACGTCAGCACAATGGTGAAGGGTAGTTTCGGGTATTTGGATCCAGAATATTATAAACGACAACAATTAACAAAGAAATCTGACGTGTACTCATTTGGTGTGGTTTTATTTGAGGTTTTATGTGCTAGGCCGGCTATAATTGTAGATTTACCTGAGGAGCAAGTGAATTTGGCTGAGTGGGCCCGACATTGTTATAAAAATGGGACCCTTGATCAGATTGTTGATCCAAATATAAGGGAGGAGATTGCGCCAGAGTGCTTGAAGAAGTTTGTCGAATTAGGTGATAGTTGCTTGCGTGAAAATGGGTTCAAACGACCAGGAATAAATAATGTTTTGTGGGGCCTTGAGTTTGCTTTGCAACTTCAAGAGGAGGCTGAGATGATGGGTCAGGGTGGTGGTGGTGGTGGTGGGTTATTGCCGGCAGCCTTGGCCAGTCCCTCTACTCCCTATCTGCATGGAGAATCAACGACCAACGACGATGAAAAAGTGTTAAGATCAACGACCAACAGTGACAAATTAAGAAATAGGACTATGTTCTCAGAGATCATGAATCCTACGGGTCGATGAGAAGTGAAATGTTCTTAGGGTGGGTCCTACGTGAGGTTCCAGATTTTTGGTCTTCACTTTGACTGACTTTTGAAAAGTAAGTATTTTATGCCATTTAGCTTACGTTAGTGGTCTTCTTGTTTGAGTTATTTGCCGGAATTGAATTTTTTTTTTAAACTTATTTATATAATAAAATATAATACAATTCAAATATTAAAAATAAATAAAATAATTTTTATTTTTCATGGTTTAAATCGTTTCTAAATTAATCTAAATCTGATTTGAAGGTTGATATTAACTCCCAAAAAAGTAAATTCCCGTCCAAATTTCTCTCTCATACCTTTTCTTCTCTTTCACGTGGACATCAAGGAGAGAGTTCTCTCTCATTTGGACCATCCGGTCAGCCGCTTAACACTTTCTCTCTCTCACACTCACTCACGTCGACCCTGAAGCTTCTGTCTCCTGTCAGAATGCAGATCCCACAAATCCAATCAAACTCCGGCGATAGAATGCATATCCCACAAATCCGATTAAATCCCTTTCTCTCATTTCGTCCTACTAGCTCTCTCTTTCCCTCACACATACACAAATAGAGAGTGTGTTTTTTATCTGAATATGATATTGTTAAGCGTTGTGATTGAGATTGAAATCGACGGACATCTAGAGTTAATAATTTGAGAATTTTTAGACTGTGTCGGAGAATTTTGACGTCAGTCAGCTTGCTTTCGTTTGGGAGTTTTAAATTTCTTTGGTATGTACTGGTTCTTTCTTTGGTGGTTTTTATGCAGCAGATCCAGATTCGGCGACTTCAACGTATGTTCTCTCTTGCTCAATCGCTTCTCATTGCACTATCGTCCCGCTTCTCAGTTCTCAGGTACTCTTCACTCTCTCTGTATCTCTCTTTCTCCCTCAAGCAAATTTCCTCTTTCTCCCCACCCTCCACCTGTTTGAGAAAATGCCTGAAAGTTGTGCGGTATGGCAGAAGGCTAATTTTGTCTGCTTTAATTAGTCATTCATAAAGTGTGTGCTGGGTGTGCGTTCTTTGTGTGGTTTGGCTTAATCAAAGCAGAAGGCTGATGTGATTCATTTATTTTTACATTTTAACCACTCTTTGAAATGGTTTTTGAATGAATTTCTGGTTTCTATATATAAGGTTGATATATTTTTTTTCGGGAATTATAACTTGACGAAACTTCTGTAGTCGACATTTTTCTTAGGTAATCCTTGGTTTTCAATTTGGTTGACCATTGTTGGGAAGTAGGAATCCAGACATCCCTTTCCATCCTTGACAACCTTCTGCATGCTCATCAAACTATATCACCTATAAATATATTCTAAAGTGACACAAATATATTCTGCCAAAGTTTGTTTTCATACATTGTAAACATACATTCATCTCTAAAAATTCCAGATACCGATTTCTATCTTTGTTGCGCGCATTGAAGCACCCTGTTTTCGAGTTGTGCAAGCTCAAATTCTTCATTAGCAACCTCGGAAATCAATGCTCAGCAACTGTGACATCAATACTAAACTGCAAACAGGGAGTCCGGTTTCTTTCACCTACTTCATTTTTAAGCAGGTCCGGAGAAACCTTACTTGAAAGTTGCCAACGATAAATGGATACAACGAGAACTATTTGGCAAAAAATTAGCAACAAATAGATGCATGCTTGTATAAGATTATTGATCTCATACAATTTACATGTGGATATAATGCATTACTTTTTATATGGCTGTTCACTTTTACGCCCAAGACTAATTCTTATTGATGTTGGCCAACCAGCTCCTCATTTAATCTATGGAATACTAGCTTAATAGGTATACAAGCTAGTGCAGTGGGCACATACTCCTATTTTTATCAATCCATCAACCTGATAACTGTTGCCACCATGTCTTGGATCATTACCAAGTTTTTTGTGTTATAAAATGTTTACACTCTACAGGCATACTTGGTTTTTTTTTGTTTGTTTAAATAGTGCCTTTAGGTATCATAATTCTCCAAAACCAAAAGGAAAATGATCATATCTACCGAGTATCTCTTAGTCAAAGAAGCCAAGTGCCTTTGCCATCTACATTAAGCAAATAAAAATGAGCAGAGAAGGAAGGGGCAAGCTGAACCTACATCCTAACATTTTTTTTCCCAGCTGCTTCTTCATATGTAATAAATAAACAAACAAGTGGATCAACTTCAGTCGCACCCAACTAATAGGATTTGCAACTCATGGCTTATGAAGTTTTTGACTTAGCATTGATTCTTACTCGACGACCTCTTTACTTCGAATTTTGCCTATACTGTGTGTTTGTAATTGGTATGTCTAGATAGATTTAACATGTAAAATCTCAAGCATATCCTTTTTTTTATGATTAGTTTTTGTTGGGTCTGCAATAGGTTAATAATGATGATGCACAAATCGGTTTCGTGCAAGTTCAACAGTCAAGAAGGTGAATAGGTATTGATGAATGTGCAGTAAACAAACAATCAATGATCAAAATAGCAAATAAGAGATCAATACAAAGGTTTATAGTGGTTCGGCCGTGGCCTACGTCCACTTTGATTGGCAACGGTGGCCTTGGTGTTCTTTATTAATGAATAATCGTCACCGGAGGTTTTACACCGGAGAGCTACAGTGCTTTGAGGGAGAGAGGAACAACAATGTTGTGCAAGGTAGGAGAGGAGGTTTTTTGGGAGGCCTGCCCTAGCTAATGAGAGGGCTTACATTTATAAAGTTAGGGTTTGGAGGTGAGGCGGTGACGTGAGGAAGGAGTTTCCTACTTGTTTTGGTAATTACAAATTTGGTAGGGTTTCTCCGTGCGCCGCATTTCTCTCCCTCGTACTCCAATTCCTTCGGAGGAGGGCCCCAACTAGATTGGACTTGAACTTGGACTTGGTGTGTCTTTGCATGGTTGGACTCTTCAATCGAGGTTGGACATTTCACATAAGTTGGGCTATTTGGGCTTGACCCATCAAATAAGGTGGTGTTGGGATATGCCACTTTGTTTCTATTGAATTCATGTTATCAGTTTTGAAAACATTGATAAAATAATTTTGATAATTATGTTTTTGGTTATTTGGTATGCTAATTTTTTGTTTAAAGAAAAGCTGGGGTATATCAATTTGTTTCTATTGAACTCATGTTATGGTTTTTAAACAAATGGTCATGAGCGGCATTCATAACTGGGGAAGTGCAAGTATGGCAGCCGTTATTTTCTATACTTATGATGCCTATGATGTTGTCCTTGCCCAGGCTACCAATTTGAAACCACTTATCATATGAATTATGAAGAAATATTGTGTTTTGATATTATTGGCCTTCTGGGTAACATACGGCCATTCAACTAGAGCATGTATGTGTTTTGATATTATTATTCTTAATCATCAGCATTTGTCATTAGCACTTAAATTCTCGGCCAAGGGAGTTAAAATTATTGAGATCTATGCATGGTTGTTTTAGCCCTTACTCTCTCTCTCCTCTCTTCCAAGTTGAATAATTTTAATTTATTGTTATCTTTTTTTATTTCTTAGTTGTTTAGCTGAAGATGATCGTTTCAATTTCATGTTTATAATTTCAGCTCAGAGACTTAATAGGTGGAGGTAACACATCATGGCTTCTTGGTCTTGTATGGAGGTTTTGTTCGATTTTATATTTACGTTGAAGACGGTATAGGTTTATTGTTGTTATTATGATCATATTCGCTAGTAAAGAGGGACATGTTTTCATAACTAAAAGTATAGTTGTGTAAAAAGTTGTTCTCTTACTCAACGACCTCTTTACTTCAAATTTGATTATATTGGTTGGTAAAGGACCACAATATGTAATTACTAATAACTTTTTAAGGTACGATGATAAAATATGTAAATTGTGCATACGTGTTTAAAATTTTTGAGTTATTTTTTGTCCTTTTTTTTTAATATATTCATGAATATTTATTGTTGTTGTATGTGCATTATTTTTTTCTCTTGCTAATGCTCATTTTTTTTAGTTAATTTTTTTTTTTGCACAGTGCCTTCAGGCACGGGTAATAACTAGTTTATTTATACACAATATTTTTGAACTTATTTATTAGACTACGATATTTTTTAAAAGTGGGATTATTGATCTTGCTTCTGTTTTACAATGGAGTTGAGTACTAATTTTCATAGTTTATCTGTTAAGTGTGGATTCACTCTGTGTTGTCATACAATTAGGTTAGCTTTGTGATTTGAGCACCATTGTTATGAGTTATATGTACATTCACTCTTTGTTGTCACACTATTAGGCTAGATTTGAGAATTGAGTACCAAAATTTAACTTTTTGGGAGTTATGTGTGAATTTACTCTTTGTTGTTACACTTTACGGCTACCACATTGCAATCAAACACAAACAATAGAGAGACACCATAAAGTGAAAAATTGATTTTATTGTTTGTCCACTACAGACACTGCTTTGTGTTCTTATAGAGACACTATAAAGTGACAACTGATTTCATGGCTTGGCCACTACATACTACAACAAACATTAGATTGTGTTATAGAGACACAACATAGAGTGACAAACTGATTTCATGGCTTGGTCACTATAATTACAAGCAAACATTGTACCACCCTTTGACATTCTATTATACTATTTTTTTTTGTGTTATGTGTAGATTCACTTATTTGTTATCATATTATTATACAAGTTGTATAACTTTTCCTAAGACATGGCAAAAACAAGGTTGTCTTCTAAAAATAAATATGAACTCAAGCATGGGGAACCAGTGGCAGCACAAGACGTTGAAACATCTCAACAGAAGGGTTTGTAAAACATTAATCAAAGTGAAGGAACCATGAATGTGGATAAATATGATCCACAGCATAGAACAAAAAGATCCAATGTGTCGTAGTTGAAGAAAATATACTCCAATTACAACTTGTTTCGAAAAAATGCCTTTATGCATAAAATAATTTCGATTTGATTCAGTTACAACTTCGAACAAATGTAAATGATTGAGGAAGATAGATTTTGTTGTTGGTTCGAAAAAAAAATTCTATAGCTTAAGAACAAACAGCAAAAAAAACGTAATTAAATGAAAATTTCGCACCTGATAATGAAGAAACAACAATGGCTGAATAATGCACAATGCCGGCCTCTAGTTTGCAAAATGTCAATGGCTAAACAATATGAAATTCGGTTGTTAATGACAGAATTTTTGAAAAAACCCAATTATTGGTTCGAAAAAAAATAATGGCCGAATAACACACAATTCTGACTGCTATTTCGCAAAATGTCAATAGCTGAATAATATGAAGTTCGACTGTTAATGAAAGAATTTTTTAGAATTATTTTTCAAAGTTCAAATGGTTTCTGAAATCACAAAAGTTTGAAAATCTCTTATATAAGATTTACATATTTGAAAAAAAGGAAACTATTTATGCATGAAATAAGTTCGAGGTAATTAGGTAATACAAAAAAAAAAAAAACTGTAATATGTACTTGTTGACCGAAATTTTAGACACAAAAAGACTTCACAGCTTAAAAGTCTGAGTTATGTGCTTAAAATCAAATCCATTCTTCAAGGTGTACGTACCCACAATTAAATTTCCATAAAGAATAAAGACGGTCTTTGATGGGCTTGCACGTTGAAAGTAATATGTACTTTGGCCGAGATCTTTCGAAATTACTTGTAGTAAGATTTTAATAGATAATATAGTTAATTCATTCACTCTCAGTTGATCATAAATAAGATTTTATCAATTTAAATTTTTAACAAGTAATTTAATAATAAAATATATGAAAAAATAATAATTTTAAGATAACAAATAATTATTCTTTACCCATGAGTAAAGTTCACACATGAAATACAAAACTTTGATAACACTGACAATTTAAGCATAAATTATTTGAATTGAAAATTTATATTAAGACAAAAAAAAAGAACCAATTTTATAAATTTTCACCACAAGAAATTATGTATATAAATTTTTCATGTGAGCGAGTGAGTGGAATACAATTATAAACACACCCAAAAGAGTTAGAAAAATTTAAATCAAAGCTCACACGGAATAGTAATTTTGTACCTAAAAAAATTAGATATTGATTTAAACTATTAAAATTTGGGCCCTAAAAATTTGAATCATATCTAAAATACAAAAAATAAATATAAAAAATGTCTATTATACTAAAGCAGTAAATTTTATGGAGACCCTCTAAAATTTGGGCTTAACTAAGTAGAGAGTAATTTTGGACCTAATAAAATTAGATATTGATTTGAACTAATAAAATTTAAACCTTAAAAATTTCAAACATATTTAAAATAAAAAATGAAGCTTACTATATTAAAGGAATAAATATTTTGGGGGTCCTCTAAAATTTGGGGCCCTAGGCAAACAACTTAGGTGCCTAGGGGTTGGGCTGACCATGGGATAAAAAAATGGAAGAATAAAAAATAGGAGTGATACACTTTCTATTTTTCAATGGATGAATCTTTTTTTCCTCTTTTGTGTTTGGTAGGAAGTAAAAATGGAAGGATAGAAAAAATATAAATACATATTTTATTATTCTATTTCTATATATAAAATTAATATATATTAAATGATCTATATAATAAAGTAACTAATTTTGTTTGTCTTGAGCTTTTCGCGGCTCAGATCATTTTGAGATTTTTGATCCGACGATCTTAATTAGACTTAACTTTAACACTCCTATCTCTCATATAACTCTTTCTCTCTCTCTCCTATCTCTTAACATTTTAAACACACACTATCTCATCTCCTCTCTCTATATATATATATATAATAAAATAGAGCGAAGTTTGAATTTAAAAGACAAAGAGAGGTTCAGATCGTTTTGAAACAAAAGACGGTTTAGATCATCTCAAAAATTTTGATCCAATGGTCTACTATTAGTCCTAAATTTTTTTTCCCGCCCATGAAGAAGCCTATCTCAAAACAGACTACCTCTCTCACTTCTGCCTCTCTCTCCCAATCTATCACGCCTCTCTCTCTCTCGCTTCTATCTCTCCCAACAGGGATGGGAGACTGTTATCTCTTCCACAATCTTATAGTTCGTTTGGTTTCGGAGTTGGCGATTCTTTCTCACTCCTACCATCAGCGACGTCGTCATACGCCAGGTATGTCCCTCCCCCTCACTTAATCCTCTCTTTCCCCCTCTCTCACGTACACCTCTCTATCTCTCACCATCTCTGACTTTTACACCACCCATGGCTGAATCCCCATTCTCCCACCCACGGCCAAACCCACGGTCATATACCCAAGCCAATCAAACCCCAAACGACACCCATCGACCACCACAGCCCCACCTATCAATTCTAAACCAATCAAACCCGCCACCAACCCCAAACCAATCAAACCCGAAACCCCCAAAGAATCCCACCCCCTCCACCACCTTTTGTGAGATTTGTATATTTGTTTCTATTACGAATTTTATGGATTGATTCTATTTAAAAAATCTATGGGGTCATTTGGACTCACTCACACATGTCACTTTTTAAGTTAATTGTTGTGATTTGGTAAGAAATTATTGTAGTTTGGTGTGAATTTTTGGTTAGAAATTATTTAATTTTGATACGATTTATTGGAAATTTGATTCTTTTTGATTCTATATGTATAGAGTTTTTAACAATTGGGATGCGATCTACCGCGCTTCAACAATACTTCAATTCAAATAAGCCAAATTCTTCTTATAAGTGGGTATCACTCTATTCAGAAATAATTAGAGGTATATATTTGCTTTAATGTTTGCCTTCTCTGTTCTTGATAGGTAATTTGCGCAAAAGTTTTACTACTCTTCGTATAAGTGGGTATCACTCTGTTGTTGCTAAGAAAATTACTTTGTCTTTCCGTATATTGCTGCAATGTTATTAAAGAAAAAATTTATTTCTGACTTTTAACAGTTTTTTGTTGTTTTAAATTATGTTTGTTGGTTTCATTTTGAAGATGATCTAAATGCTAGACAATCTAATAGACATGTGGAGTAATGCAGTGGTACAAGGACCAATCATCGAAGTTTTCTTTTGCGGACAATATCAAAATATGCATTCTTTGTTTACTCCCTCCCCTTGGAACTCTACTGTTTACAATATTCATTCTTTGTTTCAACTAATTCATGTCAAATTTCAGGTGGGGTGGTTCTCGGATTGCTTCTTAACATTGCGGTCACTTGAAGATTGGGTGGCTTGGCTAACATCTATTAATAAGTAACTTTTCTATCTGCTTCTGTTTATTTTCCCTTTTGCTCAAGCTGTTAGCTATATATTTGTTTATTCGTAGGTCAAAGTATTGTACTGTTTGTTTCATGTCTTATATTGTGGTTAAGTATGTACAATTAGTAACGAAGTTGGAGATTTCTTACATAATTGTTTATTTGACTGAAATTGGTGTAGCTGACCATTTCTGTGTTTGTTCAAGTTGGTGCAATTGGACATTGCATTGTTGTTTATTTTTATGTCTTTTTGCAGTCTTGAGGTACTAAATTTTTTCTTCACGTATCATTGCATAAATAAATTTTGTGGTTTGACATTTTAGCATCAATCACATTACAGTCTACATGATAGTTTTTGTATGTCTACTCTACATTGATGCCTATATGTTTATTGTTTTGCCACAACTAAAATAACACAATCTTGAATAAGATACCAAATCATTCATCATTTAGCCATTTTAATGTCAGCTGGGTCATGCAAATGCCCATGTTTTGTGTCAATAGTCAGCTTCAGACTAAAGCAGAACACAATCACTCATTTTGGCTACTTCAAAATAACAACCAAACAATGTATCAAATTCATTGCCAGAAAAAGCAATTTGTCACCAATGTAGGATCTTTCGTACCTGAAGCCATCAGTCTTCTAGCATACCTAAATTAATTTCAGCTTGGGAGACTTTGATTCCACTTAGTGTGTTAGTTGAATTTGGTAGAAGAAACCAAAAAAAAATGATATTTAATGGCATTTTGTTAGTTCTTGCAATGATATTTTGTTTGAGCAAAAGAAAAGCAAAAATGAGATAAATGTTCTAATTCAAGTCTTTGCACTTTTTCAAGTTAAAAGTGTTCACATCGAAGTTTCTTTTATGTCTGAATAGGCAGTTCCTTTTTTGAGAGTCATTCTTTGCTTGGGAAGTATTGTCCTAAAGAAAAAAAGAATCCACACTTAACAGAAAATATCGACTGTATGCATCTTTTTCGATATAGTTAGTTTCGATTTTTATTTTATTTTTGTCTAATAGTTTTATTTTTGGTGAACTGATTTAGGATTTCATAATGACAAAGATTGTTCTCATATATGTTCCTGCACCACAATGTGATACTTATACGCAGGTGAACCTATTTGATGGTACAAGATAGAGCGGGGTGAATATTTATGATGGAATATAATATGTTTGTGGTTGGTTTTGGGTGTGCTACTCTGTTATTTAAATACCTGCTAGAGGTGTAAAACTACAAAGGATGCAATTTATGGCTTTTGCAATAATTGACTCAATATGTAATTTCTATATTCTCCAATTTCAGTTGCACACATACGTGTTTTCACCCAATTGCACAACGCACCAGTCACTCCAAAACAGGGCATTCTAAGCTGTGTAGGTGTTGAAGATATTATTATTCTTGCAAGATTAGTGTCCTTTGTTTTTTTTTTTTCCCCCTTTAAGTATCTAAGGGATTTGAGTAGATATTAACTGATACATTGGGGTGATACACAAATTTTTGGGGCCCCAAATTCAGTTGTACTTTCACCCAAAAGTAGGAATATTATTGGTAGTAGTAGATCTTGGTGTAGCGAAAGGTACATTTCTCAATATTTTTACCACTTTATATTTGGTATGTCTTTTAATTGACAACATTTTTTTGTTACTCCGTGCCGTCAGGCACGGGCAATTACTAGATTATTATTTTAGCATAAAAACTTGAATTATTATATTTTTAATAAAAACAGTTATTGGTTAGAAAGGTTTGTTGGTAGCCAAAAAATAAATGTGTGAGAGTATATTTCTATGTATATTTATATGTAGAGGATTGGAAATTTGGTAATTAAATTTATAATTTTATTGTGCAATTTGGGGTTGAATGGTGATAGTGGTGATAAATTCATGAATTTTATAAATAAGTAAGATTTGGTTGATTTTATTTATCGCTTAAAGATTGTGAATTTATTTGTGTTATGTTAGTAATTTTTTTTTTTTTTTTGGCTTGAGATATTTATTACATGGGGATAGAGTGGATTGAAAATATGGTGATTGTATTTATAATTATATTCTGTTATTGGATTGAGTGGCGATAAAGGTGATAAATTCACGAGTTTTATAAATGAGCAAAATTTTATTTATTACTTAAAGATTGTAAATTTCAATGGATTATGTTAGTATTTGTTTTTTTTTTTTTTGGAGGCATTTGTATATATGGTATTGTTTTGAAGAGTTTTATATATTTTTACGACAGTTTTATTAATATGGAAGATATGATCGGCGATATATTTCGAGTTATTTTAAAAGAAAAATTGGTATGAATATTTTTAGGCCATTCATTTTGAATTTAGACAATCGTGTAAGAATTTTTTGTTTGTTATATAGTGCCTTCAGGCACATGTTATAAACTTTAAGTAGAAACCTGCAGAAACACAAATAGTTATAATTTTTCAAATTTGAGATAAAGTTTATTAAAAATGTTAAAATCATAGATATTTGATTAATAATAATTATATTTTCTCAGATTTTTGAATTAATATGGTACAGTAGTTGTACCGTGACTTTTGCTATATAAAAATTTAATTATATATGTTATGCATATAGATTGATCAATATCAATTTGATCGCTGCATTGTTCAAATTATATTTGACATTGTTTTTATTTATGAACAAATATTTGTAATTTTTTACAAGTAATATAGTGCATTCAGGCACGGGCAATTACTAGTATATTTATATAATAAATTAGCTAAATATTTGAACTTATGAGAGTATATTTTCCCTCTAAAATTTGACACTCCCAACACAAACTTTTTCTCCCAAATTTTACAAACCCAACACACCGGTACACACACTTCAACACAGAGCTGCACACACACGCATTATATACATACTCGAACTATACACACATTCTGATATACAACTATACACACATACACACTCTAACACACACACACACACACACACACACACACACACACACACGCATATTATATATACATTCCAACTGTACACATATTCTAATATCTCTAGTAGGTAAATATTATTCAATTTAACAAACATAATTAACTTTTCATCCATTTTTCCTTATAATTTTGGAAGAATTGATTTTGGTTAATTGGAAAGAAAATTAATTTATCAATTTTTTTATCCTTCCTATTTTCTTTCTTTACAAAACATAATATTTTATTTATCCATTTAATTTTTCATTTTTTTTATTTTTAATCGTACCAAATAAAACATTAGTGTTAATTAATTTTGCTTTATGATCTGTTTTTGGCAAAACACATATTGTTCTCATATTAAAGTATACGTAAGGAATAAATTTTTCGTATGCTGGACTAAGAATGATCAAAGGAGAGATTATTCTCACAGTTATAAGACTAATTCAAAACTAATTGGGTCCGGTCTTATTCAATCTCACTTTGTTATCCTCATTTTTGAAGGATTGGTCTGGTTCCGTAACCAAACATGCCCAATAGGTCACTTGGTATAGCAGGGGGTGTTTGGCTTTAGCTCTAAAGGAGTTGCGCGAAAGATGAGCAGCAGTAGGAGAGGGCAGCCACCAAAGCACCAAAACACGTACGCCTGGAAACCCAACGCCGGTCGCAAGATCAACGAAACCGTACTCTCTCTCTCTCTCTCCCTCTCTCTTTCTCTCTAACACACACACTCTTTCTCTCTCTCTTTGGCCCGATATAAATTGCTAATATATGTGTATATCACCGACGACAGGAAGTGGGAGGCAAGTTCAGGCCGTACTCGGAGATCACCGGAGTTTGCTCTCGCTGTAAAGATCAAATCGAATGGAAACGCAAGTACGGCAAATACAACCCCCTCATCGAGCCCGCCAAATGTTAATTTTGTGTTTAATCTTTTCAATTTCTTCTATGTAATTGTAAATCATTCGGTTTCTTCATTATGGATTGTTGAGTGAATTAAAATTTGAAAAATTTTACCAGCCAACGATGTTCTAAACGAACCGTTCGTCAGGCTCATCACAATCTATGTCCTGGTTAGTTTTCAATTTTTGTTTTCTTGTCATAAAATTTAAGGCCTTGTAAGCATAGAAAACAGGTATGATTTTTTTTTCTTTTTGATTTTTGTTAACTCAATTGGTTTTTTGATTCAATATGTATATGTAGCTTGTGCTAAGGAGCAAAATGTCTGCGCAAAGTGTTCGTGCCAAGTTGGGCGGATAATTGGGAGGCAAGCCTTGTTTTATGCATATGATAGAATTACATAACATTGATAACGAAAACTCCCTTAAATTGCTTCATTTTCTAGAAGGTAATAATGCCAATGCATTCAATATATTGTCGAAAGTGCTGAGTATGCATGTATGTTACTGACTTGCAGAGACAGTTCAGAAGTGGAGGCTGAGCAGAAGACACTCGAGGAGGTGGTTTATTGTTTGGAGACTGTTCATAAGTTTATTGTTTAGAGTTTATTTATTGTTGGTTTTTGATTCAGTGCTGATGCATTGCATATATGTGATAGGCCATTAAGAATGCTCGAGAGAGGGACAGGAGAACTCTACTACGAGCTGTAAGACCCAATATCAATGCCCTTTAGTTTTTATTTTAAGATGAATTTTAGATTTGGCATCTTTTTCTTAGTTTTTTTGTCAATTTGCTAAATGCTGCTTTTAGCAGAATAGGAATTTACAGCATGAAATTAAAAATTAGAGCAAAACTCAGTACAGGTTTTGAATTGGTTCTTTTTGACTCCCTAGGCATTGTTTATACCAATTTAAAAGGAGAAAATATTTTTAAATTGTAAGACTCTTTCATGATGAATACTTGTAGTGATGGTTTGCAAGAGCTAGCAGCACACATCTGATGTTTTCAAAAAATGTTGTTCATATGTTTTTGAGGGATAAGTCACTAAGTAAAATTAATATTCTTGAAAGCATAGATTCACAATAAAAATGGTATAGTATGTAATTCATATGCATCTGCATCTAGCGTGAAAAATAAAAAAAATACAGTGAAACATGCATAATGAAGCATCTAGATGGCAAAAATTATGGTTTTAAAGCCAAGTATACCATTTTGAACTAGAGAATTATGAGATTAGGTTTTGATAGTGGCTCCACGTAGGTCTGTTATTACAAAACTTTCATCAGTATGTTGGCGATGGTATAATATCACAAGGAGTTATCCTTAACAAGCCAGATGCGAGATCTTTCTTAAAATTTGTGGTCAACACATGGATGTACAGCTCATCAGATTGAGCAAAGTCGGTATTCATACCTGTCCGTTCTCAAGACATTGTAATTAGTACGTCTTTTGAAGTGGTTGCATATTTCGAATGAAAATAGTTACCAGTAGGGCTTTTTACTTGATGGAGCTAGAAGGAGAAAAAAAAAACTTAAAAGTGGTTGAAATTGGTGGTTCTTGATCAAGTGGGAGTAGTTCTTGTTTTTCTTACTATTTGAGTTAACGAATAGTATGTTTTGGTGTCAAAAGACTCAAAATATACAAGTTTACTCAAATTGCTTGGTTGTGTAGTCCCTGAAAGAAGTTTTAGGATGTGCTTATGGATTGTTTGGGGAGGTCCAGTTCATAGGCCGTGAGAGACAAGGGAAGCTATTTTTTCGGACCAAACTTCTGTCACCAGATGACTGCATCTGTTAACTGGATTGGTTGATCAGCCAAATTTTTAAACTTGTGCAATTTTTTTTGGGATCCTGTTTATTTAGAACATTTTTAATTAGTATTGAGATGCATTAGTTTGCATGGGCTTTGTATTAAGAGTTTGGGATGACAGTTTGCCTGCAGACATTTCGCTGAATGCATTTTGCTTTCATTGTTAACTTCTAAAAGCGATAATGCGATAAAATCCTTTTGTAGATAGCTTCATAATACTGTTTTTACTTTGCCAATTGCAGCATGCTCCAATTTTGTTTTTTTTTTCCATTTTTGTTGTTGTTATTAGATGCTATAATTTTGGAGTGCTTACCCCAATTTATTGCAACAGATGAACAAAGGAAAGACTAATTCAGCTAAAACGCCTGTCAACAATGAAAGCAAAGCTGGGGAATTGTTGGCTGTTTCCTCACTTGAGAAATTCACAGAATTAAGCAGGCATGAGGAGGAGGAGGAGGATGATGATGATGAAGAAGAAGAAGAAGAAGATGAGGACCAAATTATTAACTGAAAGGGGGCCTGAAAAATAATTCAAGTGCAATTTTTGGTATGTGATGCTCCAACCAACACCATACTTGTTCTGTACGGATGAAGCTTTTGTTGCCTCTGTATTAACAGTCGCGACAAATTTCATGCTGATATCGAAAATAGGAGTCTTTTTTTTTTGGGGGGGGGGTATAATTTGGATTTACCTATTTCTCCCTCTCCATTTTAATTGATGCGAGTTATGTCTTTTTTCTCTCTTTGAACGACAGTGTGTCCGATGTTGTGTTAAGCTGCACCATATGAATTATGATGTAAGGATTTACCAAGTGATGGAAGTTTCAAAGTGCTCTTCAAGACGGTGTATCAAACCCATGCTTCAAATTCAGAAATTAAGACATTCATTTGAACTATGATGCATAATTATCTATCATTATATGTTTCACTTTTTTCGCACTTAAGTTTCTTCATATCAAAATCCTAATTTTGCATTCTTCATAAATTCCCGACTTCCATACCAAAAATCCTAAGAGTAATGTAATTAGAACCTAAATAACTGATCTAATATTTTGACATAATAATGAAGAAGTCTTAACACGCTTACAATCACCACAATACTATTGGATCATATCATTGTTACATCATTATGTCAGTAAATTAAGTCAAGTTTTTATGTTCAAATGACATTACTCAATTCCTAATATTGCAGTCTTTCATTCATCCTCGGCAGCTGATTATCGCAACAATTAACTGTCCAAGCATGAAATAGAGCTTTTCGGCATCCTTGCAAATTCATTTTCCACTTTTTTTGGAAAACTAAAATCCTGGCAATCTCCCAGAAATGAAGAGCTTGTGTCCTTGCATATCATAATGTGTGCTATTTGGAATGTGTTGAGAGTTCTTCTTTCTACTTTCCCAAAAAAGAGTTCTAATTTCTCTCTTAACAGAAGTTAATTAGTGGTGGGTAATAGTGTAATTATTTACTAACCGAAAAAAAAATCGTGTAATTACTTGAATATTACTCAGTTATAAATAATAGTATAGGATAACCCAACTTACATACAACTGATTACTCTATTCCGTCTCGTCTTCTCTCTTTCTCCTTATCCTCTTACTTACTCTGACCGTCATATTATTTTTTTTATACATCAACCTCAGGCCAATCTTTATATATATCTATATAATAAAACAGGAGTGTGTTTGAATTTTATCCTACTCATATTTTTTCCCCTCAAAACTATCTTATCATACCCATCACCTCCCTCCGAACGTTACACTGCCTCCTCAGTCCTCACCTGCACACAGCCGCCTGACACACGCATGGAGCACCACGCCTGTCAACCACTCACCATATTTTTCCTTCTTTTCCTCTGCCTTCCCTTCACGCCCTCCCTTCCTCTCTCTCTCTCTCTCTCAACACATAACTCTCTGTGTTACACCACCTCCAGCGAAACCACCGCCAGCTGCCACAGCCACACCAGAGGCGACCCAGCGACCACCATTGACGAGACGGAATAGAGTTGTAAATTGTAACATAAGCGAGATAAAAGACTTTTCAGCTCCCATACCACGTGGTGGGACCTTATGTTTCCTGACGGATATATGGAATAGTCTATTTGCATATCCATTTTTTTTATAGAAAAAAAAGAGAGATAAAAGACTTTAGAGCTAATTTTTTATTTATTAAGTCATAGATTTTGTTTGGTCATAGTTTGGTACTATGTTATTTTTCAACATTTGATATCATCCTAACTATCGTTTTCTAGTTTAAACGCCGTTAGTGGGTTTAAATAAGTCAGCTTACTTGCGACCTGAAAATCCCTAGATACCAATTTAGGTCTGTCAGTGGATTAGCTTTTGACCCAAAACTGATCGGATATCGATCAATTTAGTGAACAAGTTTTTCAATTTTGGGACTTGACTCGGTTCGATAAATAATACATAAAGGGACGGGTCTAGATTCTAATCTTTTGATCCAATTATAACATTATATAAATATACTAGTTATTGCTTGTGTCTGAAGGCACAGAGTAATAAAAAATGATAAACAATAAACATATTTGTATTCATATCCAAAATTAAATCACAAATATAGAGGAGAGATAAATGAATTTAAGCATCGGTTGTAGTGGGGGTGAGAGGTGGCGGTGGTAGGAGACAGTGATGGTTGTTGTGGGTGACAATGACCGTGGTGGTGGTGGCGGCGGCGGCAATGGCATCGGTGGCGGCGGCGGGGGTGGTGGTGGCGGCGACGACGACGGTGGAGGTGATGGCGGCGACGGTGATGGCGGCAGTGGTGGTGGCGACGGCGGCAGTGGTGGCGGCGATGGTGGTGGTGGTGGTGATGGCGGTGGCGGTGATGGTGGCGGCGGCCATGACGATGGCGGCGACGACGATGGCAGTGATGGTGGTGGTGGTGGTAGGGCGGTTTCAAACACTATATATTTTTTTTAAAGTACTTATGAGAAATAATTTTTAGAAGTATTTTTAAAAAGTCACTCCAAACACACCCTTAGGGAGCCTATTTTTCTTATTAAATTTAGGGTGTTAATATTAGCCGTTAGATTAACTTTAAAGTAAAATTTAAAGCGATCTGAACTGCGAAAAGCAAAAGTCATTTTGTTTATCTTTTGAAATTTGAATTGTAAGCTATTTTATTATATAGATATATGTGTGTGTGTGTTTAAAAAAAAAAAAAAGATAAATATTATATGAAATTTTAGAAAAATGTAAGACATATACGAATGATCTAACAGTTAAGCGGAGCAACTTAGACCATATAAAAGCAACATGTTTAGGCCTAGCTTACCCTAAAGCTCTTGGCTAATTGTATATATATGAACGTGGTATTCAGAAATCCTATTCACCATATCAATCAAACATGGTTTCCTACACTCCAGGAAGAATATACATGATCATCAGTTCATTGTCATGATCATCACTGATTCACTATCATACTCTTCTTCTCGCTACACAATCCGAGTTCATCAAACAAAGGGGAAACGATGAATGGTGGAGGCTACGAGCGATCAAGAATGGAGCATTGTGTTGGGCTCTTCTTTGATCCTCCACAACCTCCAAGATGACTCTCCGAAGATGAACGCATGAAGAATAAGGTGGACAAGAATTTTTGTAGAGACATGCTTCGTGCGGTTGGCGATATACGAAACAAATGGGGCAAATTATCTATTAATTATATTGAAGCCCTAAAAAAAGTTTTCTCGATTTAAGAAAGACTCAAAAGATGTAAACGAATTCCTTCATCGACATCATCCAATTCGTGGTTTCACCTACCAAGTATAATTCAAAGAGCCGTATGTCGGTTTTTTTTTTTGTAATCTAGGGATATCATATCACTAATCTTCTGAAAATATTTAAAGTCATATTAGATTTTATAGAGGCGATATTTCGATAGTTTTGTAATGTTGAATATGAAATGTTAATGCTTTGCTTTTGTTCCACAACTATCTGCATAAGGTCAACCATCCTTTTGACATCGTTGTAATGGTCATCTCATCAAACATCCAGATAAATCAAAACAATGAAGAGTATAAGACTAGAGTAATACTAGATGGATTTAAAAACTAAATTTGATAATTTCAATCATTGAATAGGTAGTGGGTCTCAATAAATACCGTGACTCACAGTGAAATCAATTGTTATAATTATCAAGTCCAGTTTGTAAGTCTATTTTTTAAGTCCATGTAACATTGCTCATAGGACTACGATACCTAAAAATAGATTTTAGCGGTAAATCTTGTTTTGATTCATTTGTTACCGTTAATTTGAAAGTAATAAAATAAGTGAAATAAAAGAACATATACAAAAACTTAGACATATTTTGATTAATGAAAAATATGGTTTTATTAGGATGATTTTAATTTCATCACTATAGTTTCATCAATAACTTCCCCTTAGCACTCTATATAAAATAAGATGTCACCGCTATAGTTTCATCATCTATTATTATTTAACAGACGAGTTAGTCTCTAAGATTGAATATTAATCAGGTATTAGTTTGATAAAATTTTTAATTGAATGTCAATTTGATGAAGTTGAATGTTAATTTGATAAAATTGAAGGTATATTTGGTCTTAATTTTATAAAATTGACTATTAATTTGGTGTCAATTTGATAAAATTTATACTAATTAGTTAAAATTAAATACTAATTTGATAAAATAAAATGTCAATTTAGTGTAGATTGATGAATTAAATGTAAATTTGATGGTAAATTAATAAACTAACATAAATTTGATGAAATTGGATGTTAATTTGATAAAATTAAAGTTAATTTAATAAAATTAAATTTTAAATTGATACAATTAAATATTAAATCCGTTATCAAATTTTAAATCCTTTTGTAGATAGCTTCATAATACTGTTTTTACTTTGCCAATTGCAGCATGCTCCAATTTTTTTTTTTTCATTTTTGTTGTTATTAGATGCTATAATTTCGGAGTGCTTACCCCAATTTATTGCAACAGATGAACAAAGGAAAGACTAATTCAGCTAAAACGCCTGTCAACAACGAAAGCAAAGCTGGGGAATTGTTGGCTGTTTCCTCACTTGAGAAATTCACAGAATTAAGCAGGCATGAGGAGGAGGAGGAGGATGATGATGATGAAGAAGAAGAAGAAGAAGATGAGGACCAAATTATTAACTGAAAGGGGGCCTGAAAAATAATTCAAGTGCAATTTTTGGTATGTGATGCTCCAACCAACACCATACTTGTTCTGTACGGATGAAGCTTTTGTTGCCTCTGTATTAACAGTCGCGACAAATTTCATGCTGATATCGAAAATAGGAGTCTTTTTTTTTTGGGGGGGGGGGTATAATTTGGATTTACCTATTTCTCCCTCTCCATTTTAATTGATGCGAGTTATGTCTTTTTTCTCTCTTTGAACGACAGTGTGTCCGATGTTGTGTTAAGCTGCACCATATGAATTATGATGTAAGGATTTACCAAGTGATGGAAGTTTCAAAGTGCTCTTCAAGACGGTGTATCAAACCCATGCTTCAAATTCAGAAATTAAGACATTCATTTGAACTATGATGCATAATTATCTATCATTATATGTTTCACTTTTTTTGCACTTAAGTTTCTTCATATCAAAATCCTAATTTTGCATTCTTCATAAATTCCCGACTTCCATACCAAAAATCCTAAGAGTAATGCAATTAGAACCTAAATAACTGATCTAATATTTTGACATAATAATGAAGAAGTCTTAACACGCTTACAATCACCACAATACTATTGGATCATATCATTGTTACATCATTATGTCAGTAAATTAAGTCAAGTTTTTATGTTCAAATGACATTACTCAATTCCTAATATTGCAGTCTTTCATTCATCCTCGGCAGCTGATTATCGCAACAATTAACCGTCCAAGCATGAAATAGAGCTTTTCGGCTTCCTTGCAAATTCATTTTCCACTTTTTTTGGAAAACTAAAATCCTGGCAATCTCCCAGAAATGAAGAGCTTGTGTCCTTGCATGTCATAATGTGTGCTATTTGGAATGTGTTGAGAGCTCTTCTGTCTACTTTCCAAAAAACGAGTTCTTATTTCTCTCTTAACAGAAGTTAATTAGCGGAGGGTAATAGTGTAATTATGTACTAACCGAAAAAAAATCGTGTAATTACTTGAATATTACTCAGTTATAAATAATAGTATAGGATAACCCAACTTACATACAACTAATTACTCTATTCCGTCTCGTCTTCTCTCTTTCTCCTTATCCTCTTACTTACTCTGACCGTCATATTATTTTTTTTATACATCAACCTCAGGCCAATCTTTATATATATATATATATATATATATATATATATATATATATATATATATATATATATATATATATATATATATATGCCTGGTATTTTAAATTTGAATGGACAGTATGAATGCAATGGGAAGATAGGAAGTTATGGAAAATTATTTGAAATTGGTTACACTATTACAGCCTCACATTTGATACAACAACATGAAGTAAATAATTTTACAACAAATAGAGAATAATCCTACAAGCTTTGAATTAATTGTTCAACTAATCCATTTATAATAATAGCAAATGGGTTTGCTCCCAGTAAAAAAATGATGCAATGCTGTGACCCTGTTATGGTATTTGGAGTGAAAAGTAAGCATTTGAGTGTATTAACACAGACATCTTCGAACAAGTATTCCAAAATCCAGGCAGCTACAATAAAAATCTTGCTGTCCCTTGCTAAGAAGAAGCAATGGTGGCGGGTCTCTGGGATGAATCTATTCATCCTTTGAACACAATCGCTCTGTATAAACAGAAAAGATAAACACAGTGAAACATAGTTTTGTTGAGTAATTGCTTGACAATCAAATAGAGAAACTTGTTTCAGCAGAGAGAGAGAGAGAGAGACTTGTTTCAAAATTAACATAGGTTTATATGTGGAATAGATGGTAAACATGACGAAGCATTCCTAGATCTAATTAACTAGATAGCAATGTTTTCTCAAATTATCATGGCTGTTGTTGCTGCTGCTGTTGTTGCATTCCTAGATCTAATTAACTTCTTTAGGTAAATATGAAGTAACCATATTTTTTATTGCTTCGATATTAAAAGAGCAATCAGTTGAAAAATTTATTAAAAAATTTTAATGATCAAAATATTTAGTCCATGAGCCCATGAGCTATTGAGCCAAGAATAAACACAAGAAACCATCAGAATCTGCCGGAGGTTCAAAGCTTCTGTCCAGTAACTCATGATAATTCCTCTCAATAAAGGTCATGATGATAAATAATAAATGACAGAAAAATAATAATAAATGATTAAAAAATTAAAAAATAAAATAATAATAATAAACAGGTCAACTCGTAACTCGACACGACACAATTAATTAAATGAGTTGAGTTAGATTTTACTAATGTTCGACATAAATCCATAATGACTCAACATAAATCTGTCACGATACGACTCGATTGTCACCCCTAATCTTATCCAGCACAAAAAAAAAAAAAAAAAATTAGTCATTTTTATTTTCCATCCATCCAACCAAACAAGAAGGAAGGAAAGTGTATTCATCCTACTTTCTTTTCTTGAAGGATAGAAAGTGTATCCCTCCTATTTTCCATCATTCCTACTTTCCATCTTTCCTACCAAACGGAGTATAAGTGTTACGCGTACAAATTTTAGAAGGTCTGTGTGTAATATTTTTAAATATCAGAGAATTTGAGTGATAAAATAACAAATGTCAGGAGGCCTTGGTGTAATTCTCCCAAATAACATTGACGAATTTGAAAAGTAGCCAGTATTACATGTTTTTTTCATTGTAGCCGCTGTGTTGAGCGCGTGTTTGGGCTGCATCAGTGGCAAACCCTCCGAACAAAGTTAGCAACATGGAAGGTAAGGACTCCCTTCATTGTCTCTGTTTATTAATCCACTTTTGGTCCCTTGCGTCTTGGTGAATCATCCAAATCTGTGTTTAAAAGTCGAATAATAATGTCCTTTGGCTAATCAACATTCAATAATTTCACTATGTTGACAAGACTATGATATTGACACTGAAAAAGAACTTCAAGCAATCTAAAAGAATAATTTTCAAAAGAAAGAGTGGAATTTCCTTCCAAATAAGGACACTGCAAGTCCTCTATGGCCTGCATTTGCTGGTGTTTTCGTAGGGACCTTCCACGAAAAGCTAGTAAATGCCAACAATTTTTTATTTTTTGTGGAACTATTCTTTTGATTCATTTCCTTGACGATTACCTTTTCCAGGCTAACATCTCAAATGTAATTAGTACCATTCAAGCTAACAAGGTGACTGAAGATGGGACTGGGGCAATGCAAGGTTTGTCGATACGCTAAGATTTGTCCTCTATTTTCCGTTTGGTACCGTAATCATCTTTATTTAATCTTGGAGGTTGAGAGAAGTTCGTAGCTGTTTTGGTTTTGCCTGAAATGTTACGTGGGCTGGTTTATGAGTAACAGAACCATGATTGTTACTTACCCTTTTTTTTTTTTCATTTCCAAATGTACGTTTCTTGTAAGTTGGTGATAACTAAGTCCGTAGTAGATTATCTTTCTCCGAAAAACTCTTCTATAATTAGGAGGTACAAATAAAATTACTTGAAATTTTGTTTTATTTGCTTTGATGATTTTAAGACTTTTTTGATGTTAGGTACAAATATTAAAGAAAAATATAACAAAATATAGAGGAAAATGGTGTTTCGGTCAATCACTCCTTCTCTCTCTCTCTCTCTCTCTCCCCCCCCCCCCCCCCCCCCAACCACCACCACCACCCAAAAAAAAAAAACCCACAAAACCAAATCTTCTTCTCGGCGTATATATAGACAGGAATATATAGTTATGCGCATGTATGACTTGTCGACATTTGAGAGTAATCTAGATCGCATTGACTAGCTTATTACTGAAATGTTAGCACACAAATAAAGGTTAGCCTAGTGGCACTTAAGGGGTTTGAATATTCCACGAAGCGTAGTTTCTTGGGACCGCGGCCTGTCTTACAAAATTTTTTTCTAGTAATTTTCGAAATTTACATATTGGCAATTTGGGTCTTGGGTAGGTAACAGAGCTCTCATAATAGAGCCATTATCAATTTTGTCCTCATCCAAAGTGGTGCAAGCTCTCATAAGAGACATTGGCCATTCATTTCTCATCCACCTTTTAATACTTGAGCTTGTGATCTATCTTATATCATTCTCGTAGTGGCGTGCCAAACATTAAACTTTGACCGGAGGATTTCACACGGCAGTGCAAACTCCCTTATTGAGCACTTATGGTATCTTGCCTGGTGACAGGAACAAAGTAGGGGCATTCCCCCATTTCTCTTTTTCTTTATCTTAGATTTGGACTTGACTATGGTACCGAAGAAATAATTTTGGTATTGTACGTCCAACTTCTACTACTATAATGGGTGTTTTTATAATTTTTTGTGGGTTATTTTACCACTTTAATGGGTGTTTTTATAACTTTTGTGGGTTATTTTACAACTAAAAAATTTATCATTTTTGTAGGTGATTTATCACTTTTGTGTGTGTTTTTATCACATTTGTAGTAATTATTTTTATCACTTTTATTTGATACAAAAAAATTTACTATATTTGTAGGTGTTTTTATTACATTTGTAAATGTTTTTTTTTGCTATAGTAATCAAATCCCTTGGATTTATTAACCTCGGAGAGAACAACCACTGGGATAGAGTCTCGAGAATGTTAGTGAGACCTAGTTTATTGATCTATTTTACCGATTTAATTCACTATAACCATTGGGTTAACTGTGGATTCTATTAAACATTAGAACTTATTAACGGTTACAATGAAGTCAAATTATTAGGGTAACAAATTAAGTCAAATTTTAAAATCCAAATAACATTATTTTTAAATTAACTTTTGAGTTGAACTCAATGTTATTGTGACCACAACTTTTAATTTTTTTATTGAGACTCCATGACGTATACATCATTATATCAACAAATTATATCAAATTTTTAAGTCTAAATAACATTAATCGAATTCAATAGAAATTGTCTAAAAGTGGCTCCCTTGAACTCCCATAAAAATATCATGGAAGAATTACATCTAGACCTTTTGAAGTTTGCCACTTAATCATTCGGACTCCCTGACATTTAAAATATTACACACAGACTCCCTGAGGTTTATACGCACATAAAACTTAGACTCATGTCGTCTAATGTCTGTTAATATATCAGTTAGTAAATTACACTCAGACCCCCTAAAATTTGTAGGCGTATAATACTTAGATCTCTTAAGTTTAAAATGTTATAGTTAGACAAAAAATACTCCAATTAAAGATAGAATATCAAATATGTTAAATTTTACATCTAAAATTCATGTTCTATTGTATCAGTTATTGAAATAAATTCAAAAATAAAACATCAAATTTTTTAAAAAAATCGTAATTAGTATACAATTATACGATTTATTGGAATAGAATTAAATAATCAAACAAGGGGTCTAAGTCATTCATAATAGAACATGAATTTTACAACCAAAATTCATATTTTATTATATCATTTATTCAAATAAAATCAAAAATAAAAATTTAATTTTTTCTTAAAAAATCGTATTTAGTGTACAATTATACTATCTATTGGAATAAAACTAAAAAATGAACAAGGGGTCAAACTGTAATGAAAATAATATATTCTAACTTTAATTGGAGTAATCTGATAGTTTAATTTGGTCGTTTAAACGATTAAATTAAATTCTAATATATAGTATAATTATATAGTAATTATGATTTTTTTTAAAAAAAATAGATTTTTAATTTTAATTTTATTTCAATAAATGTCATAATAGAACAAAAATTTTGGTGTAAAATTTAAAATATTTGATATTCTATCTTTGATTGAAATATTTTTGGTCTAATATAATAATTAAAATTTGAAGGGTCTAAATATTACACATCTACAAACTTCAGGGAATCAGGTTGCAATTTACTAACGGATATACTAGATGGTAGGGGTCTAAATATTACGCGGGTATAAATTTAGAGAGTCTGTGTGTAATATTATAAATGTTATGTAATCTAAGTGATTAAGTGACAAACTTCGCGAGGTCTTAGTATAATTTTCCCAAATATCATTGATGAATTTGAAAAGTAGGCCTTGTGAAAAAAAGTATGGGCGCAGGCTATGGTACCGCCTGGTCAAAATGCGGTACGGTACCGCATTTTGATTGGGAGCCCTTGATGTTCTGGTCATGAGTGCAGAACCGTTGGTCTAATGATTTAATTTTTAATTTTTTTTTTTGGTCAGCATGTGTTGTAAACCTATAACTTGCTCAGCCGGTGAGTAAAAGGATAATTAAGATCGATCTTAAATACACATGATCGATCAAAATATTTATTTATTTATTTTTTGTACTTATGTTACAACCGTACTGGGGGAGCATCTTGCCTACGGTGGGGAATGGGGAATTGGGATCCATTAGAGACAATAAAGACCGATCCTTAAAAAATGGTAATTAAGATGGATCATACAAGAACATGATCGATCTAATTAAATTTTTTTCCTGTACATATGTTACAACCTTTACTGGGGGGAGCGTCTTGCCCTAAGGGGGTGGGGATGGGGAATTGGGATCGATCATGAAAAATAAAGATCGATCCTAAAAGCATTTACAGTGCATGCTGAGTTCAAAATAGGAAATACTATGATCGATCTTAAATATGTACGATCGATCTTGGGTCCGTGTTCTATTTAAATTATGTAAGATCGATCTTATGATTGAATGTTATGGACATTAAAAGTTGGGTTACAATTTTGTAGGAAAGATTACAAGTTTGATTAGTAGGTTTACAGGTGATGTGAAATATGTTATCCATTAATTGGCAAGGTTATGTATAATAGAGGGAAGGTTATTACAAATAATGGTGAAATTACTCCAATCAGTGGGAAAGAGGTAATTGTTATGGGTGAGGTTATAACATTTTGATGAAAAGTTACTACACATTGATGTAAGGTTACAAATGCTACAGGGAAGATGACAATATTAAAAATAAAGTTATCACCTACTTAGGCTAAGTTACCCATTGAAAGGTAAGTGTATCCACTATTGAGAGACAGTTACAATGCATAAAGGTTAAATTATGGCTGTCAGTGGGAAAGAGATAACCTTTAGGGGTGAGGTTATAACATGGAGAGGTAAGGTTACAACGTTTATAGGTAGGATTACAATTTTAATAATAAGATTACCACCTATTGAGGTAAAGTTACCAATAGAAAGAAAATGAAGTTTATCGAAAAAAAAGGAACACTTACAATGGATAAAGGTAAAATTACTCGTGTAGGTGGGAAAGATGTAATCGTTATAGGTGAGGTTATAACAAATTGTTGTCAGGTTACTACATGGAGAGGTAATGTTGTAATATTTAGGGGTGAGGTTAAAACATTTTGTAGTAAGGTTACAACAAGTTGATGTAAGTGTACTACATATTGATGTAAGGTTAGTACCGTTTGAGGTAGGATTACCACTCGTAAAAATAAGGTTAACACCTATAGAGGTAAAGTTACCCATTAAAATAAAGGTAAGTTTTTTTTTTTTTTTTTTCGGAAGGTAAATAACAAACTAAATAAATGTAAGTTTATAGACTAAAAAAGAACACTTACAATGGATAAAGGTAAAGTTACTCCTCTCGGTTGGAAAGAGGTAACATTTAGAGGTGAGATTACAAGAAAGGGTATATAAGATCGATCGTAAATGAACATGATCGATCATACAGTTAGAGTTAAGTAAAGGGGGTGGGATGGGGAATTGGGATCGATTATGAAAAATAAAGATCGATCCTAAAAGCATTTACAGTGCATGCTGAGTTCAAAATAGGAAATACTATGATCAATCTTAAATATGTACGATCGATCTTGGGTCCGTGTTCTATTTAAATTATGTAAGATCGATCTTATGATTGAATGTTATGGACATTAAAAGTTGGGTTACAATTTTGTAGGAAAGATTACAAGTTTGATTAGTAGGTTTACAGGTGATGTGAAATATGTTATCCATTAATTGGCAAGGTTATGTATAATAGTGGGAAGGTTATTACAAATAATGGTGAAATTACTCCAATCAGTGGGAAAGAGGTAATTGTTATGGGTGAGGTTATAACATTTTGATGAAAAGTTACTACACATTGATGTAAGGTTACAAATGCTACAGGGAAGATGACAATATTAAAAATAAAGTTATCACCTACTTAGGCTAAGTTACCCATTGAAAGGTAAGTGTATCCACTATTGAGGGACAGTTACAATGCATAAGGGTTAAATTATGGCTGTCAGTGGGAAAGAGATAACCTTTAGGGGTGAGGTTATAACATGGAGAGGTAAGGTTACAACGTTTATAGGTAGGATTACAATTTTAATAATAAGATTACCACCTATTGAGGTAAAGTTACCAATAGAAAGAAAAGGAAGTTTATCGAAAAAAAAAGGAACACTTACAATGGATAAAGGTAAAATTACTCGTGTAGTTGGGAAAGATGTAATCGTTATAGGTGAGGTTATAACAAATTGTTGTCAGGTTACTACATGGAGAGGTAATGTTGTAATATTTAGGGGTGAGGTTAAAACATTTTGTAGTAAGGTTACAACAAGTTGATGTAAGGTTAGTACCGTTTGAGGTAGGATTACCACTCGTAAGAATATGATTAACACCTATAGTGGTAAAGTTACCCTTTAAAATAAAGACAAGGTTATTACAAGAAAGGGCAAATAAGGATCGATCTAAGGGGGTTTTTTTTTTCCTACTTGTGTTACAACCTTACTGGGGGGGGGGGGGGGGGGGTGTTTCATAGGGGGGGGGGGGGGAAATGGGGAAATTGGGATCGATCATAATAATAAAGATGGATCCTAACATGATATACATTGCATTGGTGATATCAAATAAGGAAGCGTATGATTGATCTTATTTATTTACAATCGGTCTTATGTAATAACGATCGATCTTATTTAATAACGATCGATCTTATTTAACCCACATGATTTGCTACTCCTCCTGTAGAGGGAAATGTGGACCCCAGCATGATGGACAACAAAATTATTAAATAATTGTTTTCCCTCCCACTTTGAATGTATCCCGCCCAGATGATCCCGCCAACAGCACGATTACCTTCGTCAGTACGCTATACTCCCCCACCAAATCCATCCAAAAGCAGGGCGACGACTGTAAGCGATGCCGGAGCAGTCCATTGTTGTTGTTAGTCGCGTTTGACGGTAGTTTGATACATTATAATCGTGTATGTGCATTCGATTGAAGCAATATCCATGTAAGTACCGATATTTTTTTTTCTGTTATGCTGTGTAACATTGGGACATATTCAAGTTGTAATAGAAGACATATTATACTCAGGGTAAAGAAGATGTACATGGAATGTAAAAGGGATGCAAATAAATTACATCGGCCATCAACCGCCTGGATTTATTACTGGTGAGTCACTTGGTATTTGGCATAATGATCGACGTGGATGTAGGTTAAAGATGTAGATTAAATCTTTAACATTTGCTTCCATATGCAGCAAAGAGAATTTAAAGAGAAAAGAAGGTTGTGAAGAAGCGAAAACAAAAAATCAGGTATGTATATTTAACGTGTTAGTCTTTGTAATTTGGCGAAGTCATGTTTATCAAGTGTAATGGAAGTAATTTCAGGCAATGAAAGCTTGTGCTCTGCAATGGCGTAAGATGACTGATGTTGACAAAGGAAAATACATAGATTTGGCGAATTCATCAAAGTTGGAATACGAGCGTTTGAAAGGAAACATGAAGAACTGCAATGGGGTAATTTGAATTTTGTTTGGAAAGGCATATATATCTGCACTTATACATAGAAAACAGTACATAATATGTATATGTATTTTTCTGATATTTTGAAAGTCAAGCTGGGCACAAGATGTTCACCAAGCATGGTCATGAAGATAATAGAAAAGTTAAGTGAAGAACAACGACGTGGCGTTGAAGAAATTGGTTTGGGTGGCATGTTAAACCTTAAATGTAAACAAATAAAGAGAGATTTGTGTGCATGGTTAGTGGAGTGCTTTGATCCGGAAGGCTGTGCACTCAATGTTTATGGAAAATCGTTGAAGTTCTCTCCTGTAGATGTTGAGTTGATAATGGGACTGAGAAATGAAGGGGCAGATGTGGAGAGGAGCGGGGCCCCTGATAGAATAATTGAGTTATGTGAATCGTTGTTCAAGGGACTCAAGGTTATTCATTTGAAAGTTCTAGAGGGTAGATTATTTGAAATGAAGGATAATTCTGTTGAGTTCAAGCGTATATTTGTTTTATTTGTACTTGGTTATTTATTGCTTCCCACAATGAGGACCACGGTTAGCACATCTTCCATCCACTCGATAATAGATGTTGGAGGTTTGGGCAAGAAGAACTGGGTGAAGCTTGTGTATGATGGCGTTATTACAGGAGTGCAGAAGTACAAGCTGAATAATCAGCACAATATCAGTGGGTGCATACTTGTCCTAATGGTAATTAATTGTTTACTACACATTTGCATTCTAGTATTAATAGCATAAATGGTCATGAAAAAAAAAGTTTGGCACATTCACCATTTTTTATGTGAAGCTGTTTTTCCTTGAGCGGGTGACACCATATGGAGTTGTGGATGTTCCATACATGGGTCGAACCCTTCCCCGAATTGCTGCATGGGGTGATAAAGAAATTAATGACCGTATGATTCTTTTAAAGAAGTCAGGCTGGCTACAATATACGCGGGTATCATTTCTTTTTCATTTATGCAATTAGCTTGTAATACATAATAAATAATTGTATGAAATGTTCATTATAGGTTCCATTATCAAATACCAATGATGGTGTATCAAACACACATGTGAAAGAAATATCGACAATTCAGGCTTGTCAAATGAATAGCGATGAAAGATTTACAGTAAGTGTTGTTGATACTTTACCACAATACAAATTTAAATTGTTATGTGTGAAATGAAATGTAAATGATTGACACAGGCCATTGAAAAAAACCTTTGTAATGTCGACGCCGTTGTGGGGAAAATGCAGTCAAACTTAAACTGAAATGATTGTAGAATTCAGTTCATTGATTTCCACTCTGAAAAAAATGATGGAAACCACGCGAGGAGATAGTTCCAATTCTGACGGCATACAAGAAGGTCACACCCATGAGACCGATGTGAATGATGGTAATGGCAGTAGTAATGGATTGAATGCGTGGCCCATGCATGGATCTGAAAATCATAATCATATTGGAACACCGTTTTCTGCTGTGAAGTTGGTTGAAAGTATACAGGCGACAGATTGTAATAAACTTGATGCAAATGCACTTGCATTATTTCAACCCACAGATATTGATTATCCTCAATCGGCATCATACTCCTGTACACAGAAGTCAGGAATGGCAAAGATTGTTCGTAGAGGTTCTAAAAGAAAACCAAGTAAATGGTTGAAGTCACCCTATGTACTCCCGAAGGTATGATAGTTATATTTTTTAATTTAACATGTATACTTTGTTATCCTTGTGCTTATTTCATGTATAGCATCGTCGGTTGAATAAGAATGTAAAGAAAGAAGGACAGTTGGCAGCGTCCATTGATGCCATTAGTAATTGCTTGAAGTCACCATATGAAGTAGCCGAGGTAGGTTGTCAATTGTTCATGCTAATTAAAATCACCATCAAATGTCATTTACATTATTGACATAGTTATTCTAATAGACAAGTCGATCGCAGATCAATGTTGCGGACAAAGATGTGAATGATGAAGTGAATAATGATTTAAGCAGAAAGTGCATTGTTAGGGATCATAGCAGTTCAACGGACGCGTTTTTTAAGGTAACTGGTCATGTTGTAATTACATATCATGTCACACAAACCCATTAATGTAGATAACTCAAATGTACGTAAAATAATTATTGTTTTTGTAGTTACTTGATGGAAGGACGAATGACATTGAACCTATACTGCATACAGAGAGTGCAATTGAGAAAAGATTAAAGTTTGTCCAAAAGGAAAGCACCAGTGTTGCAGAGATTCATAAGGTTGGTATGTAGTGGTATTGTATTAGATATACCCATGGATTATTATTGTACATTAAAAGTTTGTTCCGTTAACCAGATTTCAGATTCGAGTGGGTGTCTACCACCAGTAATCGTGGATAATCCAGATATTGATGAAATTACTACCGTTGATACGGCATCAATACTGGCATACATTTTTTATGCTTCTTTAGATTTGAGGTATAAAAATGTCATACACATATACACGTTTGAAATTGTTTGTAATATATAATACCATAATATAATTGTGTTGCCGGCTAGTGAGGTGTTGGTTAAATTCAGTCACGAGTTCGCAAGCAGAATGTCAATGATGAGTTTATGCCCTTTTCAATGGATTTGTGCTGAGGTGAGTTACAGCGAATATTCATGTTTTTAGATTAATAAATATGGTAAATAACTCTTAATTGAAATGTCTGTATTCGTATATTGGTTGTAAAGATAATAAATCTTGCTGCATACATTACTATCCAAGGGAGGAAGACGAATCCGTTAAATCTGAAAAGTAGATGCTTTCTGCCCACATACTTTTCGGTAATGCATCCAACCCTTGTGAACGGCATTATCGTGATTTTCAATGCATCAACCATAAATTGACTTTTGTTATGACTAATATTTGTGAATATATTCAGCAACAAGCAATTGGAAGAGTATCGTCCAATCAAGGTGTACAATGCACAAATGATTCATTTCTTAACCTGTTTGATTACATAAACAAATTTGAAGATTGTGACAAGGTTCTTCATATATATCTTACTTTCATATACATATATATATATATATATATATATATATATATATATATATATATATATATATATATATATATATATATATCATTTGCTTCAATCAACATGGACTTTTCATTTACTGTCATTGGGTCATTGCATTTTTAATGCAGATTTTTATTCCCATGAACGACAACAATCTACATTGGTACTTATGCATGATCGATGTAGTTGAGCGTGAAGTTGTATTGCTTGACTCTATGCCATTAACGGACAGCAACCGTCGACTACTCGACGTGAAGAAGGTGGTTGCGTATCTTGATTCTTTACTTCAGTCTATTGATTGTTTGTACAAGCCAATTCTCCACACATTCCCTTTGATAGAAGCCGGATGGGCTCCAAGACAAGATAATGGACACGACTGTGGTATGTTTGTTATTAAATTCATGGAGGAACCTTTGTTAGGTCCTGGCTGGATGTTAAAGGTAATACAACAGATGGACACCTACGTTGAACTTATTTCCCCACTTTTCGTATTTCATACACTAACAATCTTTTGGTGTCAGGATGATTCGAATGATATGCGGCGGAAGCTAGCTGTTCAACTGGTCACCCACATTGAAAACAGATTGAGAAACCAAGTTGTTTCCAAGGCACGTATGCGATTTGCTAATGGTGGAAAAATGCTGTCATATGCTTGATTTAGGCATTTAGATCAAGCATTTCTCTGTTATTCTGTTTTGTGGATTTTGTAATTGCATCATCTGTTATTTTGGATATATTGGATATATATATATATCTATATATATATATATATCCAATATATATGCAGTATACACACCTTCAGTATGTAGATATATATGTACATACAGCAATATATGGATTTTGCTATATTAAACTCCCATGTTTACTCAACGTTTCTCGTTAGGCATATGAACTACATGATGAAAATGTGCATTTCCATTCCACTTTTTCCAGCACACAGCAAAACCCAACACAGAATCTATTACACCATCGTTGGGGCAACACAGTATCTATTCAACCCAACACTTTTTCCTTTGTACATGAACATTACTTTTCCGTTTTCACAACACCCCCACATAATCTATTACACCATCTTGAACCCCTGCTATGACCCATTCGCAAGCCAGTATGCAAAAAAAATTATCCATGATAAAAAAAGTGCAATCTTTAACTTTCTGGCCAGCTTTGTGGCTCTTTATTCTTGTGTCTGATGCCTTTTCAGTGATCACAATAGTCCTAGAATTACAATTTTTGATCGGTCGCACATTGGAGGATCACACCATTGGAAATAATGGCACCCACCTGCCTCCTGCATGTACATACTTTTGGTTAAAATTATGATGTATTTGCAAAAAAACCTCATTGTTGCTAAAAAACCCATTACAAATAATTATTTTTGAAGAATATAAGTATCTTACCCCATATCTCTCACAGCCAATAAACCTCCTACCTGGATTTGAATCTGTCCATGATGTCCTCAATATTCCCATTCTCCTACAGTTGCAAAGTTGAAAGTCCATAGTGCTATAAGCTTATAACAGAGGGGTGTAAAGTGAAATTTTTGACCCTTTCACTTGAGTGTTACTCTCTGCGTAGTCTCTCCCTGTGTAGTCACATATATAAGAAGCATCTTCCTGTTGGCGGGAACATTTCCCTCCACTTTTGTGGACTGCATAGGCTGGTGAAATGTCCAAACTCACCTTGTCTCCTTTTTTTATGCTGGTTAATCTCAAAAAATCTCCCTTGAGATTTGACAAGCAACCCATCAACATGGACATGGTATGCTTCATATGTACAGCTTACAAATTGTTTTGTTATTATTTTTAGTCATTATGAATTACTCATTTAATTTTTATAATTTGGCAAGGTAACATGTATGTTTTAAAAATAAATTTTGAAAGGAAAATCAGTACATTTAATAAATTTATTATATTAAATAGTGTATTGTAATGATCTTAAATATGTACTAATTTATTAAGTGACGCATTGGCCCTTTCCAACTTCATTTAATTGGCTGCGAGAGTTAGACCCTAACTTCATTTAATTTATTAAGTGACGTATTGGTCAAATGTGGAAGACCTTGCTAATTTTGCATCAGCAGAAGCTTTGCATAACTGGCACGATCAATCTAGAATGACAAGAATCTGCTAAAAATCCTTTGTATATATTTTAGATCATTCCAAAATGTGCAAGTGCATATCACTTTACCCAACACCATATTTACCAAAACATGAGAGCCTCACTCATTTTCAATATTTAATATACCTCCAACCCATACCACTATTTTTATAATATTTAATTTTTTTTAAAGAAAGCAAACTTAAATTTCCAAAAAGAATAAATTTAAAGTAGGAAGGTACATAATCTCTTAAAAAATATGACAAATGGCTTCAATCATTGAACACAAATTAAACCAAGTCTACTTACAATCAACAAATATGTAACACTTATAACTACTGCCTGCATAGTGCACTCCATGCTCCATTCAGTATCATAGCAAAGCAGAGCAACATTGCAGAGCAGGCCAGCAATCAGACCCGCAAACAATCCTTCCAAAGCTGAAGCTGATCAGACAGCCCCCCATATCAGTGCAGACAGACCCTCCATAAAAAACAAGCCCAAAGCATTCCATTGCAGCGAAGAATGATCGAATACAGCATGGCCAGACTCCAAAAAAAAAAATAACCCCTTCACTTGTCTGTCACCACCCTCCACCCTCCAAATCACAGCATACATAAACATACCATTTCCTAATCAGTCTGGCATATCAGATATAAAAACTAACAGCTAAGTAGGACATCAACCAACCCATAACAATATAATTGTTAGTCCATCCAGTAAAGCCAACTGGCCAGGCTCAATAAAATTGGTAATACAATCTTCATTATCCAATAACCAAATTGATCATCCACTTGTATCCCCCCAAAAAAAAAAGTTAATACAATGTACATATATTTTGTTCAGAACATACCATCAGATCATTTTTCTTGCATTTGGCTGAGTTTGTTTATCCTAATTGGTGTTAAGTACCAGGTGTTCATTCCATCTTGCCGTATGTATACACACTGAATGCAAACTCTAAAGATTCATGCAGCTTTACTGGCAGCTTATGTCCTTGAGCTTCAATAAGTTTCCAATTATTTCATCTCGCTTTCTATTTTGTGGATGGGTAACCAGCTTTACTGCCAGCTCCTTTCTAACATTTGACGACGATGCCTGCATCAAATTTGAAGTGTTATAACATGTGCAAAACTGAACAATCGAGCAAGAACAATTAACATTATTTTTCCATTCACCTTCATTATAGCTTGCCCCAGACAAGGTTGATGGAGCATATTGACAACTTCAACTCCACAATCATATCCATTCACCTGTTTGGGTGTCCAAGTTGGTTCAATCACGGGCCATGTACTGATTACTCTTTGAAAATGTTTGTTAAAGTGGCAAATAAGTTCACCCAATGCTGCAACCTAATAAGTCATACAATGCAATTAGGTACAATTGCAATATCCAACCCCCAAATGAGTTGGATGGATCATATTTTGCATTTCTATGTAGATCACACATACCACATCATCCACTTGCTTACGTCGTGCATGCTTCATTCTTGGAGTTGGAAGAGTATCCAGTAGCAGGACTTCTTGCTGTTGTATGTCCACAACGCATAAGAACCAATGTTTGTTGCCGTCGTTTATGGGGACATATATCTACATTTAGCAATTGGAGTCAGTAATCAAAATATGACGTACATAGTTTCATAGATTAAGATTTTGGAATGCATAATCTGTTGTCATTTTTTATGCAGTGATACCTTGTCACACATGGTGATGTCGTCGATGTATCGTCCACACAATCTAATGACTTTTTTTTGCAGTTGCTCACTAGTTCTCCCCTCAGATGTATACTGAATGACTGTTTGCTACATTTCATGCACGTGAAATTATAAATACGTAAGTTCATATTGAATATTAAAACAAAATATGACCATATTGATTGAAGAAAAGCACATAAAACAAAAAATTGTATTGTCGAGTATTACCGCAAACCAAGTCGGAATATACCACCAGGCCTTCGGTGTGTCGTTCTTCCCCATATCTGTTGATGGCATAATGCATGCAGCGACATTGATTAACTGTGTACAGAAATATAAATATTTATAATTGCATACATTTAATCAATCGCCAATTAAGTAAAAAGTTGGTGAAATTAATTGAGAATATATTTATATAACTCACCTCGCTCGGCAACCATTGGGTAGGTGCCAATGAATTCATTGTCATTCTGGTCGCATGAAATTTTTCAAACTCAACAAGCGTCTCACTGTGGGATTACAACATGTAAGGTATGGTTTGTATAAGAAATGGAAATTAATAACAAATGCACACGTGGTACTAATTGTCACATACTCTGCATCAAGTCCCTCATGAAAAATGTAGTTCAATATTGCATTGCGTACGTCATCACTAAAATCAGTAATATCGGGAACCAACCCATCAACATCCTGCAATTTGGGTGGCTGCGATTTTAGGTACATTTGAACTAAAAAAATTTATTGGATTAAAGTTGTGGGTAAAATAACCTCATTGTTGCTGTCATCCCCGACCTGGGTTTCATTGTCATCGAATACGTCCTGTGTCACATTCTAAACCAAAAAAATTATACAAAACAGGACACACAAGTACTATGGTAAAAGGATAACACACTAATATAGTGTACTCACTTGGACATACTCGTTTACTGGGGGTTCTCTCCCAATATTACAGACCTGTTGAGACAGCATTTCCATCATCCGTTTAATTGCATTTACTTCAACTGTGAACTTTGCAGACAATGTTTGATGGTCTGTACGAAATTCAGCCAATGCAACCTCAACCGTAGACAATCTCTTCTCCATTTCCTACATAACACAGTGAGGTTTAGTCATGCACAAGATTAATAAAAAAAGTTTGTATAATTTTATACATCCGTATATATCCTACATAAAGGTATCATGCATGAGATGCGCGTACGAGACGCCTTGTGTACTCACAGTAATGCAGCAAATAGTGACCAGAACACTTACTGAATGATCACAGGTTCTCCTCTCGTTGGGGCCAACATATTGGTCAGGAACTATCAGTGAATCTTCAACTGTAACCATTAGCTATGATAATCCAAATATTAGTTAATACCATACTATTTATAAAGAATATATTCCATAATGAAATAATTAACAATAACCAAACAAATTAAAGAGTATAATATATTTCAAAAGTTACTCCTTTCTTTTTGTATCCACCCAATTTTTTCAATGCAGTCATGCGCTGTCCTATTTCTTTGTCCCCCCAAACTGACATACGAGGGAATGGCCGTGACATAAATGGAATGTATGATGCTCCCACTGGTGTCACGCGCTCAAAATAAAAAATCTGCAAATGAATAGAGTTCAGTTAATGAATAGCACTGCCATGAATAAGAAACAGTTTATTTAATGATTAAATAACAAGATAATGCAATACCTGTAGGACAATGATACAACCACAAATATTACGCCTTGATTTTGCCTTGAAATTTTGTATGCCTTCAATTATACCATCATACACAAATTTGCTCCAGTTTATAGAAGATAAAACAGTTACATCCACAAGGGGCCTGGCGTACGAACTATTAATTGTCATTTTCATGGTTGGGGAAAGAAACCGGCCTATTATGAATAGAACAAATAGTCGTCTAAAAGTAAAAGAATCATCCTTCAATTCTTTTAGTTTCCCAACCATCAGATTCAATGACATTTCCCTCTGTCCATTAAAAATTGAATTTTGCACTTCCTCCAATTGGTCCATACCACCTGCAGTATCACACTCATTGCCTCTGTTTGACAACCCCAGTATGTAATACACATCCTCCGAGGAGAACTTAATTGATTTACCATGTACATGTAACATAGACGTAGTTGGATCAAATTTTTTCACCAACCACTCGCATAAGCTCCTCCTAACCACAGTGCATTTCATGCACGTCAACCCTTCTAAACCTATTGACTTCACTGCACGTTTTTGAGCATCAGTCAACCCATTTACAACTTGTATGACACTTGCTGGCGAACACCGTGTACCCATTAATATCTGAATATACATGTAATGCAGCAAACAAATATTAACAAGTTTATAAGTTATGGTACATTGCATTGTTGAAAATTGAATTAATATATATGTTCATAGTACATACCCTTCGTTTCTTATTCGCAGTCACAGCAGAATTGGCACCATGTGAAGCTGCAGCGGCTGTCAGCTTCTCAGTCATTCTTTTCCCAACGTCAACAGTAGCCTTCCTCTTCATTGTAATCAAATGTGCATATAATATATATATATATATTATCTACATAAAACAGACACGATTGGTAACATTACTGTTGAAACTTTTTCCGCATTTAAGAAAACTGATATTAACTTGTGAATGAATGATTGTGTTTTAAAAAAAACAAAAACGAGCACCCGAAAGACGAAGATACACTATAACATTAAGAACAATTAACAGATATGCATTACGATTAATTGTGTTTTTTTTAATTTAACAAACTGAGATTCATGTGTAAAATCAATCTAATGATACAGATAACACAAAAAAAAAATCTAATATGAGAGTCCACATATTAGTCAAATTCTTCAGATACATCGAACTGGAATGCGCAGACACATGTTGGTACCAATATGATAAGGTTGTTGACATGCGTTGCAAGCTACTAAATCAATATACCAACACAACCACTAGGCAATTTTAGCAAGCATTTAAAACTATAACTCCATAAACATTCTACCAATCATTCAATGCTTAAAAATACATTGACAAAATTGTTTTAAACAAATGCATCTAATTATTCTGCATTATCAAATGTGATAGTGTATGTATGTGCAAATCCCATCCATTAACAAAACATCAAACAGTACTAAATGGATCATTAAATGTATCCCAGCACCACACACCACCCTCGACAACATAGCTTGTTGCTGAGGTAAAAATATGTCATTGGACCAAATCTCTATCTTTTGTGCTCCGCTAAAAAGCCCTTTTGTACTATGTCACAGATGAAACCCTACCACATTTGACTCATGCTTGCTTACTTGTTATGTGTAGAAATTTTCCTTCCCGAAATATGGTGAAATAAATCAATTTATTAAGTGACGTATAATATAAAGAAATAGTGTATGACAAACTCAGACAAATATGATCATAAAAACATGAAGTTTATTTATCTTATGACAAGTGTCATGGCTATAGAAATATATATGCCATCGGAACTTGCGCAAAAAACTCATTGGACTAGCATATTATATATGGAATGACACTCGTTTTCTTAAAAAAACAAAGAAATTGTTTGCATTTTTAACTGTTGTAGGAGTGATCCATTTATAAAACATGGCTCTCTTACTTAATATTTAAAAAAGAGGTATATCAATGTATCGGGAATTAGGAACAATAATTTCCATTCAACTATGATATTTACTAACGATGAAAATTGGGTGATCGTCTCAGTGAACAGTAATTTTTTTCAACCCTAACAAGTCCGAGAGTGTATACCTGATTGAGGTTATATGAATTCTGCCTTTAAACATCGAATGATAATGAAATAATTAATTTACTTCACATTTATTTATCTTAAGTAAAGATCAATAATAAATAGAGTCACATCCAGTCTACGTTGTTGGAGTCTGTTAAACAAAAAATTACCATAAGGTTGTTAAATTTCTCTATATTCAATTACCATTATAGTGCCACTACTCCACTCTTCTTTTGTATACAATTGTAGTTGAGGACAAATTATGAACTAATCAGTAGAGATGTGTGAATAGAGTCTCATATGATAATTTTGTTTGATAGTTAATTTTTTAGTTAATTTTTCATTGACATTTTTTATTTATTCTATTCTTGTTTTTTATGATGCAGAATTTTGTAGTTAATTTTTCATTGCAAGGTCGTTGATGTATTATATTCTTGTTTTTAAAAGTAGTCATCTTATTATGTTTGTACATGATAGCCTATAACATAAAGTTGCAGACTTTGAAAGGAAAAAAGATGCATGAATAAAAAAAGAGGTAATGATAACTTTATTTGAGAGAAATCACAGTATTGTGATATAAAACTGTGTAGATAGACTTAATAAAAATGTCATAAACACTTATATTATCGTGTTTTTCCAACAGATTGAAAATTAATAATTTAACACCAATGCTAATACAGACTATCCTACAAAGAGAAAAGCGAACAATAAAAATAGGAAAAACACGATCACAAATGAAAAAGGTAATACAAACCTTATAATAGAATGATATGGAAATTTATTTTACTTCCATTTTATATAATTATGCTTCCTATTTTCTTTGTCTTAGATGAATTACCTTGATGTTTTGGATTTGACTATTGAATTACTTCTTATTCAAGTGCTACAACTTATTGTATTCTTTATTCAATGAAACTACTAATGTGGGTACTATGTTATCCTATGAGTGAAATTCTCAAAATTTATAGTTATATTGGAAGCAGAAGTGATGTTCAAGGATTAAATTCCACCTAATACAGTAGGTAATTAGATTTGAACACAAACCCATTACAAATACATCAACTTACGGCACCAATAATTAGTTAGATAACATTGTTAGACCAAATGATAACAAAAAATAAAGCATACCTATTTCACATAAACACAAATTCAACGGAATATGTAATACACGCGCGCAAACTGCCCGAATTACAAACCTATATTATTCCCCATACAAACCAAAAACAGTATAAATCCTCACCATATTGACCCCTTACTATTGCAGCAAGGAAATCACACAAATTACTGAACCAAGACACATATAAACATGGTTGCAATTATAAAAAAAACAATTTAGATGTCGAAATTCCACAAAGCAATATAAATTAAAAAGGGGGAATTGTCCAAAAATTAATGTATAAAGAAACCAACAAAAAATTAATAAAAAACCATATTTTATCCTCAAACAAAACGAACCCAAAACAGGCAGTTGCAAAAATCGTATTTCAGAACCCAGTTGCAATTATGTAAAGTATGTTGTAACACACCTAAAATACCTGAGAAGCCCTGGGCGAGATCTAAATTTCCAAATCTGGGTTTAGTTCCAACTGAGACCAGACCCTAAATTGGACGATGTTTGAGTGGTGGTGGGGGGAGAGGATGCCTGGGTGATTCCTGTGTTAGTGGTGTGTGCCTGTGGTGATGTCAGATTGTGGAGAGTAATAGATCGACAGAGATATACCTGTGAACGCCTCCTGGCATTTCCGAAGTGGGTTGGCGTGGTGGTGGGGGGAGAGGATAAAGGGGTGGTGGTTGAGATAGTGTTCTGGGGCCGTGGTGATGGCAGATCACCGTTGCCGGAAGTGGGTTGCGTGGTGGTTGGGGAGAGAGACCTGAACAAGCCGGTGGTGTATAGAGAGAGAATGGTTACCAGATAGATAGAGAGAATACAGAAAGGCGGGGGGGGGGAGTGAGAAAAAGGAAAATTTCCAGCGGGAGTGGGTGGGCGGGAATGGTGGCGTTTGACGGTAATTGTGACATTGATTAATTTTTAACCCGAATGTGTTAACCCGCATATGGAGGATCCTATTCTTATGACCCGCCCAACCCAACGGTTTGCATCTTAATTGTCATTAACTTACTTCATTCAATTAACCAATACATCTCCCAACTACCAAGCACTGTATCACTTGCATTTTCTGTAAAGACCATCCACAATTTTCGTAAAGAACTCACCACAGGCAATTTCTTCAAATCAGTAGAAGTGCAGGAAAGATGCTGGATTTAGTAAATTGATCTCTCTACAACTATACAACGTTTAAATCAGGTATGAAAGCATCATCAATAATGTGGGTACAATGATTTTGTGCTATATATGCAATAGTTAGTGTATTACGAAAATATAGAAGTAATATATTGCTTATAATATATGCAATTTTTTATTGAGTCAATGAACATGTATTCTACATTATCGGCTAAAAATTATATCAAAATTTAGCAAACATATAATAACTCCACCTATTTTTGTAATTGTATAGCTAGAATAATGGCGGGTAGGATCAATGACAAAGGTAAAGGTGTACTAGTAGATCTGAATGTTGCCGTAACAGATGATGATTACGAGAATCATATGGAAAATGTTCAATCAATTTCTGATCATGGTGTCGAGGAAATTCATCTGGATGGGTTGACAGTTGGTGAGGTAATGCAAATGACGATCACCACACATGATGCGGCTGGAGAGTTTTATAACAATTATGCAAAATTTGTGGGATTTAGTGTTCGGAATGATGACTTGAGGTGTAACAAAAATAAAATTCCCGTGTCAAGACGTTGGGTTTGTTCAAGAGAAGGTTATCGATCAGCCAAACACCTTGACCGCACTGACCGCATCCGGGAACCAAGAGGCTTAACAAGGGTGGGATGTAACGCATCTTTTCGTGTCAAGTTTGACAATGGATCTGAACAATGGGTTGTCAAGGAATTCGTGTTGGAACATAATCACCAATTGGTTACATCACGTGGTGTCCCATTCCTTCGATCACATAGGCGTGTGAAGAGTCTCGACAGAGAACAAACAAATGCATTGCGTAATGTTGGCATACATACAAGTCAAGTAAGAGATTTTTTTGTGCAACAAGCAGGAGGTTATCACAATGTTGGATTTACCATGAAAGATTTGTACAATGATGTTGCGACAGAACGTCGATCACAACTTCAAGACGGTGACGCGGAGGGGGCGTTAAACTACTTTAGTGGAAAAATAGAATCAGACCCTATGTTCTATTTCAACTACAGTGTGCATGGAGATAATTCACTTAATTGTTTGTTCTGGGAAGACTCATCCTCCCGGCTTGACTATGCATGCTTCGGCGATGTCTTGGTATTTGATACAACATACCGAACTAATGCCTATAAGAAACCTTTTGTTATACTTGCAGGTGTCAACAACCATAACGCAACATCAATTTTTGGATGCGCCTTGCTCTCAGATGAGACTGTTGCGACATACATGTGGGTATTGTAGACTTTTCTTCATGCAATGGATGGTAAGCTGCCTATTTCAGTTGTCACCGATGGTGATAAGGCCATGGCAGGAGCAATAGAGCAAGTGTTCCCCGATGCAACACACAGATTATGCAGGTGGCATTTGACAAGAAATGCGTTGTCCAATATTAGTGCTGAAAATTTTGTTCAACATTTTAAACATTGTATGTGTGGGCGCTGTAGTCCGGAAGAATTTGAGGATCGATGGAAAGCACTGGTGGATTCATTTGGATTGCAGAATAATAACTGGATTTCAGAAGTTTATTCCAAAAGGTCAAAGTGGGCTGAAGCATATTTAAGAGGTAAATTCTTTGCCGGCATAAAAAGTACACAGCGATGTGAGGGTATGAACTCATATTTCAATCATTTTTTGAAGACCCGTCTCCGACTCTTTGAGTTTGTGCGGCAATACGACCGTGCTTTGGGAAGAATCAGGGAGAATGAAGCAAATGATGACCATGATACCCAACACACATCCCCGGTGACAACCACACAATTGCGTTGTCTTGAAGAGCATGCAGCATCCACATATACAAGGAAATTGTTCTTCAAAGTGCGCAATAAGTTGAAGTCCGAATCCATGTTCTTTGTCGTCCAAAAAATTGACAACGGGATCCATTGGAGTTACTACTTGTCTCAGTACTCACAGCCAGAATCAACATGGAATGTCATATGTTCTCCAGATTTTTTTAGTATGAAGTGCAACTGCTTGAAAATGGAATCTATTGGTATTCCATGTTGTCACATCATAACAGTACTAAAATATGAGCACATTAAACGGTTCCCTCCATGTCTCATTATGAAGCGCTGGACTATTTCTGCAAAGGGAGATTTAGGAAATGAGGATGTGCCGACAACAAGTAACACTCTAACCATTTCGACACGGTATACTGGACTAATGGCCATGTGTAGTCGTATGTGTTACTATGCTTCGCATGGTTACAAATCAACTCAGGACCTAAGAAGTAAATTGCATGGATTAACCTCTCAGCTGAAGACCAATCATGAATCCGTTGGTAGAGCAGAGGAGACCTCTTCACAACACAACATTAGGACTACTGAGTTAAATAAGTTTGGGGTAGCTGATCCACAAATGGTTACAACAAAGGGACATCCAGGCCGTACACGAAATAATAATCCATTTACGTCCCGAAGATGTAGCAAGTGCAGGGCAACCGGGTATAATATTCGTAAATGTCCTTTGTTGACTACCCAAACTACTGATCCATATGAGGACATGCCCTTTTCACAACCATGTGGATCCCAGCAACCATTGCCAACTCAGGAACCTTATGCCCCTTTCGCACATGTACGTACACATGGGTGGAGTTCAATAACACCTTTATGACACAAAGTTCTCCTTCTATTTGCTGATTTATAAGTTATCAAGCAATGCACCTTTTAACTGACCATTCTTTTTTGATACATTCAATGTTCAGGATGGCTTTAATGACTTTCACTCAAATGGTAATGGACAGTTCTTCACTCCACTGTAAGGGTTGTGCAGGTGAGCATTTTCATATCGCTGCGAATGTTGCAATATAAACGTTATGTACATTCACTCTAAACTTGATACAAAATTTCCATCACCTATAACCACCACTTTTGCACAAAATTTTTTTTGTATAAAACTCATTTTTTGTCAACTTTTATTTACACATATCAGCTGTGAAAAGTTTCAAATATGCAACTCATTTTTTACAACCTTCTAGAATTGCTATATCCCAAACACGATCCAGTTAGGCTTCACCTACATCTATATTACTAATCTCATTTACATGTATGTCCTCTGCACGCTTCCCTATCCAACTTATCAGTATATTGCTGCTTTCTTCTTAAACTGTATATTGCTTTGTTCTTGAACTATGTGCAGTTGCTAGTTTTGTTTTGGGAAGTATATGGAATTTTTGGGGTTAAACAAAGATGGCTGAGATGGAGGAACTACTGCTCTATACAAGGGCCATTGCTTTGTTGTATTACTCTTGTCAGTGGAATGAGGTAACCTTATTGCAGTTATAATCGTTAGGGCTGAGGTTATAACATTTTGATGAAAGGTTACTACATGTTGATGTCAGGTTACTACATTTTGTAGTAAGATTACTACATTTTGCTGTTAAGATACAACAGAATATGTTGCTGGAAATAATTAATTTTTAAAAACTAATATTAACGTCACCATACAACAAAATATTTCATACCATTGCCAAAAGATTCTGTTCAACAGAATTGATTACATTTTATAGGTTACAAGGTAGCCACTTCTAATATGGCCCAAAAGATTTACAAGCATATACACATTTCCATTCATATGAATTTCTTCCACACATAACCCATCAACATTTCTTTCCATACTCTTTCAATTCCTTGCTTACTCTCCAGCTTTTCCAAAGATCCCTTCATGCGTTCTTCAACGGCATGTAACTGTGTGGCCAAACAATTTTGCCCATTAACTATTTGCTCTAGCTTTTCTCCAATAGTATTCATGTTGAATGGACTAGCACTTGAACCCTCGCCCTCTGTCACAGTAATGCCCTCAGTTTGGGAGTAAGACACCTGTGACACAGTCTTGGCACAATTTCTAGGCCCAGCATGACCAGCACTTTTTTTCATAGTACCCTCATTTATCATACCCATGGCAGCAGTATACGATTCGCCAGCTTCAATCACAACCCCATAAAACTTCACAATATTTGTAATCAAAATAGGAAATGGTAGACTTCGCCTGCTATCCTGAACCTCATAGGCATTCACAATCAGCTGGAATATGTAATGGGGAAGGTCAATGCATGCCCCTTTACCAATCGCATATAGAAGTTGAGCTCTATCATATCCAAGTTCAGCTGTATGTCCTTTGGGATCAATGTTACAAGCAACTATTATGTTTAACATCCTATAAGGCAAACGAAGGTCTTTCTGATATATTTTACTGTTCTCATCCACCCATTCGATACCAACATCACAAATTGTCTCAATAACCGTTTCCATGCTAGGGACTTCCTCTTTGCTTTTGTAAGGAAATACAATGGTATTCTCTGTGATAACAGGCCTGGGAACTTTCAACATTTTTGAAATAAAACCTGGGGAAACATCTATTTCTTTACCCCTAACTACAGACTTCAAAGTCTGCCCAACCTTATCAAAGTCATGTAAATTTGCATAAAACAATCTAACTACGTTGTTATATGCCTTATCATCCTTCTTCACATCAAAGATGTTCTCCCAATTACGACCTCCAAAAAACTTTGGACACTCGGTATTAACTAACTCACCAAGTGCAACGCCTCGTTCCACTAACAATGGCCGATGACAAAAACAGGTTTCAAACAATGTTTTTGCTTCTTCGTTCAAGAAACCTTCCGAAATCTTACCTGTTTCACCAACATTCTTCTTCTGGCTAGTAACGACTTCCTTACTCTTGCCATTCACTGCCTTCCTCTTCTTTGTCGCTCCGGCTGTTCCTCCGGCCATGCCGATCTACATCTTCTTTGATGGAATGTACAGAGCACCCAGTTTAAAATCGATTCGATTTGGGGGATGGGGGGATGTACTGTCGTTAACTAGTTCAAGCAAAGGGGGTTAGGGTTTGCGAGAACTCAGTAATTTGGGGGGAAATACAATTGCAACGGCTGCCGATAGCCCTTACGGTCCAAAATGACAACACTAACCACCATCTAATTACTATGCCCCTCCCAGACTTGAGGTGTTTTTTGTAATTTCATATTTTTTATTAGAATCAAATTTAAGGTTTTTTTTTTTGGGCAATTTCGGGTGATCAATCTTAATTTTTTTGATCGATTACATTCTTTAAAATAAAGGTTCATATTTGTAATTTTTTTTTAAGTCAATTATCATATCATATTTTTTGTGATCGATCTACTATTATTTGATCAATCACAATACATTCAGTCTCTTATCCATCACAATTTACTTGTTCAATCACAAAACTTTCAATCAAATTTAGCATTTTTTAATTAAACAATTTCTATTGATCAATTATAATTTTTATGGATTGATTACAATCCTTAAAATTAAAATAAAGGGTTAATATTTCGATTTTTTTTCCAAGTAATTTAGCATATTTTTTTGATCGATCATCCATTATTAAGATCAATCACAAAACATTTTGTCTCTTATTCATCACAATTTACTTGCTCCATCACAAAACATTCAAATCGAATTTAAGGTATTTTTTATTCAACAATTTCTGTTAATCAATCATAATTTTATGTATCGCTCACACTCCTTAAAATAATGGTTAAAATTTCGATTTTTTTTGTAAGTAAATTATCATTTTTTTTTCTCATCGATCTCTCATTATTACATCGATAAAAAAATATTCAGTCTCTTATTCGTCACAATTTACTTGTTCAATCACAAAACATTCAATCGAATATACCATATTTTTATTGAACAATTTATGTTAATCAATAGTAATTTTATGGATTCATTACAATCCTTAAAATTATAGTACAGTTTTAATTTTTCGAATTTTTTTGCAAGTAAATTATCATATTTTTTTGATCGATCATCCATTCTTAGATCGATCACAACACATTTTACTCTCTTATTCATCACAATTTACTTGCTCCATCATAAAACATTCAACTCAAATTTAAGATATTTTTTATTCAACAATTTATGATGATCAATAATAATTTTTTGGATCGCTCACAAGCCTTAAAATAATAGTTAATATTTCAAATTTTTTTTTTAAGTAAATTTTCATATTTTTTCCTGATCAATCTCCCATTATTAGATTGATCAAACAACATTCAGTCTCTTATCCATCACAATTTACTTGTTCGATCACAAAAAATTTAGTCCTTCTCAAATCGAATCTTTTTACAAATTTTATCGAACTTATCTATTCTGATCGATCGTAATTACACTGCTCCACTCAATTATACCTACTGTTCCCAAAGAAGCCCCACCTTCATCCATCATGTTGCAACTCTTTTTAACATATCGATCGATCAAGTTATACTATGCTCAATCGTTAATCTATTTGGACCATGCAACTACTGAAATCGAACATATTTACAAATGCCTAAAAAAAAAAAAAATATTTTTACAACTGTGATCCATCTTAATTATACCGATCGATCGTAACTACCGTTTCCCAGATGGCCACCCAACTTCACCCATTTTTTTTGTAACTCATATGAACTTTCGATCGATCATTGATTATCATGATCGATCTTACATCACTTTGAAACTTGCATGTTACCATTTTAGCCGGTTGCCTCGTTCTTCTCTACTTTTTCAAATGCTTTTTTCCTCTGACAACGCCCAAATGGCTTTCGGTACCGTACCGCATTTTGACTATGCGGTACCGAAGCCTTCCCCTTGAATCAGGGAAAGGCTTCGGTACCGCATAGTCAAAATGCGGTACGGTACCGAAAGCTATTGGGGCGTTGTCAGAGGAAAAAAGCATTGGAAAAAGTAGAGCAGAAGGGGGCAACCGGCTAAAAGGGTAACATGCAAGTTTCAAAGTGGTTTAAGATCGATCATGAAAAGCAATGATCGATCTAAAGTTCATATGAGTTACAAAAAAAATGGGTGAAGTTGGGTGGCCATTTGGGAAACCGTAGTTACGATCGATCGGTATAATTAAGATGGATCACAGTTGTAAAAATGTTTTTTTTTTTTTAGGCATTTGTAAATATGTTTGATTTCAGTAGTTGCGTGGTCCAAATAGATTAACGATTGAGCATAGTATAACTTGATCGATCGATATGTTAAAAAGAGTTGCAACATGATGGATGAAGGTGGGGCTTCTTTGGGAACAGTAGGTATAATTGAGTGGAGCAGTGTAATTACGATCGATCAGAATAGGTAAGTTCGATAAAATTTGTAAAAAGATTCGATTTGAGAAGGAGTAAATTTTTTGTGATCGAACAAGTAAATTGTGATGGATAAGAGACTGAATGTTGTTTGATCAATCTAATAATGGGAGAGTGATCAGGAAAAAATATGAAAATTTACTTCAAAAAAAATTCGAAATATTAACTATTATTTTAAGGCTTGTGAGAGATCCAAAAAAATTATTATTGATCATCATAAATTGTTGAATAAAAATATCTGAAATTTGATTTGAATGTTTTATGATGGAGCAAGTAAATTGTGATGAATAAGAGAGTAAAATGTGTTGTGATCGATCTAATAATGGATGATCGATCAAAAAAATATGATAATTTAGTTGGAAAAAAATTCGAAAAATTAAAACTGTAATATATTTTTAAGGATTGTAATGAATCCATAAAATTACGATTGATTAACATAAATTGTTCAATAAAAATATGCTAGATTCGATTGAAAGTTTTGTGATTGAACAAGTAAATTGTGACGGATAAGAGACTGAATATTTTTTTATCGATGTAATAATGGGAGATCGATGAGAAAAAAAAAATGATAATTAACTTACAAAAAAAATCGAAATTTTAACCATTATTTTAAGTAGTGTGAGCGATACATAAAATTATGATTGATCAACAGAAATTGTTGAATAAAAAATACCTTAAATTCGATTTGAATGTTTTGTGATGGAGCAAGTAAATTGTGATGAATAATAGACAAAATGTTTTGTGATTGATCTAATAATGGATGATCGATAAAAAAAATATGTTAAATTACTTGCAAAAAAAATCGAAATATTAACCCTTTATTTTAATTTTAAGGATTGTAATCAATCCATAAAAATTATAATTGATCAATAGAAATTGTTTAATAAAAAAAATGCTAAATTTGATTGAAAGTTTTGTGATTGAACAAGTAAATTGTGATGGATAAGAGACTGAATGTATTGTGAACGATCAAATAATAGTAGATCAATCACAAAAAATATGATATGATAATTGACTTAAAAAAAAATTACATATATGAACCTGTATTTTAAAGAATGTAATTGATAAAAAAAATTAAGATTGATCAACCGAAATTGCCCAAAAAAAAAAAAACCTTAAATTTGATTCTAATAAAAAATATGAAATTACAAAAAACACCTCAAGCCTGGGAGGGGCATAGTAATTAGATGGTGGTTATTGTTGTCATTTTGGACCGTAAGGGCTATCGGGAGCCATTGCAAGTGTATTTCCCCCCAAATTACTGAGTTCTCGCAAACCCTAACCCCCTTTACTTGAAGTAGTTAACGACAGTACATCCCCCATCCCCCAAATCGATTCGATTGTAAAATGGATGCTCTGTAAATTCCATCAAAGAAGATGTAGATCGGCATGGCCGGAGGAACAGCCAGAGCGACAAAGAAGAGGAAGGCAGTGAATGGCAAGAGTAAGGAAGTCGTTACTGGCCAGAAGAAGAATGCTTGTGAAACAGGTAAGATTTCGAAAGGTTTCTTGAACGAAGAAGCAAAAACATTGTTTGAAACCTGTTTTTGTCATCGGCCATTGTTAGTGGAACGAGGCGTTGCACTTGGTGAGTTAGTTAATACCGAGTGTCCAAAGTTTTTTGGAGGTCGTAATTAGGAGAACATCTTTGATGTGAAGAAGGATGATAAGGCATATAACAACGTAGTTAGATTTTTTTATGCAAATTTACATGACTTTGATAAGGTTGGGCAGACTTTGAAGTCTGTAGTTAGGGGTAAAGAAATAGATGTTTCCCCAGATTTTATTTCAAAAATGTTGAAAGTTCCCAGGCCTGTTATCACTGAGAATACCATTGTATTTTCTTACAAAAGCAAAGAGGAAGTCCCTAGCATGGAAACGGTTATTGAGACAATTTGTGATGTTGGTATCGAATGGGTGGATGAGAACAGTAAAATATATCAGAAAGACCTTCGTTTGCCTTATAGGATGTTAAATATAATAGTTGCTTGTAACATTGATCCCAAAGGACATACAGCTGAACTTGGATATGATAGAGCTCAACTTCTATATGCGATTGGTAAAGGGGCATGCATTGACCTTCCCCATTACATATTCCAGCTGATTGTGAATGCCTATGAGGTTCAGGATAGCAAGCGAAGTCTACCATTTCCTATTTTGATTACAAATATTGTGAAGTTTTATGGGGTTGTGATTGAAGCTGGCGAATCGTATACTGCTGCCATGGGTATGATAAATGAGGGTACTATGAAAAAAAGTGCTGGTCATGCTGGGCCTAGAAATTGTGCCAAGACTGTGTCACAGGTGTCTTACTCCCAAACTGAGGGCATTACTGTGACAGAGGGCGAGGGTTCAAGTGCTAGTCTATTCAACATGAATACTATTGGAGAAAAGCTGGAGCAAATAGTTAATGGGCAAAATTGTTTGGCCACACAGTTACATGCCGTTGAAGAACGCATGAAGAGATATTTGGAAAAGCTGGAGAGTAAGATTGATGGACTTTACAAGGAATTGAAAGAGTATGGAAAGAAATGTTGATGGGTTATGTGTGGAAGAAATTCATATGAATGGAAATGTGTATATGCTTGTAAATCTTTTGGGCCATATTAGAAGTGGCTACCTTGTAACCTATAAAATGTAATCAATTCTGTTGAACAGAATCTTTTGGCAATGGTATGAAATATTTTGTTGTATGGTGATGTTAATATTAGTTTTTAAAAATTAATTATTTCCAGCAACATATTCTCTTGTATCTTAACAGCAAAATGTAGTAACATTACTACAAAATGTAGTACCCTGACATCAACATGTAGTAACCTTTCATCAAAATGTTATAACCTCAGCCCTAAAGATTATAACTGCAATAAGGTTACCTCATTCCACTTACAAGAGTAATACAACAAAGCAATGGCCCTTGTATAGAGCAGTAGTTCCTCCATCTCAGCCATCTTTGTTTAACCCCAAAAATTCCATATACTTCCCAAAACAAAACTAGCAACTGCACATAGTTCAACAACAAAGCAATATACAGTTTAAGAAGAAAGCAGCAATATATTGATAAGTTGGATAGGGAAGCGTGCAGAGGACATACATGTAAATGAGATTAGTAATATAGATGTAGGTGAAGCCTAACTGGATCGTGTTTGGGATATAGCAATTCTAGAAGGTTGTCAAAAATGAGTTGCATACTTGAAACTTGTCACACCTGATATGTGTACATAAAAGTTGTCAAAAAATGAGTTTTATAAAAAAAAACTTTGTGCAAAAGTGGTGGTTATAGCTGATGGAAATTTTGTATGAAGTTTAGAGTCAATGTACATAACGTTTATATTGCAACTTTCGCAGCGATATGAAAATGCTCACCTGCACAACCCTTACAGTGGAGTGAAGAACTGCCCATTACCACTTGAGTGAAAGTCATTAAAGCCATCATGAACATTGAATGTATCAAAAAAGAATGGTCAGTTAGAAGGTGCATTGCTTGATAACTTATAAATCAACAAATAGAAGGGGAACTTTGTGTCATAAAGGTGTTATTGAACTCCACCCATGTGTACGTACATGTGCGAAAGGGGCATAAGGTTCCTGAGTTGGCAATGGTTGCTGGGATCCACATGGTTGTGAAAAGGGCATGTCCTCATATGGATCAGTAGTTTGGGTAGTCAACAAAGGACATTTACGAATATTATGCCCGGTTGCCCTGCACTTGCTACATCTTCGGGACGTAAATGGATTATTATTTCGTGTACGGCCTGGATGTCCCTTTGTTGTAACCATTTGTGGATCAGCTACCCCAAACTTATTTAACTCAGTAGTCCTAATGTTGTGTTGTGAAGAGGACTCCTCTGCTCTACCAACGGATTCATGATTGGTCTTCAGCTGAGAGGTTAATCCATGCAATTTACTTCTTAGGTCCTGAGTTGATTTGTAACCATGCGAAGCATAGTAACACATACGACTACACATGGCCATTAGTCCAGCATACCGTGTCGAAATGGTTAGAGTGTTACTTGTTGTCGGCACATCCTCATTTCCTAAATCTCCCTTTGCAGAAATAGTCCAGCGCTTCATAATGAGACATGGAGGGAACCGTTTAATGTGCTCATATTTTAGTACTGTTATGATGTGACAACATGGAATACCAACAGATTCCATTTTCAAGCAGTTGCACTTCATACTAAAAAAATCTAGAGAACATATGACATTCCATGTTGATTCTGGTTGTGAGTACTGAGACAAGTAGTAACTCCAATGGATCCCGTTGTCAATTTTTTGGACGACAAAGAACATGGATTCGGACTTCAACTTATTGCACACTTTGAAGAACAATTTCCTTGTATATATGGATGCTGCATGCTCTTCAAGACAACACAATTGTGTGGTTGTCACCGGGGATGTGTGTTGGGTATCATGGTCATCATTTGCTTCATTCTCCTTGATTCTTCCCAAAGCATGGTCGTATTGCCGCACAAACTCAAAGAGTCGGAGACGGGTCTTCAAAAAACGATTGAAATATGAGTTCATACCCTCACATCGCTGTGTACTTTTTATGCCCGCAAAGAATTTACCTCTTAAATATGCTTCAACCCACTTTGACCGTTTGGAATAAACTTCTGAAATCCAGTTATTATTCTGCAATCCAAATGAATCCACCAGTGCTTTCCATCGATCCTCAAATTCTTCCAGACTACAGCGCTCACACATACAATGTTTAAAATGTTGAACAAAATTTTCAGCACAAATATTGGACAACGCATTTCTTGTCAAATGCCACCTGCATAATCTGTGTGTTGCATCGGGGAACACTTGCTCTATTGCTCCTGCCATGGCCTTATCACCATCAGTGACAACTGAAATAGGCAGCTTACCATCCATTGCATGAAGAAAAGTCTGCAATACCCACATGTATGTCGCAACAGTCTCATCTGAGAGCAAGGCGCACCCAAAAATTGATGTTGCGTTATGGTTGTTGACACCTGCAAGTATAACAAAAGGTTTCTTATAGGCATTAGTTCGGTATGTTGTATCAAATACCAAGACATCGCCGAAGCATGCATAGTCAAGCCGGGAGGATGAGTCTTCCCAGAACAAACAATTAAGTGAATTATGTCCATGCACACTGTAGTTGAAATAGAACATAGGGTCTGATTCTATTTTTCCATTAAAGTAGTTTAACGCCCCCTCCGCGTCACCGTCTTGAAGTTGTGATCGACGTTCTGTCGCAACATCATTGTACAAATCTTTCATTGTAAATCCAACATTGTGATAACCTCCTGCTTGTTGCACAAAAAAATCTCTTACTTGACTTGTATGTATGCCAACATTACGCAATGCATTTGTTTGTTCTCTGTCGGGACTCTTCACACGCCTATGTGATCGAAGGAATGGGACACCACGTGGTGTAACCAATTGGTGATTATGTTCCAACACGAATTCCTTGACAACCCAGTGTTCAGACCCATTGTCAAACTTGACACGAAAAGATGCGTTACATCCCACTCTTGTTAAGCCTCTTGGCTCCCGGATGCGGTCACTGCGATCAAGGTGTTTGGGTGATCGATAACCTTCTCTTGAACAAACCCAACGTCTTGACACAAGAATTTTATTTTTGTTACACTTCAAGTCATCCTTCCGAACACTAAATCCCACAAATTTTGCATAATTGTTATAAAACTCTCCAGCCGCATCATGTGTGGTGAACGTCATTTGCATTACCTCACCAACTGTCAACCCATCCAGATGAATTTCCTCGACACCATGATCAGAAATTGATTGATCATTTTCCATATGATTCTCGTAAGCATCATCTGTTACGGCAACATTAAGATCTACTAGTACACCTTTACCTTTGTCATTGATCGTACCCGCCATTATTCCAGCTATAGAATTACAAAAATAGGTGGAGTTATAATATGTTTGCTAAATTTTGATATAATTTTTATCTGATAATGTAGAATACCTGTTCATTGACTAAATACAAAATTGCATATATTATATCAAATTTATTACTTCTATATTTTCGTAATACAGTTACTATTGCATATATAGCACAAAATCATAGTACCCACATTACTAATGATGCTTTCATACCTGATTTAAACGTTGTATAGTTGTAGAGAGATCAATTTACTACATGACGCATCTTTCCTGCACTTCTACTATTTTGAAGAAATTGCCTGTGTTGAGTTCTTTACGAAATTTGTGGATGGTCTTTACAGAAAATGATACATACAGTACTTGGTAGTTGGGAGATGTATTGGTTAATTGAATGAAGTAAGTTAATGACAATTAAGATGGTTCAGTTGGGTTGGGCGGGTCATAAGATTAGGATCCTCCATATGCGGGTTAACACATTCGGGTTAAAAATTAATCAATGTCTTATTCCTGTAAATCGACACCATTCCCGCCCACCCACTCCCGCTGGAAATTTTCCTTTTTGTCACTCCCCCCCTGCCTTTCTGTATTCTCTCTATCTATCTGGTAACCATTCTCTCTCTATACACCACCGGCTTGTTCAGGTCTCTCTCCCCCACCACCACGCAACCCACTCCGGCAACGGTGATCTGCCATCACCACGGCCCCACAGCACTATCTCAACCACCACCCCTTTATCCTCTCCACCCACCACCACGCCAACCCACTTCGGAAACGCCAGGAGGCGTTCACAGGTATATCTTTGTCGATCTATTACTCTCCACAATCTGACATCACCACAGGCACACACCACTAACACAGGAATCACCCAGGCATCCTCTCCCCCCACCACCACTCAAACATCGTCCAATTTAGGGTGTGGTCTCAGTTGGAACTAAACCCAGATTTGGAAATTTAGATCTCGCCCAGGGCTTCTCAGGTATTTTAGGTGTGTTACAACATACTTTACATAATTGCAACTGGGTTGTGAAATACGATTTTTGCAACTGGCTGTTTTGGGTTCGTTTTGTTTGAGGATAAAATATGTTTTTTGATTAATTTATTGTTGGTTTGTTTATACATTAATTTTTGGAAGGCAATTTCAATTCCCCCTGTTGAATTTATGTTGCTTTGTGGAATTTCGACATCTAAATTGTTTTTTTTATAATTTCAGCCATGTTTATATGTGTCTTGGTTCAGTAATTTGTGTGATTTCCTTGCTGCAATAGTAGGGGGTCAATATGGTGAGGATTTATACTGTTTTTGGTTTGTATGGGGAATAATATAGGTTTGTTATTCGGGTAGTTTGCGCGCGTGTATTACATATTCCGTTGAATTTGTGTTTATGTGAAATAGGTATGTTTTATTTTTTGTGATCATTTGGTCTAACAATGTTATCTAACTAATTATTGGTGCCATAAGTTGATGTATTTGTAATGGGTTTGTGTTCAAATCTAATTACCTACTGTATTAGGTGGAATTTAATCGTTGAACATCACTTAGTTTCCAATATAAGTATAAATTTTGAGAATTTCACTCATAGGATAACATAGTACCCACATTAGTACTTTCATTGAATCAAGAATACAGTAAGTTGTAGCACTTGAATAAGAAGTAATTCAACAGTCAAATCAAAAACATCAACCTCATTCATCTAAGACAAAGAAAATAGGAAGCATAATTATATAAAATTCTAACAAATGCCCTACATCAAGTAGAAGTGCATTTTATTTTCTTTGTAAGAGTCATTGGAACTTCTTGAAGAAAGACACGAAGAGAAAAGTTTGGGATGGATGTCTCCGTAGCAAAATTATAAACTTGCGACAAAAACTTGTAAATAAAACATTAAATTATATATTGACTACATTGGACAGAACAAAAGCCAATCAAAGTTTATTGCGAATTAAAATCAAACAAAACACCATGGAAGCCTAAATGGAAGTAAAATAAATTTGCATATCATTATATTATAAGGTTTCTATTACCTTTTTCTACAAGTATTCTTGTTTTTCCTAGTTTTATTGTTCGATTTTCTCTTTGTAGGATAGTCTTTATTAGCATTGGTGTTAAATTATTAATTTTCACACTAAAAGAAAAACACGATAATATAAGTGTTTATGACATTTTTATTAAGCCTATCTACACAGTTTTATATCACAATACAGTGACTACTTTAAAAAACAAGAATATAATACATCAACGACCTTCCAATGAAAAATTAACTACAAAATTCTACATCATAAAAAATAAGAATAGAATAAATAACAAATGTCAATGAAAAATTAACTAAAAAATTAACTATCAAACAAAATTATCATATCAGACTCTATTCACACATCTCTACTCATTAGTTCATAATTTGTCCTGAACTACAATTGTATACAAAACACCTGGGGAGTAGTGGCACTATAATGGTAATTGAATAGAGAGAAATTGTAGAACATTATGGTAATATTTTGTTTAAAACACTCCAAAAACGTAGAATGGATGTGACAAATCATATAATTTAATGTTTACTTAAGATAAATAAATGTGAAGTATATTAATTATTTCATTATCATTCGATGTTTAAAGGCAGAATTCATATAACCTCAAAGAGGTATACACTCTCGGACTCGTGAGGCTTCAAAAAAATTACTGTTCACTGATACGATCACACAATTTTCATCGTTAGTAAATATCATAGTTGAATGGAAATTATTGTTCCTAATTCCCGAAACATTGATATACCTCTTTTTTAAATATTTAGTAAGAGAGGCATGTTTTAAAAATGGATCACTCCTTCAAAAGTTAAAAATGCAAACAATTTCTTTGTTTTTTTAAGAAAAGGAGTGTCATTCCATATATAATATGCTAGTCCAATGATTTTTTTCGCAAGTTCCGATGGCATATATATTTCTATAGCCATGACACTTGTCATAAGATAAATAAACTTCATGTTTTTATGATCATATTTGTCTGAGTTTGTCACACACTATTTCTTATTATTATACGTCAATTCTATATAGATTTATTTCACCATATTTGGGGAAGGAAAATTTCTACACATAACAAGTATGCAAGCATGAGTCAAATTTGGTACGGTTTCATCTATGAGATAGTACAAAAGGGCTTATTAGCGAAGCCAAAAAGATAGAGATTTGGTCCAATGACATATTTTTACCTCAGCAACAAGCTATGTTGTCGAGGGTGGTGTGTGGTGCTGGGATACATTTAATTATCCATTTAGTACTGTTTGATGTTTTCTTAATGGATGGGATTTGCACATACATACACTATAAACCGATAATGCAGAATAATTAGATGCAATTGTTTAAAACAATTATACAAACTTTTTAAGCATTGAATGATTGGTAGAATGTTTATGGAGTTATAGTTTTAAATGCTTTCTAAAATTGCCTAGTGGTTGTGTTGTTATATTGATTTAGTAGCTTGCAACGCATGTCAACAACCTTATCATATTGGTACCAACATGTTTCTACGCATTCCAGTTCTATGTATGTGAAGAATTTGACTAATATGTGGACTGTCATATTAGATTGTTTTTATGAGTTAGCTGTATCATTAGATTGATTTTTCAAATGAATCTCAGGTTGTTAAATTAAAAAAAAACACAAATAATCCTAATGCATATCTGTTAATTGTTCTTAATGTTATAGTGTATCTTCGTCTTTCGGGTGCTCGATATTTTTTTTTTTGTAATACACAATCATTCATGCACAAGTTAATACAATTTTTCTTAAATGCGGAAAAAGTTACAAGAGTAATGTTACCAATCGTGTCTGTTTTATGTAGATAATATATATATATATATTATATGCGAATTTGATTACAATGAAGAGGAAGGCTACTATTGACGTTGGGAAAAGAATGACTGCGAAGCTGCCAGCCGCTGCAGCTTCACATGGTGCCAATTCTGCTGTGACTGCGAATAAGACACGAAGGGTATGTACTATGAACATATATATTAATTCAATCCAGCCAACAATGCAGTGTACCATAACTTATAAGATTTGTTAATATTTGTTTGCTGCATTACATGTATATTCAGATATTAATGGGTACACGGTGTTCGCCAGCAAGTGTCATACAAGTTGTAAATGGGTTGACTGATGCTCAGAAACGTGCAGTGAAGTCTATGGGTTTAGAAGGGTTCACGTGCATGAAATGCACTGTGGTTAGGAGGAGCTTATGCGAGTGGTTGGTGAAAAAATTTGATCCAACTACGTCTATGTTATATGTACATGGTAAATCAATTAAGTTCTCCTCGGAGGATGTGTATTACATACTGGGGTTGTCAAACACAGGCATTGAGTGTGATATTGCAGGTGGTATGGACCAATTGGAGGAAGTTCAAAATTCAATTTTTAATGGACAGAGGGAACTGTCATTGAATACTTTGGTTGGGAAACTGAAAGAATTGAAGGACGATTGTTTTACTTTTAGACGACTATTTGTTCTATTCATAATAGGCCGGTTTCTTTCCCCAACCATGAAAATGACAATTAATAGTTCGTACGTCAGGCCCCTTGTGGATGTTAATGTTTTATCTTCTATAAACTGGAGCAAATTTGTGTATGATGGTATCATTGAAGGCATACAAAATTTCAAGGCAAAATCAAGGCGTAATATTTGTGGGTGTATCATTGTACTACAGGTATTGCATTATCTTGTTATTTAATCATTAAATAAACTGATTTCTTATTCATGGCAGTGCTATTAATTAACTGAACTCTATCCATTTGCAGATTTTTTATTTTGAGCGCGTGACACCAGTGGGAGCATCATACATTCCATTTCTGTCACGGCCATTCCCTCGTATGTCAGTTTGGGGGGACAATGAAATAGGCCAGCGCATGACTGCATTGAAAAAATTGGGTGGATACAAAAAGAAAGGAGTAACTTTTGAATTATATTATACTCTTTTATTTGTTTGGTTATTGTTAATTATTTCATTATGTAATATATTCTTTATAAATAGTATGGTATTAACTAATATTTGGATTATCATAGCTAATGGTTACAGTTGAAGATTCACTGATAGTTCCTGACCAATATGATGGCCCCAACGAGAGGAGAACCTGTGATCATTCAGTAAGTGTTCTGGTCACTATTTGCTGCATTACTGTGAGGACACAAGGCGTCTCATACTCGCATCTCATGCATGTTACCTTTATGTAGGATATATACGGATGTATACAATTATACAAACTTTTTTTATTAATCTTGTCCATCACTAAACCTCACTGTGTTATGTAGGAAATGGAGAAGAGATTGTCTACGGTTGAGGTTGCATTGGCTGAATTTCGTACAGACCATGAAACATTGTCTGCAAAGCTCACAGTTGAAGTAACTGCAATTAAACGGATGCTGGAAATGCTTTCTGAACAGGTCTGTAATATTGGGAAAGAACCCCCTGCAAACGAGTATGTCCAAGTGAGTACACTATATTAGTGTGTTATCCTTTTACCATAGTACTTGTGTGTCCTGTTTGGTATAATTTTTTTGGTTTAGAATGTGACACAGGACGTATTCGATGACAATGAAACCAAGGTCCGGGATGACAGCAACAATGAGGTTATTTTACCCACAACTTTAAACCAATAAATTTTTTTAGTGCAAATGTACCTAAAATCGCAGACACCCAAATTTCAGGATGTTGATGGGTTGGTTCCCGATATTACTGATTTTAGTGATGACGTACGCAATGCAATATTGAACTACATTTTTCATGAGGGACTTGATGCAGAGTATGTCACAATTACTACCACGTGTGCATTTGTTATTAATTTGCATTTCTTATGCAAACCATACCTTACATGTTGTAATCCCACAGTGAGACGGTTGTTGAGTTTGAAAAATTTCATGCGACCAGAATGACAATGAATTCATTGGCACCTACCCAATGGTTGCCGAGCGAGGTGAGTTATATAAATATATTCTCAATTAATTTCACCCACTTTTGACATAATTGGTGATTGATTAAATGTATGCAATTATTAATATTTATATTTATGTACACAGTTAATCAATGTCGCTGCATGCATTATGCCATCAACAGATATGGGCCAGAACGACACACCGAAGGCCAGGTGGTATATTCCGACTTGGTTTGCGGTAATACTCCAGAATAAAATTTTTTGTTTTATGTCCTTTTCTTCAATCAATATGGTCATATTTTGTTTTAATATTCAATATGAACTTACGTATCTATAATTTCACGTGCATGAAATGTAACAAACAGTCATTCAGTATACATCTGAGGGGAGAACTAGTGACCAACTGCAAAAAAAAGTCATTAGATTGTGTGGACGATACATCGACGACATCACCATGTGTGACAAGGTATCACTGCATAAAAAATGACAACATATTATGTATTACAAAATCTTAATCTATGAAACTATGTACGTCACCCTTGTGTACTGACTCCAATTGCTAAATGTAGATATATGTCCCCATAAACGACGGCAACAAACATTGGTTCTTATGCGTTGTGGACATACAACAACAAGAAGTCCTGCTACTGGATACTCTTCCAAGTCCAAGAATGAAGCATGCACGACGTAAGCAAGTGGATGATGTGGTATGTGTGATCTACATAGAAATGCAAAATATGATCCATCCAACTCATTTGGGGGTTGGATATTGCAATTGTAACTAATTTCATTGTATGACTTATTAGGTTGCAGCCTTGGGTGAACTTATTTGCCACTTTAACAAACATTTTGAAAGAGTAATCAGTACATGGCCCGTGATTGAACCAACTTGGACACCCAAACAGGTGAATGGATATGATTGTGGAGTTGAAGTTGTCAATATGCTCCATCAACCTCGTCTGGGGCAAGCTATAATGAAGGTGAATGGAAAAATAATGTTAATTGTTCTTGCTCGATTGTTCAGTTGTGCACATGTTATAACACTTCAAATTGGATGCAGGCATCGTCGTCAAATGTTAGAAAGGAGCTGGCAGTAAAGCTGGTTACCCATCCACAAAATAGAAAGCGAGATGAAATAATTGGCAACTTATTGAAGCTCAGGGACATAAGCTGCATGAATCTTTAGAGTTTGCATACAGTGTGTATACATACGGCAAGATGGAATGAACACCTGGTACTTAACACCAATTAGGATAAACAAACTCAGGCAAATGCAAGAAAAATGATCTGATGGTATGTTCTGAACAATAAATTTGTACATTGTATTAACTTTTTTTTTTGGGGGATACAAGTGGATGATCAATTTGGTTATTGGATAATGAAGATTGTATTACCAATTTTATTGAGCCTGGCCAGTTGGCTTTACTGGATGGACTAACAATTATATTGTTATGGGTTGGTTGATGTCCTACTTAGCTGTTAGTTTTTATATCTGCTATGCCAGACTGATTAGGAAATGGTATGTTTATGTATGCTGTGATTTGGAGGGTGGAGGGTGGTGACAGACAAGTGAAGGGGGTATATACATTTATGAGTCTGGCCATGCAGTCTTCGATCATTCTTCGCTGCAATGGAATGCTTTGGGCTTGTTTTTTATGGAGGGTCTGTCTGCACTGATATGGGGGGCTGTCTGATCAGCTTCTGCTTTGGAAGGATTGTTTGCGGGTCTGATTGCAAACCGAGGTCTGCAATGTTGCTCTGCTTTGCTATGATACTGAATGGAGCATGGAGTGCACTATGCAGGCAGTAGTTATAAGTGTTACATATTTGTTGAGTGTAAGTAGACATGGTTTAATTTGTGTTGAATGATTCAAGCCATTTGTCATATTTTTTAAGAGATTATGTTCCTTGCTACTTTAAATTTATTCTTTTTGGAAATTTAATTTTGCTTTCTTATAAAAAATTTAAATATTATAAAAATAGTGGTATGGGTTGGAGGTATATTAAATATTGAAAATGAGTGAGGCTCTCATGTTTTGGTAAATATGGTGTTGGGTAAAGTGATATGCACTAGCACATTTTGGAATGATCTAAAATATATACAAAGGATTTTTAGCAGACTTGACTTCTAGATTGATTGTGCCAGTTATGCAAAGCTTCTGGTGATGCAAAATCAGCAAGGTCTTCCACATTTGACCAATACGATTTTTTTTCTATTTCGATTCTATTAAAAATGTATAGATTTGATATGGTTAAGAGATTATTTGCTTCGCAATCTTGTGTAACTTTTGCATGAGCTCAGAAACATTTCTATTTGTTACAAAAAAGATTCATGATTTTTGATGTTATGAGTAATTAATAATTTTCTTTTACGGCTTTGGTAATATAGTTTTTTTTTTCCCCAAAGTTAGGGTCTAACTCTCTCAGCCAATTAAATGAAGTTGGAAAGGGCCAATGCGTCACTTAATAAATTATTACATATTTATAATTATTACAGTACACTTTTTAATATAATAAATATATTAAATGTACTGATTTTAGCAAAAACAATTATTTTTACAACATACATGTTACCTTGCCAAATTATAAAAATTAAATGAGTAATATATGACTAAAAATAATAACAAAACAATTTGTAAGCTATACATTTGAAGCAACGTAGGTGTCCATGTTGATGGGTTGCTTGTCAAATCTGAAGGGAGATTTTTTGAGAGTAACCAGCATAAAAAAGGAGACAAGGTGAGTTTGGACATTTCACCAGCCTATGCAGTCCACAAAAGTGGAGGGAAATGTTCCCGCCAACAGGAAGATGCTTCTTATATATGTGACTACACAGGGAGAGACTACACAGAGAGTAACACTCAAGTGAAAGGGTAAAAAATTTCACTTTACACCCCTCTGGTATAAGCTTATAGGACTATGGACTTTCAACATTGCAACTGTAGGAGAATGGGAATATTGAGGACATCATGGACAAATTCAAATCCAGGTAGGAGGTTTATTGGCTGTGAGAGATATGGGGTAAGATACTTATATTCTTCAAAAATAATTATTTGTAATGGGTTTTTTTAAATTTTAGCTATTTTTGCAAATACATCATAATTTTAACCAAAAGTATGTACATGCAGGAGGCAGGTGGGTGCAATTATTTCCAATGGTATGATCCTCCAATGTGCGACCGATCAAAAATTGTAATTCCAGGACTATTGCGATCACTGAAAAGGCATCAGACACAAGAAGAAAGAGCCATAAAGCTGGCCAGAAAGTTAAAGGTTGCACTTTTGTTATCATGGATAATTTTTATTGCATACTGGCTTGCGAATGGGTCATAGCAGTGGGTCAAGATGGTGTAATAGATTATGTGGAGGTGTTGTGAAAACCGAAAAGTAATGTTCATGTAGAATGGAAAAAGTGTTGGGTTGCATAGATACTGTGTTGGGTCAAGATGGTGTAATAGATACTGTGTGCTGGAAAAAGTGGAATGGAATTGCACTTTTTGATCATGTAGTTCATATGCATAACGAGAAACGTTGAGTAAACATGTGAGTTTAATATAGGAAAATCCATATATTGCTGTATGTACATATATATCTATATACTGCAGGTGTTTATACTGGATATATATATATATATATCCAATATCACAGATGATGCAATTACAAAATCCACAAAACAAAATAACAGAGACATGCTTGATCTAAATGACTAAATCAAGCACATGACAGCATTTTTCCACCATTAGCAAATTGCATACGTGCCTTGGAAACAACTTGGTTTCTCAATCTGTTTTCAATGTGGGTGACCAGTTGAACAGCTAGCTTCCGGTGCATATCATTCGAATCATCCTGACACCAATAAGATTGTTAGTGTATGAAATACGAAAAGTGGTGAAATAAGTTCAACGTAGGTGTCCATCTGTTGTATTACCTTTACCATCCAGCCAGGACCTAACAAAGGTTCCTCCATGAATTTAATAACAAACATACCACTGTCGTGTCCATTATCTTGTCTTGGAGCCCATCCGGCTTCTATCAAAGGGAAAGTGTGGAGAATTGGCTTGTACAAACAATCAATACACTGAAGTAAAGAATCAAGATACGCAACCACCTTCTTCACGTCGAGTAGTCGACGGTTGTTGTCCGTTAATGGCATAGAGTCAAGCAATACAACTTCATGCTCAACTACATCGATCATGCATAAGTACCAATGTAGATTGTTGTCGTTCATGGGAATAAAAATCTGCATTAAAAATTCAATGACCCAATGACAGTAAATGAAAACTCCATGTATATTATATATACACACACACATATATCTATATATGTGTGTGTGTGTATATGAAAGTAAGATATATATGAAGAACCTTGTCACAATCTTCAAATTTGTTTATGTAATCAAACAGGTTAAGAAATGAATCATTTGTGCATTGTACACCTTGATTGGACGATACTCTTCCAATAGCTTGTTGCTGAATATATTCACAAATATTAGTCCTAACAAAACTCAATTTATGGTTGATGCATTGAAAATCACGGTAATGCCGTTCACAAGGGTTGGATGCATTACCGAAAAGTATGTGGGCAGAAAGGATCTACTTTTCATATTTAACGGATTCGTCTTCCTCCCTTGGATAGTAATGTATGCAGCAAGTTTTATTATCTTTACAACAAATATACGAATACAGACATTTCAATTAAGAGTTATTTACCATATTTATTAATCTAAAAACATGAATATTCACTGTAACTCACCTCAACACAAATCCATTGAAAAGGGCATAAACTCATCATTGACTTTCTAGTTGCGAACTCGTGACTGAATTTAACCAAGACCTCACTATCCGGCAACACAATTATATTATGGTATTATATATGACAAACAATTTCAAACGTGTATATGTGTATGACAGTTTTATACCTCAAATCTAAAGAAGCATAAAAAATGTATGCCAGTATTGATGCCGTATCAACGGTAGTAATTTCGTCAATATCTGGATTATCCACGATTACTGGTGGTAGACACCCACTCGAATATGAAATCTGGTTAACGGAACAAAATTTTAATGTACAATAATAATCCATGGGTATCTCTAATACAATACCACTACATACCAACCTTATGAATCTCTGCAACACTGGTGCTTTCCTTTTGGACAAACTTTAATCTTTTCTCAATTGCACTCTCTGTATGCAGTATAGGTTCAATGTCATTCGTCCTTCCATCAAGTAACTACAAAAACAGTTATTATTTTACGTACATTTGAGTTATCTACATTAATGGGTTTGTGTGACATGATATGTAATTAGAACATGACCAGTTACCTTAAAAAACGCGTCCGTTGAACTGCTATGATCCCTAACAATGCACTTTCTGCTTAAATCATTATTCACTTCATCATTCACATCTATGTCCGCAACATTGATCTGCGATCGACTAGTCTATTAGAATAACTATGTCAATAATGTAAATGACATTTGATGGTGATTTGAATTAGCGTGAACAATTGACAACCTACCTCGGCTACTTCATATGGTGACTTCAAGCAATTACTAATGGCATCAATGGACACTGCCAACTGTCCTTCTTTCTTTACATTCTTATTCAACTGACGATGCTATACATGAAATAAGCACACGGATAACAAAGTATACATGTTAAATTAAAAAATATAACTATCATACCTTCGGGAGTACATAGGGTGACTTCAACCATTTACTTGGTTTTCTTTTAGAACCTCTACGAACAATCTTTGTCATTCCTGACTTCTGTGTACAGGAGTATGATGCCGATTGAGGATAATCAATATCTGTGGGTTGAAATAATGCAAGTGCATTTGAATCAAGTTTGTTACAATCTGTTGCCTGTATACTTTCAACCAACTTCACAGCAGAAAACGGTGTTGCAATATGATTATGATTTTCAGATCCATGCATGGGCCACGCATTCAATCCATTACTCCTTCCATTACCATCCTTCACATCGGTCTCATGTGTGTGACCTTCTTGTATGCCGTCAGAATTGGAACTATCTCCTCGTGTGGTTTCCATCATTTTTTTCAGAGTGGAAATCAATGAACTGAACTCTACAATCATTTCAGTTAAGTTTGACTGCATTTTGCCCACAACGGCGTCGACATTACAAAGTTTTTTTTCAATGGCCTGTGTCAATCATTTACATATCACTTCACACATAAAAATTTAAATTTGTATTGTGGTAAAGTATCAACAACACTTACTGTAAATCTTTCATCGCTATTCATTTGAGAAGCCTGAATTGTCGATATTTCTTTCACATGTGTGTTTGATAAACCATCATTGTTATCTGATAATGGAACCTATAATGAACATTTCATACAATTATTTCTTATGTATTACAAGCTAATTGCATAAATGAAAAAAAATGATACCCGCATATATTGTAGCCAGCCTGACTTCTTTAAAAGAATCATACGGTCATTAATTTCTTTATCACCCCATGCAGCAATTCGGGGAAGGGTTCGACCCATGTATGGAACATCCACAACTCCATATGGTGTCACCCGCTCAAGGAAAAACAGCTTCACATAAAAAATGGTGAATGTGCCAAACTTTTTTTTTCATGACCATTTATGCTATTAATACTAGAATGCAAATGTGTAGCAAACAATTAATTACCATTAGGACAAGTATGCACCCACTGATATTGTGCTGATTATTCAGCTTATACTTCTGCACTCCTGTAATAACGTCATCATACACAAGCTTCACCCAGTTCTTCTTGCCTAAACCTCCAACATCTATTATCGAGTGGATGGAAGATGTGCTAACCGTGATCCTCATTGTGGGAAGCAATAAATAACCAAGTACAAATAAAACAAATATATGCTTGAACTCAACATAATTATCCTTCATTTCAAATAATCTACCTTCTAGAACTTTCAAAGGAATAACCTTGAGTCCCTTGAACAACGATTCACATAACTCAATTATTCTATCAGGGGGCCCGCTCCTCTCCACATCTGCCCCTTCATTTCTCAGTCCCATTATCAACTCAACATCTACAGGATAGAACTTTAACGATTTTCCATACACATTGAGTGCACAGCCTTCCGGATCAAAGCACTCCACTAACCAATTACTTCAACGCCACGTCGTTGTTCTTCACTTAACTTTTCTATTATCTTCATGACCATGCTTGGTGAACATCTTATGCCCAGCTTGACGTTCAAAATATCAGAAAAATACATATACATATTATGTACTGTTTTCTATGTATAAGTGCACATATATATGCCTTTCCAAACAAAATTCAAATTACCCCATTGCAGTTCTTCATGTTTCCTTTCAAACGCTCGTATTCCAACTTTGAGGAATTCGCCAAATCTATGTATTTTCCTTTGTCAACATTAGTCATCTTACGCCATTGCAGAGCACAATCTTTCATTGCCTGAAATTACTTCCATTACACTTGATAAACATGACTTCGCCAAATTACAACTACTAACACGTTAAATATACATACCTGATTTTCTGTTTTTGCTTCTTCACAACCTTCTTTTCTCTTTAAATTCTCTTTGCTGCATATGGAAGCAAATGTTAAAGATTTAATCTACATCTTTAACCTACATCCACGTCGATCATTATGCCAAATACCAAGTGACTCACCAGTAATAAATCCAGGCAGTTGATGGCCGATGTATTTTATTTGCATCCTTTTTACATTCCATGTACATCTTCTTTACCCTGAGTATAATATGTCTTCTATTACAACTTGAATATGTCCCAATGTTACACAGCATAACAGAAAAAAAATATCGGTACTTACATGGATATTGCTTCAATCGAATGCACATACACGATTTTAATGTATCAAACTACCGTCAAACGTGACTAACAACAACAATGGACTGCTCCGGCATCGCTTACAGTCGTCGCCCTGCTTTTGGAAGGATTTGGTGGGGGAGTATAGCGTACTGACGAAGGTAATCGTGCTGTTGGCGGGATCATCTGGGCGGGATACATTCAAAGTGGGAGGGAAAACAATTATTTAATAATTTTGTTGTCCATCATGCTGGGGTCCACATTTCCCTCTACACGAGTAGTAAATCATGTGGGCAAAATAAGATCGATCGCTATTAAATAAGATTGATCGCTATTAAATAAGATCGATCGCTATTAAATAAGATCGATTGTAAATAAATAAGATCAATCATACGCTTCCTTATTTGATATCACCAATGCAATGTATATCATGTTAGGATCCATCTTTATTATTATGATCGATCCCAATTTCCCCATTCCCCCCCTATGAAACACCCCCCCCCCCAGTGAGGTTGTAACACAAGTAGGGAAAAAAAAAAACCCCTTAGATCGATCATTTAAATTTATTATCGATCGTCTTTGCCCTTTCTTGTAATAACCTTGTCTTTATTTTAAAGGGTAACTTTACCACTATAGGTGTTAACCATATTCTTACGAGTGGTAATCCTACCTCAAATGGTACTAACCTTACATCAACATGTAGCACCCTTACATCAACTTGTTGTAACCTTACTACAAAATGTTTTAACTTCACCCCTAAATATTACAACATTACCTCTCCATGTAGTAACCTGACAACAATTTGTTATAACCTCACCTATAACGATTACATCTTTCCCACCTACACGAGTAATTTTACCTTTATCCATTGTAAGTGTTCCTTTTTTTTCGATAAACTTACTTTTCTTTTTATTGGTAACTTTACCTCAATAGGTGTGAAACCCGGGAAAATTTGAATTTTTTCTGAAAAGGGGCAAAATAGTCATTTGCCACTACTGAGAGTATTTAAAATACATATGTTCTAGACCTCGGATGAGGAAACGGAGTGCATCGTTGGATTCGCAACGCGAAATCTAGTAACCACCAGAAAATTCGTCGAATTCCGAGATAGTCGGATTTTTGCACGTAGTTCGAGACGACTGCGTGGCGATGGATCTTTTAAAGGTCCCCAATAATGGATTTTATGAAATTTCCTTATAATTTGATTAAAGTTCCAATAAAATTAATTTGAACTTAATCCGGGACTTAATGAGTCGTTTCGGGACGAAAAACGGACCCGAAAGTCGAAAATATGCGGTGCGATGTGGACCGCTCATTTGCGACTATAAATAGGGAACAAATATCTGATTTTATTCAGATTCTTCAGCTAAAAAACAGTATACACGTTTTTGGAGAGAGAGGAGAGAAAAAGTGGGTTTTTCAGTTTTCCTTCGCCGATTCCGGGAGTACCGTCCGTCGGAATTCGTCGATTCAAAAGGCAAAGTTGATCTACGCGACAAGGGCTACGCGTGGGCACCAAAAACAATGAATTTCACCGAAGATCTAAAGAGGCGATCTTGAGAGATTCAAAGTTTTGGAGTGGTTTTGGTGTTTTTGGGGGTTTTCTACACTCCTAAGAGGTAGGGGTTCTCCTACTTTGGTCTATTCTTGTTCTAGATGTAGATAAGTGTATATACATATATATATATATATATATATATATATATATATGTAGGTTTATATATAGATATGCATGGTTCCATGAATTTGGGATGAGGAAGTGTGTTTGGAAAGTATTCATAACAAATTCAACCTTGAAATTAACTATAGAGAATTACATGTGTGAATTCTCCTTAGGATTTGATGAATGTGGGCATGAATTGTTTGTAAATATATTGTATGCCTTTAAGGTGTTTGTTTAAATGTCTTGGTTGATGAAATGAGGTTATTTCAATGATATTGTGATAACATGTTTATGTGTATAGAGACAATTGAAATTATGCTCTATGTTGTCAAGCCATGACTTTGATATGTTGACATGAATATGAGGTTTGGTAGTTATATGCACTTGATATAATTGACATGAAGTTATGACATGTTGAACATGTGGATACATTGCTCATGTGGTAGTTATTGCATTTTGAGCATTTTCATGGCATCACATTCATGGGACTATTGCATGAGTGTTGGTGTGTGGGAGATGCATGGATATAATCAACACCTTGTTTGGTAGTTGATATGTGAGCTTGGAAATGTGGACCGATGGTCACATGGAGTCACATGATTGCATTGCATAAGGAAAACTTGTGTTGGGTATAGCAAGAAGGGGCATGGCGACTTCCTTGGGTGAAAAGCCCTAAACCACTTGGTTCATACACTTCCCGGGGTGAAATTCCGCAAAAGTGTAATGCTTACGGAGCCAGGGTGAAATTCCAAAATCCGTTGCCCAAAGGAAACACAAGATTTGGTTATAAAAACACCCATTCAATGGGTAGATTCCAATAATGATTGGATTTCATAACGATCATTGGAAGGATTTTTTTCGTCAATAGACGGGTTGCATTACACTTTGGCGTTGCATTGTGTTGTGTGAGTCGGTGAGGACTCGGGTTGAAACGCATGGGTGAGTGTCACTTCATTCCATGGCATAGCATTGTTGCATTCCATCATAGAATGCATAAGTATGATAAATGTTTAGTTATATGTTTATGTGATGATTACATGAGCATGTGCATCTAGGGGAAGAGTAACCTCTATAGGTTTATCTCTACTGGGTGTTGTGCTCACCCTATACGGGAAACAATTTCAGGTGTTGGGTTTACACCGGCGATTGGCTCCCATGGAGAGCATCAAGGGTGAAGGGGGCCAATGTGTGGCCTTATCTCAAGATTTTGTAAACCTTTTGTTTTAAGATGGTTTATGACATGTAAATATGGTAATCATATTTGAATACTTATAATGGAACCTTGTATGTTATATAAGTATGGTTAATTGGACCCAGTGTGGCCAATGTTTACTTATACATGGACCCGGTGCGGCCATTGCTTTATATTTGACCTCAGATGGGTCTGGTAATTGTGTATTGCACAGGTTGGGTATTGGGTAGAGCTCCCCATACAAATAAGACTCTGCCCAAATTTCGTAAGTTATGGACCCCGGTAAGTGGGGCATAACAGTGTGATATCGAGACACTAGGTATCTATAGGTATTCCGCGGGTTGATGGGTAATCAACGGACCCCCGGATTTTTGGGGCGTCACAATAGGTGGTAATCTTATTATTAAAATTGTAATCCTACCTATAAACGTTGTAACCTTACCTCTCCATGTTATAACCTCACCCCTAAAGGTTATCTCTTTCCCACTGACAGCCATAATTTAACCTTTATGCATTGTAACTCTCCCTCAATAGTGGATACACTTACCTTTCAATCGGTAACTTAGCCTAAGTAGGTGATAACTTTTGTAAAACCCGAGAAAATTTCAACCTTTGTGAAAAAGGGCAAAACGGTAAATTGCCACTACAGTACAGGTTGTAAACCTAAATTTTTCTAGAACTCGGATGACGAAACGGACCTCACCGTTGGATTCGTCTCGCGAAATCTAGTTACCACGTCAATTTTCGTGGAATTCCGAGATAGTCGGATTTTTCGCGTTTTACGAGACGAACGGGCCCCGGGTGACCCTGTACACGAAATTTTTATAAAGTTTCCAGGTTTGGGGAAATATTAAACACAAGTTAAAACAAAAATAATTCGAACTTGAACCGGAGCGAAATTTAATCGTTTCGGGATTAAAACGGACCCGGAATTAAATAGGACGTGTGGCCAATTGTGAGCCAAGTATTCTAAAATATAAATAGGGGGAAAAAAATTGGATTTTTCCCATTGTTTTCAGCCGATTGATTCAGCCGATAGAGAAGAGAGGGAAAAGAGAGAAACACTCCACCTTCTCTCTACGATCTACGGTGCTACGGGCCTCGAATCCACACAAGCCAAGAATTAAAGTCGCTCTACTCATCAAGGGCTACGCGGCTATACCAAAAAGCGCAAGTTTTACCGAAGATCAAGGTACGGGATTTTCGGGAAGTGAGAGTTTTTGCTTGAATCGGGTCTTGGAACTTCCCTTGGTCGTTCCTCACGCTTCAAGAGGTAGGGTTTCTTCCTACTAAGGTTTATTCCAAGCCTATAATGTTTTTATGGAATGGGTAGGATGATAGCATATGTGTCTCTTGCCTATTGTTGTGAAATTGGGTGAATTGGGTATTGAAATGGGTAAAGGAAATCCTAACTTGGATGAATATTTAGAAGTTACTAATTGTGATTTCTATGAATTGGATATGTGAAATGAACCCAATGTAAATTCATGTGTTATATGAAATTGTGGGCGTGTTATGTGTTTATATATATGCCATGAAATTTTAGTATGTTGATAACATGCTTGGAATTTGTATTATGGGAATTATATGCTTTTGATATGATTTTGCCATGGAATATGAGAAATGTGTTGAGAATGTTCATATGTCACTCATATCATATCGAACATTGTATTGGTGTTGCAATGGAGCACCACATTTCATATGCACGGGAACATCGCATTTTAGGAGGTGTGTGTGCATGGTTATTTGTCTTCACCACACATGGTGGATGACGAGTGAGCTCGGGTAATATGGGTCGATGACCTAGACGAGTCGAATGGTTTATATGTTGATAGGGTTGGGGTAGCAAGAAGGGCTAGAAAATCCCTCGGGTGAGAGACCCGGTGATTGGATACGCACTCCGTTGGTATAAGAGCCCATAAAGTGTGTCGGTGTACGCGGAACCGTTGGTGGAAGTCCATGAATTCCGTGTAGGTTGGGTGACCTTTGGTGTGAGTCCATGAACATCCACCCCTTACAAAGACCCTAGAATGAAATGTCATTTGATGTGGAACATAAATGACGGATTGGTACACATTGGCACTAGCATGTGTAGAGGAGCCGGGAAGGGCTCGGTTGATGTGCATGAGTGAGTCTCACCTCATTTCATAGCATGACATTACATGTTTCAACATGGAATATATTCTTGTTGTGGATTGTTGATTGATAGCATGTGACATTTCATATGCATTTAGGTTGGGGAGTAGCCTCCCTAGGAGATACCCTATTGAGCGTGGCTCACCCTTTATGGGAAAAACATTTCAGGTGTGGGTTTTGCTCCGGCGGATGGCTCATTTGGAGAGCATCAAGCATGAAGGGGGCCGGCTTGTGGCCTTAGTTTAAGTTTTGTAAAACCTTTAACAAAATTCCATTTTGATGTATATATATTATGGAATGAATTGTAATAGAGATTGTATGAGTTGGGTATTATATGGAAAATCTCATTAAACATGTATTGAATGAGTTTGGAGTGTATGGGGTAGTTTTAAGGATGGTTTGGAGGGGAAAGAAATCCATTTTTATGCTCACAGTCTGAAAACCTACCGGAAGGTGTGTGTCGGCCTTCCGGAAGGTTTTGCTAAAAACCCCAGCTTGCCTTGCTCACGGCTAATACCTTCCGGAAGGTTTTGCCCACTGGAATGAACCTTCCGGAAGATTTTAGCTACTGGAGTAAAACCTACCGGAAGGACTTGTCTACTGGAGTGGACCTTCCGGAAGGTTTTGCCTTGGGTTTCTTTTTGACTGCCGAGTTCTTCCGGAAGGGTTTGTTTTCTGGAATGAACCTTCCGGAAGGTTTTGGCTACTGGAATGGACCTTCCGGAAGGTTTTTGCTACTGATGTCGACCTTCCGGAAGTTCTTGAAATTGGTCCTTTTCATGTAACAGTTCCTTCAGCGACCTTCCGGTAGGTGTATATCGACCTTCCGGAAGGTTTTTCCAAAAACTTGAAATTTTCAAAATGCTTAGCCATGCTTTTGGGCTTTGTTTTTCTTTGGTTTCTATGACATAAATGGACATAAATGAAGGTATAATTGACCTTGTGGATGGTAAATCCGATTAAAAGCATGTGAGTGACGTGGTGTCGGGTTATACGACTATCACGAGTATTTCCGCGGGTTGACGGATGGTCAACGGTTAATAAAGGACCCCCGGAAAATTGGGGCGTCACAGCTTGGTATCAGAGCATAGGTATGCGATTTACCTAGGGCTTGATGGGGCATGGGGTTAGACCATTGCATTCATTGTACATTACATGTTATGTGCTTAAATTGCTACATGTTATGTGATATGTGGTATGTGTATTATATGCATGGTAAAATGTGTATGGAAATGGACACACTAGGGTTAGAGAACTTAACCTTGGGAGTGGGAAAGCAAATGAACGGGAAGGTTCAAAGCGAAAGGGTCCACTATTGGAGGCATACGCTCTACTAGTGAGACAATGAGAAAGATTTGAGCGTTTTAACTTTGATCCCTATCTAGGGATACTAAGTTGTTGTGCCATTGCCATTTGACTTGTGTGTAGATGGCAAGTGGAAGAAGAGGACGTCGAGGCGGTGGGCAGAACAATAACCAACCACCACCGGTCTTCGATCAACGAGCGTTTACGGAAACCATGGGCCTAATGGCGGCTACTGTTGCACAAGCTAGTGCAAATGCCGGACATGGAGGCGCGAGTAACCTCCAACAGTTTAAAGCACACAAACCTCCAGTCTTCATGGGAGGGGCGGACCCGATGGTGGCCGACCATTGGTTCCGGCAAGTCAACAAGATCTTAGGGGCGATGGAGGTCACCTCAGACGCTACTAAGATAAGGCTAGCTGCATTCCAGCTAGAAGGAGAAGCCCAATTGTGGTGGGATTGGGTGACGGCCTCAAAGAACTTAGAGGCCATGACATGGGGAGAGTTCAAGGAGCTCTTCATGGGTAAATATTTCCCAAAGGCCGTTCGACATGCAAAGGCCCGCGAGTTTCTAGATTTGAAGCAAGGGTCAATGACAGTGATGGAGTATGTGGCTAAGTTCACCGAATTAGCCCGATTTGCTGATGATTACGTGGCCACGGATATGGCCAAGGTAAGAAGGTTTGAGGATGGGTTGAAGCTATCCATCCGGGGAAAGATTGTGGGCCTCCGCCTGCAAGACTTGGACTCTATGGTCGAGACAGCTATGGCCATTGAGAGGGAGGTGGACGATGCTCGAAGCATCCGTGAGGCGGGTGCTAAGGATAAGAAGAAGGAGGGCCAATCCTCTTCTTCTAGTTCGGGGAAGAAACAGAGGACCTCTGCTCCTCAGGGACAGGGCCGCGGCTATCAAGGCCAAGGCCAAGGTCAGCTTTCCCAAGGCGGGAGAAACTTCAGGACTACCTACCAGGCGGGCCAGAAGACATGTTTCCATTGCCACCAACAGGGGCATATGAAGCGGGATTGTCCGCAGAGGCAAGGATCCCAGAGCTATGGGACACCTCAGTCCCAGTCATCAGTGGGGCAGTCGCAGACACGCCTTGTTCCTCCCTACCCCACCACGGGCCAGGGAAACCAGTATCAGTTCCAGGGCGCTACTCAGGCCCCTACCACCTTTCGAGCGGGGACTCCGCAGTCGGGCCAGATGAGCCAAGGCATGGGTCGAGGCCGAGGACAGGGCATGCAGGCCGGGACTTCGGGGACCCAGGGGCGTGTCTACGCCATTACACCTCAGGCTGAGCCAGTGGACCAGTCAGTCATTCAGGGTACATTTCTACTTTCTCGCCTATGGACTAAAGTGTTATTTGATTCTGGTGCATCACATTCATTCATTTCTGCATCATGTGTGAGGGATTTGGGCTTAGAGGTTGATACCTTGGAGGAGCCGTTATATGTGAATTCACCCCTAGGAGCTAGGGTGTGTGTGAATCAGATATGTCGGGGTTGTGAGCTAGAGATCTCGGGGATTCTACTCACCGTGGACCTTAGGGTTATGGACATGTCGGAATTCGATGTCATCCTTGGGATGGACTGGTTGGCGGCGTATCGGGTCGTTATTGATTGTGACAGGAAGAGGGTCACCGCCTATACACCGGACGGTGTTTGTTTCAAGTTTCAGGGGGAAAAGCATGATGCTCTACCTCAAGTCGTGTATGATTCACGATGGCATGGGCAATTGATGGGTTGGCTTGCGAGCCTTACCCTGGAGGACGAGGCGAGACAAGAATTGGGTCTACCTCGGGTGGTGTGTGAATATGAGGACGTTTTTCCGGACGAGTTACCGGGATTACCTCCCCATAGGGATGTGGACTTTAGCGTTGAGTTGCATCCGGGTACTTCACCCATTTCTATGACTCCACATAGGATGGCGCCAGCTGAGTTGCAAGAACTCAAGGTTCAATTACAAGAATTATTGGACAAGGGCTTTATTAGACCGAGTACCTCACCTTGGGGCGCTCCGGTGCTGTTTGCCAAGAAGAAGGATAAGACCCTTCGATTGTGTATAGACTATCGGCAGTTGAACCGGGTCACCATCAAGAATAGGTACCCTTTGCCGAGGATCGATGATCTGTTTGATCAGCTGAGGGGAGCGCGGGTCTATTCAAAAATAGATCTCCGCACGGGCTACCATCAGTTGAGGATTAGGGAGTCAGATATCCCTAAGACGGCGTTCAGAACGCGGTACGGGCATTTCGAGTTCACGGTGATGCCATTTGGGTTGACGAATGCCCCGGCGGCATTTATGGATCTCATGCATAGGGTGTTCCAGCCCTATTTAGATCAGTTTGTCGTAGTGTTTGTTGATGACATCCTGATCTACTCCAAGACAGAGGAGGAGCATGAGGGTCACTTAAGGATTGTTCTCCAGACCTTGAGGGACCACCAGTTGTACGCCAAGTTCAGCAAGTGTGAATTTTGGCTTACGGAGGTGAAATTTTTGGGACACGTGGCGTCGGCTTCGGGGGTATCAGTTGATCCGGAGAAAGTCGAGGCAGTTATGAGCTGGGAGAGGCCAAGGTCAGTCTTCGAGATACGTAGTTTCTTGGGATTGGCAGGGTATTACCGGAGGTTCATCGAGGACTTCTCCCGACTAGCCGCACCTATGACTAGATTGACCCGGAAGGAGGTCAAGTTCGAGTGGAATGATTCGTGTGAGAAGGTATTCCAAGAACTAAAGAGGAGACTCACTTCAGCTCCTATCTTGATTGTTCCAGAAAGGGGACAAAACTACACGATATATTGCGATGCCTCTAAAGACGGACTGGGTTGTGTCTTGATGCAGTCCGGGAGAGTGGTGGCTTATGGTTCTCGACAGTTGAAGAATCACGAGCAGAATTACCCCACGCATGACATGGAGTTGGCGGCCGTTGTCTTTGCCTTAAAGGCTTGGCGCCACTATTTGTATGGTGAACGATTTGAAGTGTTTTCGGACCACAAAAGTCTGAAGTACATCTTCACTCAACGGGACCTCAACATGAGGCAGCGTAGGTGGATGGAGTACCTAGAAGACTATGACTTCACTTTGCATTACCACCCCGGTAAGGCAAATATGGTGGCTGACGCACTTAGTCGGAAGTCACGGGGTGTCTTAGCTAGTGTGGCTTCCCGGGAGTGGCGGATGCTTGAGGCCGTGGGCCAATTTGGGCTGCATTATCGGGGTCGGACTCAGGGTGTTTTAGGGAGTTTGGTGGCTACGCCTTCCCTACTGAGCAGAGTGATCGAGTCACAGAGACAGGACTCAGAGTTATCATCCATCAGGGACCGAGTGCAGGCGGGTACTGGTGACGAGGGCTGGGCCATTCACTCGGATGACAGTCTTCGGTTTAGGGGAAGGGTAGTGGTTCCCCAGTCGGCGGAGCTGAGAGAGGAGATCCTCAGGGAGTTCCATTGCTCTCGTTTTGCGGTGCACCCAGGCGGCACGAAGATGTATCATGATCTTCGTCGCCAGTATTACTGGAGCGGAATGAAGAGGCAAATTGGCGACTTTGTCAGTAGATGCCTCACATGTCAGCAGATTAAAGCCGAGCACCAGAGGCCAGCAGGGTTGCTCCAGCCCTTGGAAGTGGCTGAGTGGAAGTGGGAGCACATCACAATGGACTTTGTGACCCACTTGCCACGGACATCACGGGGACACGATGCGGTGTGGGTGATAGTGGACCGGCTTACGAAGTCGGCACACTTTTTGGCGGTGCGGATGACCTTCACTCTGGAGGAATTCTGCAGGTTGTACATAAGGGAGATAGTCCGGTTGCATGGGGTACCCGTATCTATAGTATCGGATCGGGACCCCAGGTTTACGGCTCACTTTTGGGAAAGTTTCCAGCGAGCCATGGGGACTCAGTTGAGGATGAGCACAGCCTACCATCCCCAAACGGACGGTCAGTCGGAGAGGACCATCCAGACATTAGAGGACATGCTACGGGCATGCGTCCTAGATCTCAAGGGTAGCTGGGAAGAGCATTTGCCCTTAGTGGAATTCGCCTACAATAACAGTTATCAGGCGAGCATACGGATGGCACCCTATGAGGCGCTTTATGGGAGGCCTTGTCGTTCTCCGGTTTGTTGGACTGAAGTTGGGGAAAGACCCTCTACGGGTCCAGACTTGATTAGAGACACCTCGGAGAAGGTGAACCTGATAAGGAAGCGTCTTCTCACGGCTCAGAGCCGGCAGAAGAGTTACGCCGATAGGCGGCGGCGGCCTCTGGAATTTGAGGTGGGAGACCACGTCTTCTTAAAGGTGATGCCTAAGAGAGGGGTGATCAGATTCGGCAAGCGGGGAAAACTGTCGCCGAGGTATATTGGGCCCTTTGAGGTGCTTGAGAGAGTTGGCACTGTGGCTTACAGATTGGCGTTACCGCCAACTTTATCGGGTGTTCACGCCGTATTCCATGTCTCCATGCTCCGGAAGTATACTCCAGATCCGTCGCATGTTGTGGATTGGGGCGAGCTCATAGTTGATGCGGATGGGACCTTCGAGGAGGGACCAGTGCGTGTCATGGATAGCCGAGAGCAGGTTTTGCGAGGCAAGACCGTGAGGCTAGTGAAGGTGTTATGGCAGCACCGAGGAGTGGAGGAGGCAACATGGGAGCGTGAGGACACCATACGTGCCAACTATCCTTTCTTATTTGAGGATGGAGGTACATTCTTATAGTCATTTAGTATTATATGACTGTTGCATATGCGTGTAATTGTGTGTGCATGAGTGTGTGAATTTCGGGGACGAAATTCTTTTAAGGGGGGAAGAATGTAAAACCCGAGAAAATTTCAACCTTTGTGAAAAAGGGCAAAACGGTAAATTGCCACTACAGTACAGGTTGTAAACCTGAATTTTTCTAGAACTCGGATGACGAAACGGACCTCACCGTTGGATTCGTCTCGCGAAATCTAGTTACCACGTCAATTTTCGTGGAATTCCGAGATAGTCGGATTTTTCGCGTTTTACGAGACGAACGGGCCCCGGGTGACCCTGTACACGAAATTTTTATAAAGTTTCCAGGTTTGGGGAAATATTAAACACAAGTTAAAACAAAAATAATTCGAACTTGAACCGGAGCGAAATTTAATCGTTTCGGGATTAAAACGGACCCGGAATTAAATAGGACGTGTGGCCAATTGTGAGCCAAGTATTCTAAAATATAAATAGGGGGAAAAAAATTGGATTTTTCCCATTGTTTTCAGCCGATTGATTCAGCCGATAGAGAAGAGAGGGAAAAGAGAGAAACACTCCACCTTCTCTCTACGATCTACGGTGCTACGGGCCTCGAATCCACACAAGCCAAGAATTAAAGTCGCTCTACTCATCAAGGGCTACGCGGCTATACCAAAAAGCGCAAGTTTTACCGAAGATCAAGGTACGGGATTTTCGGGAAGTGAGAGTTTTTGCTTGAATCGGGTCTTGGAACTTCCCTTGGTCGTTCCTCACGCTTCAAGAGGTAGGGTTTCTTCCTACTAAGGTTTATTCCAAGCCTATAATGTTTTTATGGAATGGGTAGGATGATAGCATATGTGTCTCTTGCCTATTGTTGTGAAATTGGGTGAATTGGGTATTGAAATGGGTAAAGGAAATCCTAACTTGGATGAATATTTAGAAGTTACTAATTGTGATTTCTATGAATTGGATATGTGAAATGAACCCAATGTAAATTCATGTGTTATATGAAATTGTGGGCGTGTTATGTGTTTATATATATGCCATGAAATTTTAGTATGTTGATAACATGCTTGGAATTTGTATTATGGGAATTATATGCTTTTGATATGATTTTGCCATGGAATATGAGAAATGTGTTGAGAATGTTCATATGTCACTCATATCATATCGAACATTGTATTGGTGTTGCAATGGAGCACCACATTTCATATGCACGGGAACATCGCATTTTAGGAGGTGTGTGTGCATGGTTATTTGTCTTCACCACACATGGTGGATGACGAGTGAGCTCGGGTAATATGGGTCGATGACCTAGACGAGTCGAATGGTTTATATGTTGATAGGGTTGGGGTAGCAAGAAGGGCTAGAAAATCCCTCGGGTGAGAGACCCGGTGATTGGATACGCACTCCGTTGGTATAAGAGCCCATAAAGTGTGTCGGTGTACGCGGAACCGTTGGTGGAAGTCCATGAATTCCGTGTAGGTTGGGTGACCTTTGGTGTGAGTCCATGAACATCCACCCCTTACAAAGACCCTAGAATGAAATGTCATTTGATGTGGAACATAAATGACGGATTGGTACACATTGGCACTAGCATGTGTAGAGGAGCCGGGAAGGGCTCGGTTGATGTGCATGAGTGAGTCTCACCTCATTTCATAGCATGACATTACATGTTTCAACATGGAATATATTCTTGTTGTGGATTGTTGATTGATAGCATGTGACATTTCATATGCATTTAGGTTGGGGAGTAGCCTCTCTAGGAGATACCCTATTGAGCGTGGCTCACCCTTTATGGGAAAAACATTTCAGGTGTGGGTTTTGCTCCGGCGGATGGCTCATTTGGAGAGCATCAAGCATGAAGGGGGCCGGCTTGTGGCCTTAGTTTAAGTTTTGTAAAACCTTTAACAAAATTCCATTTTGATGTATATATATTATGGAATGAATTGTAATAGAGATTGTATGAGTTGGGTATTATATGGAAAATCTCATTAAACATGTATTGAATGAGTTTGGAGTGTATGGGGTAGCTTTAAGGATGGTTTGGAGGGGAAAGAAATCTATTTTTATGCTCACAGTCTGAAAACCTACCGGAAGGTGTGTGTCGGCCTTCCGGAAGGTTTTGGTAAAAACCCCAGCTTGCCTTGCTCACGGCTAATACCTTCCGGAAGGTTTTGCCCACTGGAATGAACCTTCCGGAAGATTTTAGCTACTGGAGTAAAACCTACCGGAAGGACTTGTCTACTGGAGTGGACCTTCCGGAAGGTTTTGCCTTGGGTTTCTTTTTGACTGCCGAGTTCTTCCGGAAGGGTTTGTTTTCTGGAATGAACCTTCCGGAAGGTTTTGGCTACTGGAATGGACCTTCCGGAAGGTTTTTGCTACTGATGTCGACCTTCCGGAAGTTCTTGAAATTGGTCCTTTTCATGTAACAGTTCCTTCAGCGACCTTCCGGTAGGTGTATATCGACCTTCCGGAAGGTTTTTCCAAAAACTTGAAATTTTCAAAATGCTTAGCCATGCTTTTGGGCTTTGTTTTTCTTTGGTTTCTATGACATAAATGGACATAAATGAAGGTATAATTGACCTTGTGGATGGTAAATCCGATTAAAAGCATGTGAGTGACGTGGTGTCGGGTTATACGACTATCACGAGTATTTCCGCGGGTTGACGGATGGTCAACGGTTAATAAAGGACCCCCGGAAAATTGGGGCGTCACAACTTTATTTTTAATATTGTCATCTTCCCTATAGCATTTGTAACATTACATCAATGTGTAGTAACCTTTCATCAAAATGTTATAACCTCACCCATAACAATTACCTCTTTGCCACTGATTGGAGTAATTTCACCATTATTTGTAATAACCTTCCCTCTATTATACATAACATTTCCAATTAATGGATAACTTATTTCACATCACCTGTAAACCTACTAATCAAACTTGTAATCTTTCCTACAAAATTGTAACCCAACTTTTAATGTCCATAACATTCAATCATAAGATCGATCTTACATAATTTAAATAGAACACGGACCCAAGATCGATCGTACATATTTAAGATCGATCATAGAATTTCCTATTTTGAACTCAACATGCACTGTATATCCTTTTAGGATTGATCCTTTTTTTCCATGATCGATCCCACTTCCCCATTCCACCCATAACTTACCTCTACCTGTATGATCGATCATATATACCCTTTCTTGTAACCTAACCACTAAATGTTACCTCTTTCCAACCGAGAGGAGTAACTTTACCTTTATCCATTGTAAGTGTTCTTTTTTAGTTTATAAACTTACCTTTATTTTAATGGGTAACTTTACCTCTATAGGTGTTAACCTTATTTTTACGAGTGGTAATCCTACCTCAAACGGTACTAACCTTACATCAACATGTAGTACACTTACATCAACTTGTTGTAACCTTACTACAAAATGTTTTAACCTCACCCCTAAATATTACAACATTACCTCTCCATGTAGTAACCTGACTACAATTTGTTATAACCTCACCTATAACGATTACATCTTTCCCACCTACACGAGTAATTTTACCTTTATCCATTGTAAGTGTTCCTTTTTTTTCGATAAACTTACTTTTCTTTCTATTGGTAACTTTACCTCAATAGGTGGTAATCTTATTATTAAAATTGTAATCCTACCTATAAACGTTGTAACCTTACCTCTCCATGTTATAACCTCACCCCTAAAGGTTATCTCTTTCCCACTGACAACCATAATTTAACATTTATGCATTGTAACTCTCCCTCAATAGTGGATACACTTACCTTTCAATCGGTAACTTAGCCTAAGTAGGTGATAACTTTATTTTTAATATTGTCATCTTCCCTGTAGCATTTGTAACCTTACATCAATGTGTAGTAACCTTTCATCAAAATGTTATAACATCACCCATAACAATTACCTCTTTGCCACTGATTGGAGTAATTTCACCATTATTTGTAATAACCTTCCCTCTATTATACATAACCTTGCCAATTAATGGATAACTTATTTCACATCACCTGTAAAACTACTAATCAAACTTGTAATCTTTCCTACAAAATTGTAACCCAACTTTTAATGTCCATAACATTCAATCATAAGATCGATCTTACATAATTTAAATAGAACACAGACCCAAGATCGATCGTACATATTTAAGATCGATCGTACATATTTAAGATCGATCATAGAATTTCCTATTTTGAACTCAACATGCACTGTATATCCTTTTAGGATCGATCTTTTTTTCATGATCGATCCCAATTCCCCATCCCCCCCCCCCCCCCCCAAGGCAAGACGCTCCCCCAGTAAAGGTTGTAACATATGTACAGGAAAAAATTTTAATTAGATCGATCATGTTCTTGTATGATCCATCTTAATTACCCTTTTTTACGGATCAATCTTTATTGTGTCTAATGGATCCCAATTCCCCATTCCCCACCGTAGGCAAGATGCTCCCCCAGTAAGGTTGTAACATAAGTACAAAAAAAAAATTATTTAGATCGATCATGTATAATTAAGATCGATCTTAATTATCTTTTTACTCACCGGCTGAGCAAGTTATAAGTTTACAACACATGCTGACCAAAAAAAAAATTAAATCATCAGATCAGTGGTTCTGCACTCATGGAGAAATTTTTGGATGTTCATAACACACCACGTGGCCTTGCCCAAGTGGTGTGCACAGCCAATAAATGCCTGCCCCGTCACCAATTTGTCAGAACAAATTTTAAAAATGCCAGCACATCAACAAGGCTTTGCTCACAGACGGAAAATTAACGGGGCAAACTCCAAGGAAGAGGTCAGTCATTTTTTTGGGGGCTGGGTCAACAACTGTTGTCCTTTTAACTCTCTCAAAATTTAAAAAATTCAAAACCCATTTCTTCCTCACCATGGCTTTCTCTCTGTAAATCTTTCATCTCCCTCCCACACAATATTTCTCACCTGCTATTTGGTTCTCTTCTTAAAAATCTTTCTCTCCTCTCTGGACATCACCGGTGAAGCTAGGTGGAGACCGAACGATATCGAGGATGAGGAACTGATAAGAAATTGTCACGGTGGTGGACTTCGGCTAAAGATTTCTCCAAATTGTTCTCTGTACGAATCATTGTAACGATGAGGACTCAACGATATTGTGTTCTGCAACAAAGATCTATTGTGTATCTACTTTGAATTTGTATTGCAAGAGTTGAACTTTATTGAATGAAACAGTCAATTATAATTTGTATTTGTTTTCTTGTAAACCCCCCCTCCTCACCCTTTGTGTGTTTATTATAAATTATGAACTAGTTTTATTATAGTATTAGAAGAAGCTAGTTTTATGCATTTGGAAAATATTAAATAGTCAACTAACATGAATTTCACAAGTTGGATGAATAAACATTCCATAGTTATATACATTTACACAGAACACATGAAGCCATCAACATCAAAGTAACCAAGACTGAATATCACTCCGATGTCCAAATCCTATCATTTACACAAGTTGGCAAATTGGCCCTTTTCACTATACTCAATTCCAGCCTCAATCATGGCCTGCCTATTTCCATACGCCTTCGGCAACAAGCAGGTTTGGTGACCCATTTGGAGAATCAATGAGCTTCTGCATCTTATTAAGATTGCTCATTAACCCTTAGTCCTAGTAGGAAATTGGAATATAAAAGAATTTGAATGAAGCATGAGGCATTCATGAAAAGGCCGAAAAAATGCTACAAACATTTTAAACAGGAGACAACAATGTAGTCACAAGACTCACAAAGTTAGTTAATGGTGGGAGAAACACACCATCACGGTTGAAATTTAAAAATGAGAAGTGAGTACAGTTTTAAAAATGAGAAACACACTATCCCCGCCTCCATCCCCGCACGGGTTTATACGGATATTCCCGTATACGTCCACCATTCAACACGTATAGTCCATCCCCGGTCCAAACGAGACGGGTTTGGACGAATACCCGTTTTTCCCCGGTCCACTGCCATCCTTAATTACATTATTAGAATAAAACAAAAAAAATTCATAAATTATTGGTCACAAAGAAAATGTGAGTAAAAGGGTTATTGCAAGTGTATCTATCACTTATTTATATGAAGGAATAAAACAAAGCTTTCCTAGTCTGTAGGCATCCTCTGTTTTCTTAGCAACAAAAGAGTTGGAAAATTGAAAATCAGGGAAAATGATGCATCTTTTTTCAGTGTCATCAACTCCATTATTTTCCTCCATTTTCTCAGCAACCAAACAAAACTACTCAAAACGAAGATAATTTGAAGAACTAAACTGAAAATAAAAATCAAAGAAATAAAACTCACTCATCATTGCCAATCCCCAGATTGAGCAAAGCATACAAAGCAACGATCTGAGACAGCACAATCAAAATCAATACAAAACTAGTTCATAATTTATAGTAAACACACAAAGGGTGAGGAGGGGGGATTTACAAGAAAACAAATACAAATTATAATTGACTGTTTCATTCAATAAAGTTCAACTCTTGCAATACAAATTCAAAGTAGATACACAATAGATCTTTGTTGCAGAACACAATATCGTTGAGTCCTCATCGTTACAATGATTCGTACAGAGAACAATTTGGAGAAATCTTTAGCCGAAGTCCACCACCGTGACAATTTCTTATCAGTTCCTCATCCTCGATATCGTTCGGTCTCCACCTAGCTTCACCGGTGGTGTCCAGAGAGGAGAGAAAGATTTTCAAGAAGAGAACCAAATAGCAGGTGAGAAATATTGTGTGGGAGGGAGATGAAAGATTTACAGAGAGAAAGCCATGGTGAGGAAGAAATGGGTTTTGAATTTTTTAAATTTTGAGAGAGTTAAAAGGACAACAGTTGTTGACCCAGCCCCCCAAAAAAATGACTGACCTCTTCCTTGGAGTTTGCCCCGTTAATTTTCCGTCTGTGAGCAAAGCCTTGTTGATGTGCTGGCATTTTTAAAATTTGTTCTGACAAATTGGTGACGGGGCAGGCATTTATTGGCTGTGCACACCACTTGGGCAAGGCCACGTGGTGTGTTATACACATCCAAAAATTTCTCGCACTCATGACCAGAACATCAACGGCTCCCCGGAGATATTCGGTACTGTACCGCATTTTGACTTGCCGGTACCATAGCCTGCGCCCTTGAATCAATCCAAAACCAAAGACTTCCAAGTCCACGCAGTCTTCTACCAGTACTTTTCTTCTGTACATAACCTCTACTTCTTCATCACCGTTACCCTTCAGCTTCATCATCAGTCACCAGACTCACCCCATCATACACCAAATCTTTCAAAGCTCATACCACCCATGTTCACCATAACTCTACACATCTTCTTTCTCTACCTCCTCTTCTCCACCTCCACCACCACCGCCGCCGTTGCCATCGGCGACACCGCCAACGCGCCACCTTACATTCCAAGCGACTACTTTCTCCTCGACTGTGGTTCATCTTCTAGTTCTAAAGATGAACACGGCCGAACCTGGTACGGAGATGCCCGCTCCAAATTCTCACCGTCAAACATATCAAACACATCTTTGGAATATAGAGCATCCGAGCAAAACCCTTCTGTCAATCAAGTCCCCTACATGACTGCTCGTATCTTTCACTCTCAATTCACCTACACCTTCCCAGTCTCCGCCGGACCAAAATTCATTCGTCTCTATTTCTACCCAGTTAATTACTCTGACCTCGACATAGCCAACTCTTTCTTCTCCGTCACCTCCGGCGGCTACACCCTCTTAAGCAACTTCAGTGCCTTCCTCACTGTCTCTGCCATGAAACCCCTTGCTTCCCTTGGAAAGGAATTCATTGTCAACGTTAGGGACAACCAGAGACTGAACATAACCTTTTTGCCGTCTCCGAACTCTTACGCCTTCGTTAATGGCATTGAAGTCGTTTCAATTCCGGAAAATCTCTACATTCGCGGCAGTGATCATCAAATCCCACTAGTGGGCCAGAACCAAATGTTATTCATTGATAACAGCTCTGCTCTTGAGACTCTCTATCGATTAAATGTTGGCGGTAATGATGTCTCAATAACCGATGACACCGGAATGTTTCGTTTATGGCGTCCGGACGACGATTACATCTACGCAGCTGATGGGTTTACACCTCACAGGGAAGTCCCAATCCGGTATACACCGGAGACACCACCTTACACTGCACCAAAGATCGTTTACACAACCTCAAGGACCATGGGCAACCACAGTTTAAGCTACAATCTGACATGGAGATTTCCTGTTGATTCTGGGTTTTATTATCTACTCAGACTCCATTTCTGCGAGATTCAATTGGAGGTGACCCTCGAGAACCAAAGGGTTTTTATAATATACATCAACAATCAAACGGCAGAGAGACAAGCAGATGTTATCCACTGGAGTCTTGGCACTGGAATCCCGGTGTTCAAAGACTACGTCATCATGGTCACCCACCCAGATGGTCGCCGGAGCAAGCAAAACTTGTGGCTCGCTATGCACCCTGATCTCTCCTCTAGACCTGAGTTCGGTGATGCTATATTGAATGGTTTAGAAATCTTCAAATTGAGTGGAACAGACGGTAGTCTCGCGGGGGCAAACCCTGAACTTGTACTCAATCCACCGCCGGGACCATTCGCCTTGTCACCGGAGAAGAAGAACAATAAAAAAACATCTAGTTTTCCGGTCATTATCGGCAGCGTAGTCGGAGGAGGGTCTCTTCTAGTCTTGATCTTGGGTTTCTTGATTTTCCGGCGACGGAGGAGAGTGAAAGACTTGGGCTCAACACAGCCCAAGTCGTCGTGGGTCCCCTTATCCGACGGTTCAAAGTCCACAAAAGCCAGCGGTGCATCACTACCGTCTGATCTATGCAGACGCTTTTCACTTGAGGAGATCACAGCAGCTACATGCAACTTCGATGACAATTTTGTCATCGGGGTAGGAGGATTTGGTAATGTGTATAAGGGCCACATCGACAACGGTGCAACCACCGTTGCGATCAAACGATTGAACCCATCATCAAATCAAGGGGCCCGCGAGTTCCAAACAGAGATCGGTATGCTATCGAAGTTACGCCACCTCCATCTGGTGTCGTTGATCGGTTATTGCAATGATAACCGTGAAATGATCTTGGTGTATGATTATATGGCCCACGGGACCCTCCGTGATCATCTTTACAAATCAAAGAAACAACCCCTTCCGTGGAAGCAACGCCTTCAGATTTGCATTGGCGCAGCAAGGGGACTGCATTATCTCCACACAGGTGCGAAACGCACAATCATTCACCGTGATGTGAAGTCCACCAACATTTTATTGGATGAGAAATGGGTGGCTAAGGTTTCTGATTTCGGGTTATCCAAACTGGGTCCCAAGGATGTGGGTCATAGCCACGTCAGTACAGTGGTGAAGGGCAGTTTCGGGTATGTTGATCCAGAATATTATAAACGACAACAATTGACAGAAAAATCCGACGTGTACTCATTTGGGGTTGTTTTATTTGAGGTTTTATGTGCTAGACCAGCCATAATTCCAAATTTTCCCAAGGAGCAAGTGAATTTGGCTGAGTGGGCCCGAAATTCTTATAGAAAAGGTACTCTTGATCGGATTGTTGATCCTAATCTAAAGGGTGAGATTGCGCCAGAGTGTTTGAGGAAGTTTGGCGAAGTAGGTGATAGTTGCTTGCGTGATAATGGGATCGATCGTCCAGGAATGAATGATGTTGTGTGGGGCCTTGAGTTTGCTCTGCAACTTCAAGTGGCTGCTGAGAAGATTGGTCACGGTGGTGGTGGGTTGCTCCCGGCGGCGTTGGTCAGTCCCTCTGCTCCTCTTCTATATGGAGAGGCAACGACCACAGATGATGATGAAGTATTTACTGGGTCAGTCGAAAACGCGTCAAGATCAACGGTCAGCACTGAGGGATTGAAGTCGGGGGCTGTGTTCTCTGAGATTATGAATCCCGGTGGACGTTGAGAAAGTGAATGTTCTTCGGGTGGGTCCTCCGTGGGGTCCAGATTTTTGGTCTTCACGTTGACTGACTTCTGAAAGATAAAGTAGCTTATTATAGATAGTCTTCTAGTTTAGTCTGTTATAAATGTTGTAAATAGGACAAAAGAATAAAGGAAGTTTTTAATTTTTGTCAATTAGCTAAATGTTGTGTTTAATAACTAACTGATGATGCCAGAAGAAAATATACTGTTCGCACCATTCAGGTTAGGTTGGCTACCCTGGTTCCTGTTAAAAAAAAATAATTTTAAATAAGTTTATTTGAGCAACTTAAAATTTAAATAAATATGGAACTCATACCTCAAAATTGGTGGAACCGAGTTTAAACGCGTTCTCTTCTACGAGGAGATGAACATCGTATATTTATTTGTTTAAAATCATAAAATATTGAATGAGAAATTATGTCTCAATGTGATTTATCCGAACGCGAATTGTAATTAAATTTTCAATCGCAATTTAAAATCCAAACAAAATTTTAAATTTTTTGCCGGTTGCTTTGAATTTGGCGCTAAAATTGGGTATGTTCATTCCAAAATTCCAGAGGTGTCTTTTGCCTGTTTAATTTGAAAGAGTGTATATCTTCAATCCCGAATAGTAGCATCCCATGTCTCTTTAGACAATCTGAACAACTACCAAGAGTTTATAAATAGACTGCCTTCAAACCATTTTCAATCTATCCCAATTCTGAATTTAGTATTCAGAGTTTCTTCTCTCTCTCTGTGCATATTGCTGCATTAGTTTTTCTTTTCAGTTTAAGAACCTTTATTACAGTGGACTAACTCGGCTCTTTAGATGGGTGAACCACTTAATTTCTTGTACATTCTAACTCACTTTGCATTACACGTCTAACACACCTCATCAAGAGCTCATTCTACTCTTCTCCCTCACGTTTTTCTATTTTTACGCCATCAAGTACTATGGAATTCATAGCTCGGTTAGAAGTAGAGCTTGAGCTCAACCCAGTATGAGTTTTCAAGTATATATTAGTGGCGAAATCGAGCCCAACTTTTCAGCAAAAAAGATTTAAGAACTAACTGTAGAACTTAGTAATTAATCCTCATGTTATTTTAAACATCTTTCAAAATTTATTTAATCAACCATAAAGTTTAATTCTTCAAAAAATCTATTAGCAAAGAGAGAAAGAAAGAGAATGCATATAGCCTGGAGTTATTTGTGTATAGTTTTGGGGTTGTTCACATTTTGAATAGAGTTTGCTTGGTAGTAAAATAAGAATTATTTATAGATAAGCAACCTATTTAAGTCGAGCTGAATTTTTTTGAGATATACGTTACTCAAATTCGATTTGTTTTTGAAAGGAGTTCAAAATTTTGATTAAAATTCAGTTTATTTAATAATATTAATAAGTTAAAAGTGAGGCGGACTTGAACTACTCAAATCATTTAACAATCCGAGCTAAAGCAAAACCTACCTCAAACACGTATTGGGTTAAAGACCATAGTAGCCTAAACACATTTTTTTTTCTTTCTCCTTATAGAATGTAATAACCCGAAATTATCCAATATCCGCTCACTTTAACTCTCATATTTTTCGTCAATTTTTTGAATCATAAACCGTTAATTATGAATTTAAGTGGCATTCAACATATATAAATTAATCAATCCAGAGATTTCTAAGTCCACGTAGTCTTCTACGATTACCTTTCTTCCCTATGAGCTCTCACCACTCACCACTCACCTCTCACCTCTCACCACAATCAAGCACTTTCTCAATCAAACATCAAACTATGCTAACGTATAATACTATTTGGGTCTAATCATATTTTTTATTCTTTTTCGTTAAGAGCAATGTTATTGTGACATAATTTGGGGACTTAATGATTATAGCCATTAGATTGTCAGTGGGTTCTAACATTAAATTATCACTGGGTTCTAACACTATCATCCAATGATCATAATGCATTAAGTCCCTAAATTATGTCTCACTAGTATTAGTGTTTCGTTAAATATAGTAATTGTTCAAAATTGCCGGAATTCACTCTTTTAAATAGGATTTGGATTCTCATAGTTTTTTTCAATTTCTATTAATTGTAGATCACTCTTCGTCAATTTAAAGGCGAATCACATTGATGGTGTGGTTTACACGATTGAGTGGCTAAGTTCGGGATTCAGAAAAAGGGAAATGGACTTAAAATTTGTTAAAAACGATCATGGGGATTCATTGGGACATCTAGTTAAAGCTACTAGGCTCGTAGTGTTAAACAGTCAATCACAGAGACAATAACAATCAGTGAAAATTGATAGATAAGAGATTTATAGTGGTTTACCAGCTCAAAAGCTTAGATAATTCACTTCAATAGAGTCTTTTGCTCCTGAGAGAGTTTGCTATTATTTGAAGAAGATTACAAAGTTTTTGCAGAAAGTAAACTCTTAGGCATGTCTACAAAACGTGGGATTGATCCTTATTTATAGTGTTATCCACGTGATTTCTGCGTAATCATCGTAATCCTTGTGTAACGGTTGTGATCTATGCGCTATCATCGTAATTCCCTTGGGGTCTTTGCGACTCATAAGGTTGGATCTTTGGCCGATAAAAGCTGTATTCCTGGAGTGAGATGTGATCTTCCAAAAAGTGTGAGATGTTGTTGTCGTAGTGTGCATGGGGGTCACGTCGGCAATGGTTATCGACCTGGAAGACCTAAGATGGGATTTGAACTTGAAGATCCGAACTGGGGTTGAGATGTCCGAGTTGAAATGCCAGAGTCCAACGTCGTCATGTGGGGCCCCTATTAGAGGCAAGTTCCTGATCTACTTCTAGTCCGAGCTTAGACTTAACTAATTTTTAGTATCATCATACATAATACAAATGAATCTTGCAGGGACGAATCTAGAATGGGACAGTTGCCCCTACTGCAATTTTAAAAAAATTTAGGGTCTATTTGAAAATTTTACGCCACTACTAGTTTAATGATGGCCATTCATTTCTCATCCACATTTTAATACTTGAGCTGTGTGATCAATCTTTATATCATTCTCGTAGTGGCGTGCCAAACATTAAACTTTGACCGGAGGATTTCACACGACAGTGCAAACTCCCTTATTGAGCACTTATGGTATCTTGCCTGGTGACCAGAACAAAGTAGGTGAATAGGAGAAAGAAGCCATAGGGGCATCCCTCTATTCCTCTTTTCCTTTATCTTAGATTGAATTTGACTACGGTATTGAAGAAATAATTTTTGTATTGTATGTCTAACTTTTACCACTGTAATGAGTTTTTTTATAATTTTTGTGGGTTATTTTACTATTTTAATGGGTGTTTTTATAACTTTTGTGGGTTATTTTACAACTAAAAAATTTATTATTTTTGTAGGTGATTTATCACTTTTATGTGTGTTTTTATCACATTTGCAGTAACTATTTTTATCACTTTTTTTTTATACAAAAAAATTTATCATATTTGTGGGTGTTTTTGCTATATTTATAGATGTTTTTATCACACTAGTTGGTGTACACGTGCGTTGCACGTATACCATTTTGAGTGTCTTTCATAGTAGTGATTTCTGTAAACTTGTTTGAACATTGGACTCTTTAGACGCATTATAGCTCATATATACATAGAGTGTGTTTGGGTAATGGGGTGGGATAGGGTAGGTTTTTTTTTTTTTTATATCCTAACCAATCCAAGCCAAACTCACTCATCCACTTTAAAACTCTAACCCAAGATTATATCCGATCCCTAACCTTTGTTTGGGAAATCAATGTAAAATTCAGTGGGCCCCATAGATTACACAAATAATTTTGTAATAGTTTACCATTTTACCCATGACTCTATCCATTCCAATCATATCCTATGTTTGGACTGGTGGATTATCCTAATAAAATTATACAGTTTTTACATATACATAAAAACATATAAAAATTATATATGACTTAGACCCATTGTTTAATTTTTTGATTTTATTTCAATAGATAGTATAATTATATACTAATTACAATTTTTTAAGAAAAAATTAAATTTTTATTTTTAATTTTATTTCAATAAATGATACAATAGAATATGAATTTTGATTATAAAATTTAAAATATTTGATATTTATTTTTGATTGGAGTATTTTTTGTCAAAGTATAATATTTTAAATTTAAGGAGTCTGAATATTATATATCTACTACAAACTTCAGGAGTCTAAATGTAATTTATTAACTAATATATTTATTTTGAGGGGTCTAAGTGTTACGTACGTATAAACTTGAGAGAGTTTATGTATAATATTTTAAATATTAAGGGGTCTGAATAATTAAATAACAAATTTCAGGGGATTTAAGTGTAATTTTTAATCCTTTTTTATATCAAATATATCAAACCCAGAAGCAGAACCATTCATCTGCATCTCCCCATATACATCCCACCGCCACCATTAAACCCACCACCACCGCCATATGAACTCACTGATCCATCTCTCCCACCACCTCCACCTCCACTCCCATCTTTCTCCCCTTGTCTACCACCACCCATCGAGCTCTTCTCCTCTTCGCCAAATATACTTTCAACGCAACCGAAACACCACCACCACCACCACTACAATAGAAAAACCCACCACCACCACCACTACAATCGAAAAACCCACCACCACCACAATAGAAACACCCACCACCACCACTACCTCTGTATCCATGGCGATACTCTCCGATTACGAAGAAGATCACAATCTGACGATCGTCCCACTGTGTAGCACGAAGAAGAGGGGCTAATTCTAAGAAGACAAGTAGATCCTCATACGAAGATCACTGTGCAGCACCTTCGTCCCATGGATGCTTAACCTGATAGCGAAGGAGAGGGCAAATTGGTCAGATGGATGCTTAACCTGCTGCCTAGGTTTGTAACCCATGGGAGGGGTGGGTTAATTGTAACCAGTGTAGGGGGGTTATGGACCACTGTAGCAACCGGGTCAAGGCTTGACCCGGGATTGTTATCCAGCCTCAAAAAATGCTTCCCAAACAAAGGATAAATGGGACCCATCACCTTATTTAGCAATCCTTATGGTGTTAACCCCCTTTATCCTATTACCCAAACACACCCATAGGATGTTCTGCTTGTGGACCATTTAAACCACCCATGGCTCAAGTGTCTAGTATATACCATTGACAGTCCTTAATCATGTATCTAATAAGACATTTCGATGATCAAACTAAAAAGTCGTGGGATTAGATAATGAGTGCAATCCCAAAATTGCAAATATATCTCACAAATGAAGAATAAAAGCTCAGACAAACGCAATTTATTACTATTCAAGCTATAAACGAATGGTCTAAATTTGGGTTATTTGTAATCACAAAAGCATGGTCTTGGCATGTGACATATGGAGTATTCATAAAATAAGCCTCATGGCAGTCATCTTACTATTGCAACAGAACAATATTGTTTTAAAGTTGACGCTAACAATGATTGTATCCATTCATTTGAGGCAGTCTACTTGAGCCATTAAGCATATTTGCCAAATGAGAAAATTTATTTTTGATTGTTAGTTTCTATAATAAGGTGGCAAACTTCCCATCAACTCAATTGCAAACAAGAATTATTCTGAATGTGAATTTTTAATAACATTTAGAAGTGGTGTTTGCACAATGTTTATAGTAACAAGAAGTGTATAAGCTTACCATGGTTGCCTGTAGAAATTTAATCGACGCTCTTTCTCAGCACTACGACTTGCTTCCCCTGCTACAAGCTTCAGATCTCTGCCTTGAGATTCAATCAAAGTATTGATAAATTCCACTGGTGATTGGCTGAATCCAAGAAAGAATGCTCGTCTCCTGCGATGCTCATGGATCTTCCTTATGTCAGTACAAATACTAATATGAAGTCATCATTGACCAGTAATAGTTTAGGTTGAAGGTTGATGTAGCAAGGATAATAATTGATTTATCTATAGAAAAAGACATATACTACTCAAATGGAAGGAGTTATAAGAGTTATCTCCTACAACTCTGCATCATTTTCTTTTGATCACCACAACTTCCTAAGTGTTAGTTTCTATATTGATTGAGTGCTTTAATTCTTTGAAGTCCTGCCCCATATTGATCCCAGATTTTGTGTGAAATAATTCAAAGTCAATGTATGTTCTTTGTTCCTCTGTTTAATTTAAAAACTAGTTTCACTGTTGCACCTTGAATTTTAAGATAGAATAACAATAATGAGCTGTACATCACAAATTGGCTGCTCATCGCTGTTGCACCTTGAAAAAAATAGAATGTGACAAGACAAGATTATGAGTGATATTGTCCGAGTTTGATGATTCTTTGTGAGTTTATGGGTTAAGTTATTTTGCTTGTTTAAAAGTATTAAGATGATTAGCCAATCCCAAATAGTTTGTCTAAGGCTTTGTGTAGTTGTATCAGTTTCAAGATGGTATCCCAAATTCCTATGATATTTGGACAATGAAATTGTGGGTCTTACAATGTGAAAGTGTTAGTCATGTGGTAAAGGTTCCATGAGGCATTTGATATTAGTACATTATGTTGTGCTCTATGTGATAAAAATGTGGAAGTGCATGTTCTAGAATAATGCTTTGTGTGAACTGCAACAAATCAAAAATTACTAAAATGAATTTTTTTGGAGTGCTTGAAGATTTTAATTAAGAGTCTAGGTTTATTTTAATTAATGACGGATGTATTTTTATTTTTTACTTGTATTTTTTACTTTCTAAAAACAACATTGTGCATCTAGCGACGATCAAAAACAACGGATAAGTTAGCTTTACCTAAAAAAAACATGGATGATGGATGGAGAAAACACCAGCATAAATAGAATAATAAACTGAATCAAAAACGAATTCACAAACAAGAAAACATCAGCATAAATCATATCTAATTCAGTAATAATTCAAACAAAAAACAAACCAAAAATTCAGAACTAATAATTTTAACACAGTAGTTACCTAGTAAGAGGGAGAGGGTGGAGCTCCTCTAGCGGTGGAAAGCTTGAAGAAGAAACAGTTTTGCTATGTAGAGTATAATGCCAAGACACAACAGGCAGCAAACGTCTGTCAGAGAGGGGCGAAGGGTGCTGGCAAATAGGATCTGCAATGTGATTTCATTGTTGATATTATAGATTACAGGAGGCACATCAAAGGAAATACAAGAACAAAGTGTTGTGCACTGGGTGGACTTTGGATAACATCACATCCATTATTCTTAAACAAGAAAAAAACACACACACGAGAGAGAGAGATGTCCTTTTGTTGATATTCTGTATAGTATTTTAATTAGAATAATCAACATATTAGATAGAAAAAAAATTCTACAGAAGAAAAGAATTATCAACAACACTCCAAAGTCAGATATGTGAAAATGCAGGGCAGAAAGAGATAGAGAGACAGATAGGGAAGCTGAAGATGTGGGGTTGTGAATTTGTAGGAGACAGAGAGAGAGAGAGAGAGAGAAAAAAAAAAGGAGAGAAAGTAGGAGAGAGGGAGAAGGTGTAATAGCTAAGAAGTAAATCCCAGGGTAATGAATTTGAGAAAGGAAATAGGGAGAAAAAGATAGAGACACAGAGAAGGAAGATGAAGAGAAGCGGCTGTTAATTTGTAGGAGAGAGAGAAAAAAAGGGAGAGAAAGTAGGAGAGAGAGAGAGAGTGTAACGACTATGTGAATGTATAGAGGAAATAGGGAGAGAAAGAGAGAAGAGAGAGAGAGAAAATAGGAACAGAGTGATATAGGATTTGAGGGAGACAGGTTAACGCGTGGAAGTAGAGGATATGAATGACATAATTAAAATGTTAGAGGATAAAATTGAAAATAAAATGTTTTTCACATATGCTGGCTTTTTAAAGTAACTAGTTGATGCACACGTGCGTTGCACGTGGACTATTTTGAATATCAAATATTACATATTATTGATAAAAATTATGAACTATCATCAACCATATGAAAAGGTACGTGTTAGTTGGTTTACATGTTTCAATGTTTACCAAAAAATTAAGAGAGTTAATAACCAAAAATCAAGATCAATAGTTCACCCAAGAACCTTAAAATTTAGGACACTTCAATGAAACCAGAGGAGAATATCGGCAATGTTTCTAGATTTACATAATTCGGGAACTCTTAATTTGCAAATGTTCGAACTGATCAACCTATACAATAGCAAAAGCTCCAGTCTACATAGTACCACAAAATAACTGACCCTAAATACTTAGTCACATTATCCCATAATAAGCATAGGGGGTAATGTTAACTACATAGATTTAAAATAAGAAAATAAGAAAAAGTAACATATCTAAAATTATATTCATACCTAATACCTAGTCCAATTCTTTAAATGGACATTTCAGTGAGGGTGCCTCTCCGAAGCATGCTCAGTACATGACTTGCTTCCTTTAATTACATTGCCACACAAGCCTACGAAGAAAATGCATTAATATCCTCCGATTGACCGATCTCAAGCCCCTGTAATCCACTTGTAAGCTCTTAATGCCTTGCTTTTAAGGCATACGAAGCAGCTTTATGAGTTTGCAGCTTATTGTTGGCAGTACATTTAAATATTCTGACCAATTTGTTTCTGAAATTTCTTGCTCAAATGCTATCATCTATTGGGTAGTCGTCAAAACACCGTGTATAAAAGCAGTTTCACAACGCTACTATCTTGGGACATTATTTGTGTCATGTTATAAAATTTTAAGCTCTTAATGCCTTGCTTTTAAGGCATCCAAAGCAGCTTTATGAGTTTGCAGCTTATTGTTGGCAATACATTTAGATATTCTGACCAGTTTGTTTCCGAAATTTCTTGCTCAAATGCTATCATCTATTGGGTAGTCGTCAAAACACCGTGTATAAAAGCAGTTTCACAACACTACTATCTTGGGACATTATTTGTGTCATGTTATAAAATTTTAAACAGGAATTAGGACAACAGAAAACCCAAAAAATATTCTAGCCACCTCAAAAAACAACAAATTAATTGATTGAGTTCAAAAAAAGAGGAAAAACTGAAGCTTACTTCCCAGAGAACCTTGTTTTTCTATGATTTATCGATACGTCTACTTGTCGAGTCTCGGTAGGCTTCTTTGTTGTCCCTTTATGAACAATGTTCACAACAAATTAACAGACACTTGCACATAGACACATTAGACTCTGAAAAGAAGCTCGAGTAAATAAGTTGAAGAGAAAGTAGTGTTGCCGCTTGTTTATCACAACCAATAGTTTTGTAAATGATAGTGATGCATTCCCAGTGGCTAGAATTTCTTGGGGTTCAAGGTAAATATCATGTGACAGGCTCTTAGCACATGTATCATGCCACAGACTTGCAACAAACTAACATCGAAATTTGTGTGTTGCAACGAAACAATTTTACATGTTTTTTTAGCTCAATCAAATAAATTTTGTTGAAGATTTGATTTCCATGTCAAAGATTCACATTAAACATTTGAAATTGGAGTCTTTCCATTTGAACCTATATCACATTAAAACTACAATCTAGTTCATATCATTAGTTTGAAGGCATATCCAACTCTTTTGAGATCTACTTGAATGAGAGGTGGATGATGACATGGAGGGTAATGAATAATGAGGAAGCATATCAAAATAGAGATATCCTAGTCTTTCAGTTTCCTTCTATTTCTCTAAATGTACTATCGGGGTGATTTTTCTTTTCTTACAAAGGCCATACCAATGCTAATAACTTTCTAAAGACAAACTACTTAATGAGTCTGAATGTATGTGTACTGAAAATAGCTTTTGAAGATTTAGCCATTTGATTGTAATCACCATTTCTCTTTTATGGCAAATAAATGGCTTTAGAAGAATGTTTTGAAATATTGAAGTGTGCAAGTTGAATGCTAAAATTGCAGTGGAACTGACTTTTTTCTCAAAGATAAGGGGAAGTAAATTTACCTATCCTCCTGCAGTAGCTTACTCCGCTGCTCCATCTTTACATGACTATGTTTTTCATCTTGAAGTGCAGCAACTAACCTTTCAAAACCAACTCTCCCAGCTTCATAGTTGTTGTTGTTTACAACTTAATAGATAAAAAATATCTTGACGTAAACAAGATCATCTAATACAATACCCAATTATTTAAGAACTTGCTCAAATCAGATCAGTATAATGCAGCTGGATAGTTTAAACACTTTCAGTGGAACATTGCATGGATGAAGTCCAAATTAAATATTACAGTTGATAAAAGAGAGGTACCAGAAAATTCATGACACACATTGTCGTTAGAAACCTAAACTCTCTTAAGGCAAGATAAAAACTATCCAAAAGAAAGCATGAGTCCAACACTTCAAAATTTCTTAAAGTAGCTTTTTTCTCCCAGTGTATGATGATATAATTTCATTCCTGTCCACTGAGTTGTTCTGGCTAATGACAATAGCCTGAACTTCAGAATAAAAAATGGATGCACACATGTCAAATCATTGGGTGTCAAAAATTATATTTTATTTCTCTTGATTTCAAAGATAAAAGTTTTTAAACGTCAGAATTCTAGTAAGGGCCGGTGAGTATGTTAGAAAAGAGAGAGCAATAAAACTTCAAATTTTGAGGTTTTGAGTGCCCAAAAAACTTGTTTGAATGCAATTTTTTACCACAACGTCCACAAGGCATCATAACATTCTAATTTTGAGGTTTTGTACCCGATAAAATCTTAACCATGCACAATCTTTGAACCACAATTCCCAAAGAGCCGATTAGTACCTCAGACTATATGAATTCCGAAGGTCCATTTGGCTGCCAAAGAAAAATAGGGGAAAAGAAAATAAATTCTGAATTCAGAAGATTATGTGTGATGTAAGACATCATATCTTTCCCACTTTCATTCATCTTTCCTAAGGATCAAAATTTTATTTTGGTGCATTGTTTCAATCACCTAAAAAATGGAAACGTTTCAGAAATATTTTGATCCATTTCAAAAACATAATTGAAACGAATAAAAAATTTGATAATTATTTTTTTAAAACATTGATCGAAATAGACTAAAACATCTTGAAGCACCTTAAAACCGACAAGAAAACTATAATTTTTCCTATAATGTTAGTAAAGCCAACACCAATTGTTACATAATCAAAATTTTCTTTTCATGCCAAAAAATTGGAGAGACCTAAACCCATACCCAAAATTTATCCCCTTTGCATAAGCAATGGGGATTGCCACTAAGAAGTCGTCATCATCAGTATCCTCATCAAAGTGATGATGGATGATATTTTTGTTCCAAACAACCAAGTCTATGCATACAAAAAACTGGAACAATAGAATTTGAAAAGACAGCTGCTAAAACCTCAAATAAACACCATAAAGTAGCTATTTTCTGGACAATAACCAACATATGAAATTTAAAAGTCAAGACGCAATTTAGAAAGAGGTCTGACTTAGCCGCACATATATATCACAGTGAGTGGCAAATTCAACAGATCACAAGAGGAACCTTTTTCCCGTTCGGCCATAAAGTAGCTATTTTCTGGACAATAACCAACATATGAAATTTAAAAGTCAAGACGCAATTTAGAAAGAGGTCTGACTTAGCCGCACATATATATCACAGTGAGTGGCAAATTCAACAGATCACAGGACGAACCTTTTTCCCGTTCGGCCGATAACGCCTGGAACAAATTGTTCATGCAAACTTCCGAAGCACCCCAAGTATGTGAAATGCCAAAAATCCTAACTCAAATATGATAAAACCCTGATTGTTCTTTTTACATTTACAAATTCTACAATAAGCACACTAATTGATCAGCTAATAAAAAAGTATCAAATTCAACTATATAAATTGATGAAATACAACTCACCTTAAACCTTATACCGCTATACATGAATGTTTTTCTATTTGTTTGCTAATTCACCGAAGAAAATGCAATGAGAAACACGGAGAGGCAAATAGGGAAAAGGGGAAGTGTTTAATTGAAGTATGGAAGTTGAAAGACATTAATCGATTCAAGTTCCAGCTGGTTATGAATAAAGTTAGGATATATTCACTTTAGATCAGTTACTATTGATGAAGCTTCCCTCAAGAAAAGGAACGTATGCAATGAGAAACACGGAGAGGCAAATAGGGAAAAGGGGAAGTGTTTAATTGAAGTATGGAAGTTGAAAGACATTAATCGATTCAAGTTCCAGCTGGTTATGAATAAAGTTAGGATATATTCACTTTAGATCAGTTACTATCGATGAAGCTTCCCTCAAGAAAAGGAACGTATGCAATGAGAAAGACGGAGGGGCAAATAGGGAAAAGGGGAAGTGTTTAATTGAAGTATGGAAGTTGAAAGACATTAATCGATTCAAGTTCCAGCTGGTTATGAATAAAGTTAGGATATATTCACTTTAGATCAGTTACTATCGATGAAGCTTCCCTCAAGAAAAGGAACGTATGCAATGAGAAACACAGAGAGGCAAATAGGGAAAAGGGGAAGTGTTTAATTGAAGTATGGAAGTTGAAAGACATTAATCGATTCAAGTTCCAGCTGGTTATGAATAAAGTTAGGATATATTCACTTTAGATCAGTTACTATCGATGAAGCTTCCCTCAAGAAAAGGAACGTATGCAATGAGAAACACGGAGAGGCAAATAGGGAAAAAGGGAAGTGTTTAATTGAAGTATGGAAGTTGAAAGACATTAATCGATTCAAGTTCCAGCTGGTTATGAATAAAGTTAGGATATATTCACTTTAGATCAGTTACTATCGATGAAGCTTCCCTCAAGAAAAGGAACGTATGCAATGAGAAACACGGGGGGGCAAATAGGGAAAAGGGGGAAGTGTTTAATTGAAGTATGGAAGTTGAAAGACATTAATCGATTCAAGTTCCAGCTGGTTATGAATAAAGTTAGGATATATTCACTTTAGATCAGTTACTATCGATTAAGCTTCCCTCAAGAAAAGGAACGTATGCAATGAGAAACACGGAGAGGCAAATAGGGAAAAGGGGAAGTGTTTAATTGAAGTATGGAAGTTAAAAGACATTAATCGATTCAAGTTCCAGCTGGTTATGAATAAAGTTAGGATATATTCACTTTAGATCAGTTACTATCGATGAAGCTTCCCTCAAGAAAAGGAACGTATGCAATGAGAAACACGGAGAGGCAAATAGGGAAAAGGGGAAGTGTTTAATTGAAGTATGGAAGTTGAAAGACATTAATCGATTCAAGTTCCAGCTGGTTATGAATAAAGTTAGGATATATTCACTTTAGATCAGTTACTATCGATGAAGCTTCCCTCAAGAAAAGGAACGTATGCAATGAGAAACATGGAGGGGCAAATAGGGAAAAGGGGAAGTGTTTAATTGAAGTATGGATGTTGAAAGACATTAATCGATTCAAGTTCCAGCTGGTTATGAATAAAGTTAGGATATATTCACTTTAGATCAGTTATTATCGTTGAAGCTTCCCTCAAGAAAAGGAACGTATGCAATGAGAAACACGGAGGGGCAAATAGGGAAAAGGGGAAGTGTTTAATTGAAGTATGGAAGTTGAAAGACATTAATCGATTCAAGTTCCAGCTGGTTATGAATAAAGTTAGGATATATTCACTTTAGATCAGTTACTATCGATGAAGCTTCCCTCAAGAAAAGGAACGTATGCAATGAGAAACACGAAGAGGCAAATAGGGAAAAGGGGAAGTGTTTAATTTTAGTATGGAAGTTGAAAGACATTAATCGATTCAAGTTCCAGCTGGTTATGAATAAAGTTAGGATATATTCACTTTAGATCAGTTACTATCGATGAAGCTTCCCTCAAGAAAAGGAATGTATGCAATGAGAAAGACGGAGGGGCAAATAGGGAAAAGGGGAAGTGTTTAATTGAAGTATGGAAGTTGAAAGACATTAATTGATTCAAGTTCCAGCTGGTTATGAATAAAGTTAGGATATATTCACTTTAGATCAGTTACTATCGATGAAGCTTCCCTCAAGAAAAGGAACGTATAAGCAATGTGAGTAGGCAGGATATAAGAGACATTAGTAGTTTTAATAGGGTTAATATTGTCAAACAAAAGTTTTTCCTTTATTCTGACTTTTTATAGTAGTATAGATATAGATTTATAAATATATTTTTTTCGCTATAGTAATGAAATCCCTTGGATTTATTAACCTCGTAGAGAACAACCATTGGGATAGAGTCTCAAGACTGTTAGTGAGACCTAGTTTATTGACTTATTTTACCGACATAATTCACTATAATTATTGGATTGATTATAGATTTAATTAAACATTAAAACTTAGTGTTAATCTAACAATTACAATAAAGTCACATTATTAGGGTTACAAATTAAGTCAGAATTTTAAATCCAAAAGCATTACTCTTAAACTAACTTTTGAGTTGAACTCAATAAGTAATATCATTGTTATTTAGAAAATTAACTTAATTTGTTGACCTAATAATGTGACAATGACGTGGTTTAATAATGTTATTATGATTACAACTTTTAAATTTTTTATTGAGACTCTACGACATATATATCATTATATTAAAAAATTATATCAATTTTTTAAATCTGAATAGCATTACTTGAATTCTAAAATTTTTCTAAAAGTTGGTCATTTGAACTCCCATAAAAATATCATTGATGAATTTGGAAAGCAGGCCTTGTGGAAAAAATATGAAAGCTGACTTGGGTACGTGTTATAGCCGCCCATGAATCAATCCAAAACCAAAGACTTCCGAGTCCACGCAGTCTTTACCGGTACTTTTCTTCTATACATAACCTCTACTTCTTCATCACCATTACCCTTCAGCTTCATCATCAGTCAACAGACTCACCACCATCATACACCATATCTTTCAAAGCTCATACGACGGTTACCACCCATGTTCACCATAACTCTAAACATCTCCTTCTTTCTCTACCTCCTCTTCTCCACCACCACCGCCGCCGCCATTGGCGACACCGCCAACGCGCCACCTTACATTCCAAGCGACTACTTTCTCCTCGACTGTGGTTCATCTTCTAGTTCTAACGATACCTCTCGCCGAACCTGGGACGGAGATGCCCGCTCCAAATTCTCGACGTCAAACATTTCAAACACATCTTTGGAATCTACAGCATCCGAGCAAAACCCTTCTGTCGATCAAGTCCCCTACATGACTGCTCGTGTCTTTCACTCTCAATTCACCTACACCTTCCCAGTCTCTGCTGGACCAAAATTCATTCGTCTCTATTTCTACCCAGTTAATTACTCTGACCTGGACATAGCCAACTGTTTTTTCTCCGTCACCTCCGGCGGCTACACCCTCTTAAGCAACTTCAGTGCCTTCCTCACTGTCTCTGCCATGAAACCTGATGATACCTAGAAAAAAGCTCTAAGTATGAGCTCGGACATGGAGGTCAGACAAGGAGGTCAGACACAGTAACCAGGGCTCTGCAATCCAGACCTCAAGCTCTCCTCAAAGAAAACAAACGGGAAATTGAAAGGGAAACAGCTGGCTAGTGAAGGACATCCTCAAAGCAATGAAAAGTTATAATCAAGGCACAAAACTCTCAACTAACCAAGATCCTCTCCCAAAAATCAAGGAAGATCCCATGGATGAAGGGCAAAGATCTCGGTGAAAATCCCTTAGAGATAGGAATTACACTATAAATACGGTACAGCGCCTCAATCAAAGGGCAGAGAACCCTACTGGCATCAAAGGCACCTTGTAAAACATTTTCTAAATGAATATAGATTCTAGGAGCAAGAGACTCCATTGAAGAGTGGACTAGCCGAGCTCCCAAGCCGGTGAACCACTATATTTCTACGTGTTACACACACCACAGCTCGGACAACTAGAGCATTCAACCACCAATTCACGGGCCTTGTAGCTCAGATCTGTTCCTAGCAATTATACTCTAACTTGCTGCTCATTCACGTGAAATAACACCATCAGTTTGGCGCCGTCTGTGGGAACGACTGTTCCTATTACAAATAAGCTGATTTCTCAGTGACTGATGGTAACAACTCGAAACATGAGCAGAAGTCAAACAAACCCACCACGAAGGCAGGATCAGCAGGAAGCCACCAACGGCAGACAACCCGAGAACGTCCAAGAGACTAATTCCCCCATTAACAACGAGATGGAAGCCCTTCGCCTCGTCAACCAACGTTTGCTAAGGGAAAACGCAGAACTATCGAAGCTCATACAACGCCCAAAGGAGGCACGACCGGCCCAAGAAGGCCAGAGTAATCCCCCTCACAGGGAACGACGACACTTAGACCCCCTTGGAAAGGCCAACGAAGGAGTGGAAAGCAGCCAGGCTAGGGGGCATATTCCTTACATACCCCCTAGGAATGGCCACAACGAAGAAGGGCAAAGTCAGAACGATGGGGGCGAGAGAGATGATTTTTTCCCGTACCAGCAGGACAGGAGAGAGCAGCACTGGGAGCAACGCTTCAAGGACATCCAGCAAGAGCTCAGCCATATGAAGGAGGCTGTAAAAAGCAAAGCTCCGGTTACAATGGACGCCCTAGTACAACAGACCGAGTCCCCATTCACCACAGGAGTGCTGCACTTCCCTCTCCCACCAAAATTCAGGATGCCACAAATAGAGGTCTTTGACGAAACGAAAGACCCCGTAGATCATCTCAACACATACAAGAACCAGATGGAGCTACATGGATACCAAGATCCTATACGCTGCAGAACCTTTGCCATCACGTTGAAAGGCTCTGCCCTAGCCTGGTTTAACAGGCTCCCACCAGCCTCGATCTCATCCTTTAGAGAGCTCTCCATAGCTTTTGTATCTCACTTTATAGGAGCTCGGATATACAGAAAGTCGAGCTACCACCTGTTGAATGTAAAACAGGGACCCAACGAGAACCTACGGTCTTATGTCCAAAGGTTCAATTCAGAATCCCTGAAGGTAGATATTCCAGATGATAAATTCGCTATCACTGCTTTCATTGCTGGATTAGCAGTGCAATCGAAGGATTTGATATTTTCTATATCAAAGAACCCGCAAGCAAGCATGACAGAGGTGCTGGCTAAAGCAGAAAAATATATTAATGGCGAGGAAGCCCTTCTCTCAAAGGTAGGGAGCTCATCCTCACAGAAGGAAAAAGTGAAGGAAAAAAATAAGAGGGATCGAAGTCCTAGGAAAGAAAGAGGACGAAATAGGTCCCCAAGAAGAGACAGGGATCGCTCCCCCAAGAGAAGGGAAGATGTCAGAGAACGAGACGAGCTCTTCAGCTCATGAACATCAGATGAGCTCTTCAGCTCATCAACTCAAGATGAGCTCTTCAGCTCATATACATCCGATGAGCTCTTCAGCTCATAAATTCAAAATGAGCTCTTCAGCTCATAAACATCTGATGAGCTCTTCAGTTCATAACTTGAGCCAAGCAGCTCATGATGAACTATTCAGCTCATAACTTGAGCCACGCAGCTCACGATGAACTATTCAGTTCATAACTTGAGTCAAGCAGCTCACGATGAACTCTTTAGTTCGTAACTTGAGCCACGCAGCTCACAACGAACTATTCAGTTCATAACTTGAGCCACGCAGCTCACGATGAACTATTCAGTTCATAACTTGAGTCAAGCAGCTCACGATGAACTCTTCAGTTCGTAACTTGAGCCACGCAGCTCACGATGAACTATTCAGTTCATAACTTGAGCCAAAGCAGCTCACGATGAGCTCTTCAGTTCGTAACTTGAGCCACGCAGCTCACGATGAACTCTTTAGTTCGTAACTTGAGCCACGCAGCTCACAACGAACTATTCAGTTCATAACTTGAGCCAAGCAGCTCACGATGAACTCTTCAGTTCGTAACTTGAGCCACGCAGCTCACGATGAACTCTTCAGTTCGTAACTTGAGCCACACAGCTCACGATGAACTATTCAGTTCATAACTTGAGCCAAGCAGCTCACGCTGAACTCTTCAGCTCATAATAAGAGCCACATAGCTCGCGCTGAACTATTCAGTTCATGATATGAGCAACACAGCCCACGAAGAACTCCAATAGTTCAGAAAAGAGCCCAGGAGCTCGGAATGGGCTATTTAATTCCTAAAAAGAGCCTTATAGCTCATAATGAATTCTTTAATTCCTTAAAAGAGCCCTGAAGCTCATGATGAGTTCCCTAGTTCATAAAAAGAGCCCGGCAGCTCATAAAGTCAATAATTTTGCTTTAAGAAGCACTGATGTACTTCTCGAAGCAACGGGAACTCGGCAACCGTAGGAAAAGCAGCAGCTCTCTGCACCTCGAGCTCATGCAAATCGAGGTTGATGTGCGGAAGTCTATCTCAATTCAGCATCGACTCATCCCCTGCCCAAGCTCGCTTGGGCCAAGGGCTGGGGGGCAACTGATGATACCTAGAAAAAAGCTCTAAGTATGAGCTCGGACATGGAGGTCAGACAAGGAGGTCAGACACAGTAACCAGGGCTCTGCAATCCAGACCTCAAGCTCTCCTCAAAGAAAACAAACGGGAAATTGAAAGGGAAACAGCTGGCTAGTGAAGGACATCCTCAAAGCAATGAAAAGTTATAATCAAGGCACAAAACTCTCAACTAACCAAGATCCTCTCCCAAAAATCAAGGAAGATCCCATGGATGAAGGGCAAAGATCTCGGTGAAAATCCCTTAGAGATAGGAATTACACTATAAATACGGTGCAGCGCCTCAATCAAAGGGCAGAGAACCCTACTGGCATCAAAGGCACCTTGTAAAACATTTTCTAAATGAATATAGATTCTAGGAGCAAGAGACTCCATTGAAGAGTGGACTAGCCGAGCTCCCAAGCCGGTGAACCACTATATTTCTACGTGTTACACACACCACAGCTCGGACAACTAGAGCATTCAACCACCAATTCACGGGCCTTGTAGCTCAGATCTGTTCCTAGCAATTATACTCTAACTTGCTGCTCATTCACGTGAAATAACACCATCAAAACCCGTTGCTTCCCTTAGAAAGGAATTCATCGTCAACGTTAGGGACAACAAGACACTGAACATAACCTTTTGGCCTTCTCCGAACTCTTACGCCTTCGTTAATGGCATTGAAGTCGTTTCAATTCCGGAAAATCTCTACATTCGCGGCAGTGATCATCAAATCCCACTAGTGAGCCAGAACCAAATGTTTTTCATTTATAACAGCTCTGCTCTTGAGACTCTCTATCGATTAAATGTTGGCGGTAATGAGGTCTCAATAACCGATGATACCGGAATGTTTCGTTTATGGCGTTCGGACGACGATTACAAATACGTAGCTTATGGGTTTACACCTCACATGGAAGTCGCAATCCGGTATACACAGGAGACACCACCTTACACTGCACCGAAGATCGTTTACACAACCTCAAGGACCATGGGCAAGGACAGTTTAAGTTACAATCTGACATGGAGATTTCCTGTTGATTCTGGGTTTTATTATCTTCTCAGACTCCATTTCTGCGAGATTCAATTGGAGGTGACCCTCGAGAACCAAAGGGTTTTTATAATATACATCAACAATCAAACGGCAGAGAGAAAAACAGATGTTATCCGCTGGAGTGGTGGCAGAGGAATCCCGGTGTTCAAAGACTACGTCATCAGGGTCAACGACCCAGATGGTCGCCGGAGCAAGCAAGACTTGTGGCTCGCTATGCACCCTAATCTCGACTCTAGACCTGAGTACGGTGATGCTATATTGAATGGTTTAGAAATCTTCAAATTGAGTGAAACAGACGGTAGTCTCGCGGGGGCAAACCCTGAACTTGTACTCAGTCCACCGCCGGGACCATTCACCTTGTCACCACAGAAGAAGACCAATAAAAAAACAGCTAGTTTGCCGGTCATTATCGGCAGCGTAGTCGGAGGAGGGTCTGTTCTAGTCTTGATCTTGGGTTTCGTGATTTTTCGGCGACGGAGAAGAGTGAAAGACTTGGCTTCAAAACAGCCCAAGTCATCACGAATCCCCTTATCCAGCGGTGCATCACTACCGTCTGCTCTATGCAGACGCTTTTCACTTGAGGAGATCACATCAGCTACATGCAACTTCGATGACAATTTTGTCATCGGGGCAGGAGGATTTGGTAATGTGTATAAGGGCCACATGGACAACGGTGCAACTACCGTTGCGATCAAACGATTGAACCCATCATCAAATCAAGGGGCCCGCGAGTTCCAAACAGAGATCGGTATGCTGTCGAAGTTACGCCACCTCCATCTGGTGTCGTTGATCGGTTATTGCAATGACAACCGTGAGATGATCTTGGTGTATGATTTTATGGCCCATGGGACCCTCCGTGATCATCTTTACAAATCAAAGAAACAACCCCTTCCATGGAAGCAACGCCTTCAGATTTGCATTGGCGCAGCAAGGGGACTGCATTATCTCCACACAGGTGCAAAACGCACAATCATTCACCGTGATGTGAAGTCCACCAACATTTTATTGGATGAGAAATGGGTGGCTAAGGTTTCTGATTTCGGGTTATCCAAACTGGGTCCCAAGGATGTTGGTCATAGCCACGTCAGTACATTGGTGAAGGGCAGTTTCGGGTATATTGATCCAGAATATTATAAACGGCAACAATTGACAGAAAAATCCGACGTGTACTCATTTGGGGTTGTTTTATTTGAGGTTTTATGTGCTAGACCAGCCATAATTTCAAATTTTCCCATGGAGCAAGTGAATTTGGCTGAGTGGGCCCGACTTTGTTATAAAAATGGGACCCTTGATCAGATTGTTGATCCTAATATAAGGGAGGAGATTGCGCCAGAGTGCTTGAAGAAGTTTGGCGAATTAGGTGATAGTTGCTTGCGTGGAAATGGGTTCAAACGACCAGGAATAAATGATGTTTTGTGGGGCCTTGAGTTTGCTTTGCAACTTCAAGAGGAGGCTGAGATGATGGGTCAAGGTGGTGGTGGTGGTGGGTTACTGCCGGCAGCCTTGGCCGGTCCCTCTACTCCCCCTCTGCATGGAGAATCAACGACCAACGATGATGAAAAAGTGTTAAGATCAACGGCCAACAGTGACAAATTAAGAAATAGGACTTTGTTCTCAGAGATCATGAACCCTATGGGTCGATGAGAAGTGAAATGTTCTTGGGGTGGGTCCTACGCGAGGTTCCAGATTTTTGGTCTTCACTTTGACTGACTTTTGAAAAGTAAGTATTTTATGTCATTTAGCTTACGTTAATGGTCTTCTTGTTTGAGTTATTTACTGCAATAGAATTGTTTTTTAAACTTATTTATCTATACACAATATTTTTGAATTTATTTATTAGACTACGATATTTTTTAAAAGTGGGGTTATTGATCTTGCTACTGTTTTACAATGGAGTTGTTGACTCCTTTTTTTTTAATTGAAAAAAATAAATTACAAAAATTACGAAGTCCTATATTGAGGACAATTTCAGCAGTTTGTGTGAACAAAACAATTGCTCTAATACAACGATTTAATATTTCTATTCAGGATCAGCGAACGTTGTTTCTTTCTTTAAGCTGCAAAGAAAGTCGACTTCACTCTGTTAGCATCGACAATTGACGGTAAGGATTTTGTTTGTTATTTATTTATTTTGCTTAAAACCCTCAAAACTTATAATACATACCCATGAGTTTTTGGTTGAATGATACTTCTTGCCTTGTGAATGATTTGCTTTCTTGAAGTTAAGGGTTCAAGTCTTATCTCCTTACCCCAAAAAAATATTTAAAAAAAATTATATTACATAAACCCTATTTGTATTGGAAATTATGTAATAATCTTTTATGATAAATCAAATGTATGTTAAAATTGTAATTTTATTCTAGCAATTTTTATCATTTACATTAAATGTATGTATAGTGTCACACTATGAAGTCACTCTATAGCAAATTTAAAAATTCGGTTTGGATAAATTTTCAAAATTTGGGGTAATGTTTGGATTCATTTTTCGTTGACATATTATTTATAAACTGTATTAATATATACATAAATACATATTTTATTATTCTATATCTTTATATAAAATTAATATATACATAATATGTAATAAATAAATAAAATATATATATATATTAAATGATATATCTATATAATAAATTAGTTAGATATTTGAACTTATGAGAGTATATTCTCCCTCTAAAATTTCACACACCCAACACACTTTTTCTCCCAAATTTCATAAACCCAACACACACTCCACAACACACAGCTACACACACTTCAACACAGAGCTGCACACACATACATAGGGATGGCAGTGGACCGGGGAAAAACGGGTATTCGTCCAAACCCGCCCCGTTTGGACCGGAGATGGACTATACGTATTGGACGGTGGACGTATACGGAAATACCCGTATAAACCCGTACGGGGATGGAGGTGGGGATGGACTTACCCTTACCCCCGCCCCGTCCCCGCCCCGCCCCCTCCCCATTACCCGTTAAAAATATATATATTATATATATATATATATATATATATATATATATATATACTCCTACTCAGTTAAAGGCTTAAAGCCTTAAAGCCCTAATTTATTCCCCAATTCCTCTTATCAGCCTTCACTCTTCAGCCGCCCGCCTCCCCCCATATCTCTCTCTCTTTCACTCTATCTCTCACGCATTCCTCTGATCACCCATCGCTGCACTCATCAAGTCAGCAGCTCCTCACAGGCGTTGGTCCTGCTCATCAGATAGACAGACACCCATCAGGCCATCACGCAGACTAAAACAAATTTTAAAGGTGAATGCTCTGCAAATTTTGTTGCCTTGATGTTTATATGAAATATCCCATCTGTGTGATTGTGTCCAGCTTTACTAAAAGAAATATGTATAATAAGAAATAGTCTATGGAGTGGTTGAAATAGTCTCACAATTTATGGTGTCCAATGTGTCTCTGTCGGTGTCATTTTCTCTCATTTACTGAAGCTTTAACAGGTTTGACTCTTCTCTTCTCCTTTCTTGTAATGGTGTGATTAAAAAAAAAAAAAAACCACCTTAAAGATGCTCTCTACTCTGGTGGTCTCTTTGTGAGAGAGATGTTGTGTTGGTTTTGCACAACGTAATTAACTTTGATATTATAAGTTAAAAAATAGAAATATAAAGATAGAAAAAATAATAAAATAATGACACAAAAATATGAAGTAATTCATACAACATATCCTCTCAGTACATCGTACTTAACTTTATGTTTCTTATTTATGTTTCTTATTATATATATAATATATATATTCATAGTTATATTAAAATAGCATGATCCGTGATCAACCTTGATAAACTCCACATGCAACATTTCAAGAATGAATATGTTTCACACAAAGTATGTTATTTGGCAAGGAATGAACACAGTATTGTGCAAACATAGAAAAACTGTTTATTTGAATACTAATGCTTGGGCTTAGGCTTGGGCTTAGACTTGGACTTGGGCTTGGGTTTAGGCTTGGGCTTGGGCTTGGGCTTGGCGGGTACGGGGGAAGCGGGGACGGGGACGGGGATTAGAAATTTACCCGCGGACGGGGATGGGGATGAAAACTATACCCGCTAACAGGGGTGGACCGGGGATGGACGGAGTTTTTTTAAGCGGGTACGGGGATGGAGACTACACTCCCTGCCCCCGCTTCGGTCCACTGACATCCCTACACATACACACTCCAACACAGACACATTATATACACACTTCAATTGTACACACATTCTAATACACATAGCTGCACACACATACATACACACTCTAACACACACACACACACACATATTATATATACACTCCAACTGTACACATATTCTAATATTGCTAGTAGGTAAATATCATACAATTTAACACACATAATTAATTTTTCATCAAAATTTTCTTATAATTTTGGTTAATTGGAAAGAAAATTAATCTATCAACTTTTTCATCATTCTTATTTTCTTTCCTTACAAAACATGATATTTTATTTATCCATATGATTTTTCAGTTTTCTATTTTTAATCGTACCAAATAAAACATTAGTGTTAATTAATTTTGCTTTATGATATGTCTTTGGAAAAAAACACATATTATTCTCATATTAAATTATTCATAAGGAATAAATTCCTTGTATCCTGGACTAATGGCCTGTTTGGTATGAGTGAAAATAGGATGAATGAAAAATGGTTGATGGAAAGGAGGATGGAAAATATAATTTTCCTTTGTTTGGTTGAAACGGAAAGATAGAGGGAAAAGTAATTCATGCTATCCACCATTTTTTATCCCTCCGTTTTTTGGCGGAAAATGGCAATAATGCCTGACAAGTTTGCCAGGATGAGTCTCATAGCTTTTAATGTAATGGTTAATTACCATTTACTCCAAGGAACTCATCTCTCAATAGATTATTCATATTTTATTAAGGGTATTTTTAATATTTCACTAGTAATAATATTTTTTTTTCATACCAAATAAAATAATAAAAAATTTATTTCTTCTACTTTTTCATTCTTCTTACTAAACACAAAAGATGAAAAACTTATTTCCTACCTTTAAGGATGAAAAACTTATCCCTCCTATTTTTCTATCTCTCCAACATTTCATCCCTCCTACGAAACGGAACATAAGAATGACCAAAGGAGAGATTATTCTCACTGTTGTAAGACTAATTCAAAACTAATTGGGTCCAGTCTAATTCCATCTCACTTTGTTATCCTCATTTATGAAGGATTGGTCTGGTTCCGTAACCAAACATACCCAATAGGTCAGTAGCTATAGCTGGGGTTGTTTGGCTTCAGCGCTTAAAGGAGTTGCGCGAAAGATGAGCAGCAGTAGGAGAGGGCAGCCACCAAAGCACCAAAACACGTACGCCTGGAAACCCAAAGCCGGTCGCAAGATCAACGAAACCGTACTCTCTCTCTCTCACACACACACACACTCTTTCTCTCTCTCTCTATTTGGCCAGATATAAATTGCTAATATATGTGTATATCACCGACGACAGGAAGTGGGAGGCAAGTTCAGGCCGTACTCGGAGATCACCGGAGTGTGCTCTCGCTGTAAAGATCAAATCGAATGGAAACGCAAGTACGGCAAATACAAACCCCTCATCGAGCCCGCCAAATGGTAATTTTGTGTTTAATCTTTTAAATTTCTTCTATGTAATTGTAAATTCATTCGGTTTCTTCATTATGGATTGTTGAGTGAATTAAAATTTGAAAAATTTTTACCAGACAACGATGTTCTAAACGAACCGTTCGTCAGGCTCATCACAATCTATGTCCTGGTTAGTTTTCAATTTTTGTTTTCTTGTCATAAAATTTAAGGCCTTGTAAGCATAGAAAACAGGTATGATTTTTTTTCTATTTGATTTTTGTTAACTCAATTGGTTTTTTGATTCAATATGTATATGTAGCTTGTGCTAAGGAGCAAAATGTCTGCGCAAAGTGTTCGTGCCAAGTTGGGCGGATAATTGGGAGGCAAGCCTTGTTTTATGCCAATGCATTCAATATATTGTCGAAAGTGCTGAGTATGCATTTATGTTACTGACTTGCAGAGACAGTTCAGAAGTGGAGGCTGAGCAGAAGACACTTGAGGAGGTGGTTTATTGTTTGGAGACTGTTCATAAGTTTAGAGCAAAACTCAGTACAGGTTTTGAATTGGTTCTTTTTGAATCCCTAGGCATTGTTTATACCAATTTAAAAGGAGAAAATATTGTCAAATTGTAAGACTCTTTCATGATGAATACTAAGAGCTAGCAGCACACATCTGATGTTTTCAAAAAATGTTGTTCATATGTTTTTGAGGTATAAGTCACTAAAGTAAAATTAATATTCTTGAAAGCATAGATTCACAATACAAAGGTTATAGTATGTAATTCATATGCATCTGCATTTAGTGTGAAAAAATTAAAAATACAGTGAAACATGCATAATGCAGCATCTAGATGACAAAAGTCAGTTAGGGGTCCTCAAAGCCCCAAGACCGGATGGCTTCCCGGGAATTTTTTACCAAAAATACTGGCCAGTAGTACCATAAGCAAGAAACCCTAGTCTGTAACCTTGTTCTTCCTTAAACAATACACTGCCAAAGAGTAAGAACATCTATTACAGTGGACTAACTCAGCTCTTCAGATGGGTGAACCACTTAATTTATTGTACATTCTTACTCACTTTGCATTACACGTCTAACACACCTCATCAAGAGCTCATTCAACTCTTCTCCCTCATGTTTCTCCATTTTTACACCATCAAGTACTATGGATTCATAGCTCCGTTAGAAGTAGAGCTCGAGCTCAACCCAATATGAGTTTTCAAGTATATATTATAGTCGAAATCGAGCCCAACTTTTCAGCAAAAAAAATTTAAAAACTAACTGTAGAACTTAGTAATTAATCCTCATGTTATTTTAAACATCTTTCAAAATATATTTAATCAACCATAAAGTTTAATTCTTCAAAAAATCTATTAGCAAAGAGAGAAAGAAAGAGAATGCATATAGCCTGGAGTTATTTGTGTCTAGTTTTGGGGTTGTCCACATTTCGAATAGTGTTTGCTTGGTAGTAAAATAAGAATTATTTATAGATAAGCAACCTATTTGAGTCGAGCTGAATTTTTTTGAGATACACGTTACTCAAATTCGATTTGTTTTTTAAAGGAGTTCAAAAATTTTATTAAAATTCGGTTTATTTAATAATATTACTAAGTTAAAAGTGAGGCACACTTGAACTACTCAAATCATTTAACAAGCCTAACTAAAGCAAAACCTACCTCAAACACGTATTGGGTTAAAGACCATAATAGCCTAACCACGTTTATTTTTTCTTTCTCCTTATAGAATGTAATAACCCGAAATTATTCAATATCTGCTCACTGTAACTCATATATTTTTCGTCAATTTTTTGAATCATAAACCGTTAATTATGAATTTAAGTGGCATTCAACATATATAAATTAATCAATCCAAAGATTTCTAAGTCCACGTAGTCTTCTACGATTACCTTTCTTCCCTATGAGCTCTCACCACTCACCACCATCAAACACTTTCTCTATCAAACATCAAAGCATGCTAACCTCTAATACTATTTGGGTCTAATCATATTTTTTATTCTTTTTCGTTAAGAGCAATATTATTGAGACATAATTTGGGGACTTAATGATTATTGATGATGCACAAAATCGTCTTTGGCAAGATCAACAGTCAAGTAGGTATAAGAGTGTAATTAATGAGCAATAAACAATCAATCAATGGCAATCAACGAAACTTAAAGCAATAAACAACAGATCAACACAAAGATTTATAGTGGTTCGGTCTCGGATGACCTACTCTACTTTCGGGAATGGCAGCGGTGGCCTGGTGTTCTTTATTGATAAAATATCAGTCACCGGAGAGTTACACTGCTTTGAGACAGAGGGAGAGCAATGTGTAGGGGTATTGGAGGTGTGGTGTGTGTAAATCATGAGATGCCTCTCCAAGTGGAGAGAGCTTACATTAAATAGGTTCACTAAGGCGGTGAGTTGATGCGGTCACCACTATTTTGGTAAGTATAGTTATGGTAGGATTCTACCACTTTGGTAGGTACAGTTATGGTAGGATTGGATCTCCGGTGTGTATCCCGATATTTTCTCCCTCGTGTCCCTATTCCGTCGGAGGAGGTCCTGAGTTGGACTAGGCTTGAGTTGGAGTGGGCTAGACTTGAGTCGGAGGAGGCTTCATTGGAATCAGGAGACAAAGGAGGAGGAGACCAAGGGTAGGCGCCTACATGGGCGGCTCCAAGGGTGGCCTCCCCATGGGCGGCACCCCCTTGGCCCTGGCCTTGGGTCCTTTGTACCTCGTATTGATGTGGGGCCGTAATTTGGGCTTCCCTCTATGTCCTCCGTAATTTGGACTTCCTTTGGTCTTTCTCAGTTGGTTTAAGTTGGGCTCGGCCCAGTCAAATTTAGACTCATCATTTGCCCCCCATGCTCCAAGCTTCTGACTTCTGTGAGAGAAAAAGGTTGTGAGCATGTACTCTGTCTTCACTTGAATAGACGTTTCCTTGCTCCCCATGGTAGTCTTTAGTTGTTCATTCCTGCTGGATTTCAAGCAGAGTGTAGGGCGGAGAGTTTACATAAACAAAGTGACGTTGACTACATGAATAGGTAATTAAAAATGTATTGTGGAGTAAAAAGGTAATAATAAGGGGTAGATATAATAAAGAGTGATGGGTCCCACTTTCTTAGCATAAGACCTCATTTTTTTTTTCTTTCCTTGGGCGTTGACCTGCCCTCCTTCCTTTTTTTTTTCTTTTTTCTTTCTTTCTTGGCTTGCTTTGGTCTGGGCGCCGCCCCTTCTTTTTTTTTTTCTTCTTCTCCTCTCGGGCGCCGCCTCCCTAGGCGCTGGCTTTTGCTTTTTTTTTTTTTGTTTCTTTTTTCTTTGGCTTGGGCCTCGCCCTCTTGGGCGTGGACTCCTTTTTTTTTTTTTGCTTGGGCTTGGGCGCCGCCTCCTGCACACCTCTTTTTTTTTTCTTTCTTTTTTGGCTTGGGTGTCACCCTCTTGGCCTCCTCCTTTTTTTTTTTTTTTTATGCAAAGTGAGGAGAGACTTTGGCAAGGAGTCCATGAGCAGTGTGGGCGAAATGGGAGGACCCATCCCCATGGGCGACGCCAGCGCCTTGTTGGGCGGCGCCTTCTTTGCTATGGACCCCTGTATGGCATAAAATGTAGGGGGAGACTTGGTGGGTGGCGCCAGCTTGACAGGCAAGGCAGGAGCATTGCAGGCGGTTTTGGGCGACACTAAGAGGTTGACAGGGCATCTTGGGCGACACCTTGAGTCTTGCTATGGGCGGCGCCTCTCTGGTGCTTGGCCATTAGCTGACCTTGTCTTTGATTACAAGCGTCCTGTTGATAGGGCGATGATGGAGACTCCTTGTGCTTTTAGGGTGGTGTCTTCTCCTCCTCCCAAGAGGGTGGGGTTTGATGCCCCCAGTGCTTCTCAGTTAAGGTCCGATGGCTAGATTGCTTCCTGGGAGAAGAGACCCGGTGATGCCCCCACTCTTTCCCAGACTGTGGCTCATGTGTGTACCAGAGCTAACTGTTGTACTACTGTTGGAGTTGGGACTCCAATGCGGTCTTACTACGGGGACTGCAGCCTGAGCTTCAAAAGTGTGTCCGGCAAAAACAATGTTATCCCAATATTAAAATATTTAACATGATTACCTGTAGAGAGAGGCAGACTGTTTGCATGAGAGCAAAGTCATTGTAGACGTCCCGTAGGAGGGCCGCATGAGCTGAGGCCGAGCTACTTTTAGTCTCGGAGGATGGCTGTCCTGGCAGACTACATAGGCCGAACTACGTATAGTCTCGGGAGATGGCTGCCGTAGCAGAGATGACTACTTGCGCGAAAGCAGAGTCATAGAACCCGAGCTACGTATAGTCTCGGGAGATGACTGCCGTAGCAGAGGTGACTACTTGCGCGAGAGCAGAGTCATAGAGCCCGAGCTACGTATAGTCTCGGAAGATGGCTGCTGTGGCAGAGGCTTACAAGGTGACTACTTGCGCGAGAGTAGAGTCATAGAGGCTGAGCTACATATAGTCTCGGGAGATGGCTGCCGTGGCAGAGGCTTACAAGGTAACTACTTGCGCAAGAGCAGAGTCATAGAGGCCGAGCTACGTATAGTCTCGGGAGATGGCTGCCGTAGCAGAGACTCATTCCATTGAGATGGAGATGAGGAGGGCACTGAAGAGCTAGGCGCCTGGTGCGAGGGGGCGAGACCCTTCGTCTAGACGTCATCATGGGAGCTCCATTGAGATGGAGATGAGGAGGGCGCTGAGAAGCTGGGCGCCTGGTGCGAGGGGGTGAGACCCTTCGTCTAGACGTCATCATGGGAGGCGCCCAAGGTGCAGAGGGCAAGACCCCTCATCTGGGCACCTGGTGATGGGCGCCTTTTGTCTTTTTGTCTACCTTGTTGTTAGGTCATGTTCTGACTTTTGTAAGATAAAACAATTTTGGACACAATAATCTTCGTAGAATTTTATTTCATAAAATAACAAATAACAAAATAAATCAACTAATAAAGGATAGATAAAATCCTCAGGTGCTCGGTGTCCCATAGGTGGGCCGAGATTTTCCTGGTGGAGTTGGAGTCACCTCCTCCTAGCCCTTAGGCAATCATCTGGATTTCTCCGAGGGGTTGTTGGCGTTCTCTGTCATCCTAGTCCCGACCAGGTGGGGGGGCTTGTCCTCTGCCAGCAACGTACTGCCTCAAGTGGCCACGTTGTATAAGCTCCTCGATCTGCCTTTTAAGATCGAAGCAGTCGTCAGTGTCGTGGCCATGGTCGCGGTGGAAACGACAGTACCTGCTGGAATTTTTGCGGTTTGGGGCGGACTTCATTTTTTCGGGCCAGCGGAGTGTGGGGTCATCCTGTATCTGGAAAAGGATGTGCTCCACCAAAGCATTAAGTGGCATGAGAGCTTGCCGCTCTCTCGGAGGTGGGGGACCAAGACGGTCATTGACAGAGATTTTCTCTGTCCTATTTCTTTTGTTCTCTACCTCCCACCTGTCTTCACGGGTGTCCTTTCTTTTCTCACCCCCATGGGAGGACTCACCTCGTCTGGCCTTGGTGACATCCTCGGCGTTTATGTATTTATGTGCCCTTGATAGCATCTCGGGCATGCTGGAGGGTGACTTCTTGATGACGGAGAACATGAAGCTGGAGGAGCGAAGGCCGGCAATAAATGCGGCTAGAGCTACTTTGTCATCTGGCTCCTCCACCTGGAGAATCTCTTCATTGAATCGAGCAAAGTAGTTTCTGAGGCTTTCATCCCTATCCTGCTTGATGGTGAGCAGGTGGGTTACTGGTTTCTAATGCCGTCGTCCCCCAATGAAGTGGGAGACGAAGGCTCTGCTAAGCTCTGCGAAGGAGCGAATAGAAGAGGGCCTGAGTTTGGAGAACCACTGGCGAGCAGATCCCTTCAAGGTGGTCGGGAAGGCTCTGCACATAATCTCCTCAGGCACGTTGTGGAGTTGCATGAGGGATTTGTACGTGTCGAGGTGGTCAAGGGGGTCTTTGGTGCCATCGAAAATGTCGATGTTTGGCATCTTGAATTTTGAAGGCAGAGGATAATTGACAATATCAGCGATAAAAGGAGTATCAATGCGTCTTACCAGGTAGTCCACGGTTTCAGACACCTGGGCCTTGATGGCATTGAGTGCGTCGCCAAGTTGGTTTTGCACCTCCTTAATCTTTTCATCCCAATGGTTGGGGACCTCCTCAGCCGGATGGTGGTACTGGCTTTCATGGTCTCTATATTGGCTTTCTCCGTCTTCGTACTCTTGCGCATGTACGTGTGGAAGGGGTGCACGTGAACTCCCTGCGCGTTGAGGCGGGACTGCTGGGCGAGGTGCGCCCTGGTATGGCCTTGGGGCATTCTGGCGAGGGGCTACCTGATGCCCAGAAGAAAGGGGTTGCTAGTCTTCAGCCGTTAAAGGGAATGGTGCTCCTCCTGCAGGGTGAGGGGCAACGCCCCCTTGGTTGAGCATCAACTGGATGATCTGCTGGTTCTGTTCTACCAGCAGCTGCATGGTCTGCAAGAGTTGTTGTTGTCCGACGGCAGGAGTCACCGTGGCAGAAGGTCCCGAGGGCGCGGGGGGAGGCGGAGCCTTCTCCCGGTGAGCCGGGTTGTTGTCCCCGGGTTGTTGAGACCTTGATCTTGTAGTAATTGCCATGGATTCAACGAGTAAAGAGGTTGAGTAATAGAAACTTAGTCGTTTCCCACAGACGGCGCCAAACTAATGATGCATAAAATCGTCTTTGGCAAGATCAACAGTCAAGTAGGTATAAGAGTGTAATTAATGAGCAATAAACAATCAATCAATGGCAATCAACGGAACTTAAAGCTATAAATAACATATCAACACAAAGATTTATAGTGGTTCGGTCTCGGATGACCTACTCCACTTTCAGGAATGGCAGCGGTGGCCTGGTGTTCTTTATTGATAAAATATCAGTCACCGGAGAGTTACACTGCTTTGAGAAAGAGGGAGAACAATGTGTAGGGGTATTGGAGGTGTGGTGTGTGTAGATCATGAGATGCCTCTCCAAGTGGAGACAGCTTACATTATATAGGTTCACTAAGGCGATAAGTTGAGGCGGTCACCACTATTTTGGTAAGTATAGTTATGGTAGGATTCTACCACTTTGGTAGGTACAGTTATGGTAGGATTGGATCTCCGGTGCGTATCCCGATATTTTCTCCCTCGTGTCCTTATTCCGTCGGAGGAGGTCCTGAGTTGGACTAGGCTTGAGTTGGAGTGGGCTAGGCTTGAGTCGGAGGAGGCTTCATTGGAATCAGGAGACAAAGGAGGAGGAGACCAAGGGTAGGCGCTTACATGGGCGACGCCCCCTTGGCCCTGGCCTTGGGTCCTTTGTACCTCGTATTAATGTGGAACCGTAATTTGGGCTTCCCTCTATGTCCTCCGTAATTTGGACTTCCTTTGGGATTTCTCGGTCGGTTTAAGTTGGGCTCGGCCCAGTCAAATTTGGACTCATCAATTATAACCATTAGATTGTCAGTGGGTCATAACATTAAATTATCACTAGGTTCCAACACTATTAATCTAATTGTCATAATACATTAAATCTCCTAAATTATGTCTCAATAGTATTAGTGTTTCGTTAAATATAATAATTGTTCAAAATTTCCGGAATTCACTCATTTAAATAGGATTTGGATTCTCATAGTTTTTTTCAATTTCTATTAATTGTAGATCACTCTTTGTAAATTTAAAGGCGAATCACATTGATGGTGTGGTTTACGCGATTGAGTGGCTAAGTTTGGGATTCAAAAAAAGGGAAATGGACTTGCGATTCGTTAAGAACGATCATGGGGATTCATTGGGACATCCCGTTAAAGCTACTAGGCTCGTAGTGTTGAACAATCAATCACAGATACAATAACAATCAGTGAAAATTGATAGACATGAGATTTATAGTAATTCACCGGCTCAAAAGATTAGCTAGTTCACTCTAATGGATTCTTTTGCTCCTGAGAGAGTTTGCTATTATTTTAAGAAGATTATAAGGTTTTTGCAGAAAGTAAACTCTTAGGTCTGTCTGCAAAACGTGGGATTGATCCCTATTTATAACGTTATCCACGTGATTTCTGCGTAATTATCGTAATCCTTGTGTAACGGTTGTGATTTATGCACCATCATCGTAATCCCCTTGGGGTCGTTGCAACTCATAATGTGAGATCTTTGGCCGATAGAAGCTGTATTCCTGGGGTGAGATGTGATCTTCTAGAAAGTGTGAGATGTTGTTGTCGTAGTGTACCTGGGGATCACATCGGCAATGGTTATCGACCTGGAAGACCTGAGATGGGATTTGAACTCGAAGATCCAAACTGAGGTTGAGATGTTCGAGTTGGAATGCCTGAGTCCGACGTTGTCATGTGGGGCCCCTATTAGGGGCAAGTTCCTAATCTACTTTTAGTTCGGGCTTAGACTTAAATAATTTTTGGCATCATCATACATAATACAATGAATCTTGCAGGGACGAATCTAGCATGGGACAGTTGCCCTTACTATAATTTTAAAAAAATTTAGGGTCTATTTGAAAATTTTACGCCATTACGAGTTTAATGATGGCCATTCATTTCTCATCCACATTTTAATACTTGAGCTGTGTGATCTATCTTATATCATTCTCGTAGTGGCGTGCCAAACATTAAACTTTGACCGGAGGATTTCACACGACAGTGCAAACTCCCTTATTGAGCACTTATGGGGGCTGTTTGGATGATTTTTTGGGACGGGTTTGGATTGACTTGTCTAAATCCTTCCAAATCTAAATTCCTCTTTATAAAGATAAAATTCAACATTCAATCTCACCCATACCTTTGTTTGGTATGCCCACGAATATATCACTGTTATGATAATATATTTGTCTGTAAATGACTATTTTGCCCCTTCATCAATTTAATCAAAACTCATGTTTGTATACATACATTTTCTTGTGTCCTTATGGTTTTCATATTTGATTATTTTTTCTATATTGTAAATAATAATTTTTTTTAATAGAACACAAATTTTGTTTATAAAATTTAAAATATTTTTGATTGGAGTATTTTAAACTTGAGGGATCTAGACCCACACGCTCTAATAAACGTATGAAAGATGAATTTCTATGAAGAAAATGATTTTTTAGAAAAGTTCTGGTTTTATAATATTATTTTTGAAACTTAAGGGATAATAATGATGTTTCTATAACTTGAGGGGTCAAAATACAAAAACACTAAACTTATGGGGTTTTAATGAAATTTGTGGTATGTCTTCTTTGTTTTCTCTACAGGCCACGGGAAGCCATTGTTGACAAAGCTTATTGTTAGCATTGTAGTGAAGGGATCAGTTGCTACACCATTGAGCAGTGGAATGATTAAAAACATTATTAAAAAAAAAAACCATTATTGAGTGTTCATAATTAAAAAAAAACATATTTCATAACAAAAATATTCACAAAATAAAAACTCAAATTAAACAAAGTATATTAAACACCCAAATTAAACTACCCAAATTAAAAACATAAACATAAAATTTCTGTGTGTGGTCTGTGTGCGTGTGTGGGGCTGCTCTGTGTGTGTGTCTGTGTTATGTGTGTGTATTGTTGTTTGCTGTTTATGTAGGCTGCTGGGTTTGAGTGTGTGTGTGAGAGAGAGAGAAAATGGTGTACCTGGGAGGAAGTTGTTGCTGTTGCTGGTTTAGTGGCGTGGGGGAGGGGGGTATAATTGTTTTTTTATAGTCAATATCCATTAACACCCCCCCCCCCCCCCCAAAAAAAAACCGGGTTTCATGTAAGCCATAAACATGGGTTTAAATTGCAGGCCCAAAGCGGGCTAGGTTTGATAATCTAGGTTAGAAATATAATTGCCCAACATGGGATTTGTTGGGTTTTGTGAACTTTTATTTCCAACTCATCTTCCAAATTCCCCTTATCCCATGTACCAATCAGTCCCATGGTATCTTGCCTGATAAGCGAAACAAAGTAGCTGAATAGGAGAAAGAAGCCATAGGGGCATCCCTCTATTTCTCTTTTCCTAGATCTTAGATTTGGATTTGACTACGGTACCAAAGAAATAATTTTGGTATTGTACGTCTAACTTTTACCACTGTAATAGGTATTTTATAATTTTTGTGGGTTATTTTATTATTTTAATGGGTGTTTTTATAACTTTTGTTGGTTATTTTACAACTAAAAAATTTATTATTTTTGTTAGTGATTTATCACATTTGTAGTAACTATTTTTACCATTTTTATTTGATACAAAAAAAATTACCAAATTTGTGGGTGTTTTTACAATATTTATAGGTGTTTTAATCACATTTATAAATATTTTTTTGCAGTAATGTTATGCTGACCAAATTTTGGGACCAGATTAAAAGCCCAAATAACATGACAACATATTATTTGAAGTCTTTATTGAGACCCAAATGACATGACACCAAATAAAGAAGTCCAAGTCAGCTGCCATGTCATTTGGGCCTATGTCATTACTAATTATTTTTTCGATATAGTAGTGAAATCCCTTGAATTTATTAACCTCGTAGAGAACAACCATTGGGATAGAGTCTCGAGAATGTTAGTGAGATCTAGTTTATTGACTTATTTTATCGACCTAATGCACTATAATTATTAGATTGATTATAGATCTCATTAAACATTAAAATTTGGTGTTAATCTAACAATTACAATAAAGTCACATTATTAGGGTTACAAATTAAGTCGGAATTTTAAATCCCAAAAGCATTACTCTTAAACTAACTTTTGAGTTGAACTCAACTAGTAATACCATTTTCATTTAGAAAATTAACTTAATTTGTTGATTTAATAATGTGACAATGACGTGGTTTAATAATGTTATTGTGATTACAACTTTTAAATTTTTTTATTGAGACTTTATGACATATATATCATTATATTAATAAATTATATCAATTTTTTAAATCTGAATAGCATTATTCGAATTCTAAAATTTTTCTAAAAGTTGCTCATTTGAACTCCCATAAAAATATCATTGATGAATTTGGAAAGTAGGCTTTGTGGAAAAAATATGAAAGCTGACTTGGGAACGTGTTATAGCCGCCCAGGAATCAATCCAAAACCAAAGACTTCCAAGTCCACGCAGTCTTCTACCAGTACTTTTCTTCTGTACATAACCTCTACTTCTTCATCACCATTACCCTTCAGCTTCATCATCAGTCACCAGACTCACCACCATCAAACACCATATCTTTCAAAGATCATACCACCCATGTTCACCATAACTCTACACATCTCCTTCTTTCTCTACCTCCTCTTCTCCACCACCACCACCACCGCCGCCGCTGCCATCGGCGACACCGCCAACGCGCCACCTTACATTCCAAGCGACTACTTGCTCCTCAACTGTGGTTCATCTTCTAGTTCTAACGATAACGACAGCCGAACCTGGGACGGAGATGCCCGCTCCAAATTCTCGCCGTCAAACATTTCAAACACATCTTTGGAATCTAAAGCATCCGAGCAAAACCCTTCTGTCAATCAAGTACCGTACATGACTGCTCGTATCTTTCACTCTCAATTCACCTACACCTTCCCAGTCTCCGCCGGACCAAAATTCATTCGTCTCTATTTCTACCCAGTTAATTACTCTGACCTCGACATAGCCAACTCTTTCTTCTCCGTCACCTCCGGCGGCTACACCCTCTTAAGCAACTTCAGTGCCTTCCTCACTGTCTCTGCCATGAAACCCGCAGTTGCTTCCCTTATAAAGGAATTCATCGTCAACGTTAGGGACAACCAGAGACTGAACATAACCTTTTTGCCGTCTCCGAACTCTTACGCCTTCGTTAATGGCATTGAAGTCGTTTCAATTGCGGAAAATCTCTACATTCGCGGCAGTGATCATCAAATCCCACTAGTGAGCCAGAACCAAATATTTTTCATTGATAACAGCTCTGCTCTTGAGACTCTCTATAGATTAAATGTTGGCGGCAATGAGGTCTCAATAACCGATGATACCGGAATGTTTCGTTCATGGCTTTCGGACGTCGATTACACATACACAGCTCCTGGGTTTACACCTCACAGCGAAGTCCCAATCCGATATACACAGGAGACACCACCTTACACTGCACCGAAGAGCGTTTACACAACCACAAGGACCATGGGCAACGAGAGTTTAAGATACAATCTGACATGGAGATTTCCTGTTGATTCTGGGTTTTATTATCTTCTCAGACTCCATTTCTGCGAGATTCAAAGGGAGGTGACCCTCGAGAACCAAAGGGTTTTTATAATATACATCAACAATCAAACGGCACAGAGAGGAGCAGATGTTATCCACTGGAGTGGTGGCACTGGAATTCCGGTGTTCAAAGACTACGTCATCATGGTCACCGACCCAGATGGTCGCCGGAGCAAGCAAGACTTGTGGCTTGCTATGTACCCTGAGCTCGCCTATAGACCTGAGTACGGTGATGCTATATTGAATGGCTTAGAAATCTTCAAATTGAGTCGAACAGACGGTAGTCTCGCCGGGGCAAACCCTGAACTTGTACTCAGTCCACCGTCGGGAGCATTCACCTTGTCACCACAGAAGAAGACCAATAAAAAAACAGCTAGTTTGCCGGTCATTATCGGCAGCGTAGTTGGAGGAGGGTCTGTTCTAGTCTTGATCTTGGGTTTCGTGATTTTTCGGCGACGGAGAAGAGTGAAAGACTTGGCTTCAAAACAGCCCAAGTCGTCACGAATCCCCTTATCCAGCGGTGCATCACTACCGTCTGCTCTATGCAGACGCTTTTCACTTGAGGAGATCACATCAGCTACATGCAACTTCGATGACAATTTTGTCATCGGGGCAGGAGGATTTGGTAATGTGTATAAGGGCCACATCGACAACGGTGCAACTACCGTTGCGATCAAACGATTGAACCCATCATCAAATCAAGGGGCCCGCGAGTTCCAAACAGAGATCGGTATGCTATCGAAGTTACGCCACCTCCATCTGGTGTCGTTGATCGGTTATTGCAACGACAACCGTGAGATGATCTTGGTGTATGATTTTATGGCCCACGGGACCCTCCGTGATCATCTTTACAAATCAAATAAACAACCCCTTCCGTGGAAGCAACGCCTTCAGATTTGCATTGGCGAAGCAAGGGGACTGCATTATCTCCACACAGGTGCGAAACGCACAATCATTCACCGTGATGTGAAGTCCACCAACATTTTATTGGATGAGAAATGGGTGGCTAAGGTTTCTGATTTCGGGTTATCCAAACTGGGTCCCAAGGATGTTGGTCATAGCCACGTCAGTACATTGGTGAAGGGCAGTTTCGGGTATATTGATCCAGAATATTATAAACGGCAACAATTGACAGAAAAAGCCGACGTGTACTCATTTGGGGTTGTTTTATTTGAGGTTTTATGTGCTAGACCAGCCATAATTCCCAATCTTCCCATGGAGCAAGTGAATTTGGCAGAGTGGGCCCGACTTTGTTATAAAAATAGGACCCTTGATCAGATTGTTGATCCTAATATAAGGGAGGAGATTGCGCCAGAGTGCTTCAAGAAGTTTGGCGAATTAGGTGATAGTTGCTTGCGTGGAGATGGGTTCAAACGACCAGGAATAAATGATGTTTTGTGGGGCCTTGAGTTTGCTTTGCAACTTCAAGAGGAGGCTGAGATGATGGGTCAGGGTGGTGGTGGTGGTGGGTTACTGTCGACAGCCTTGGCCGGTCCCTGTACTCCCCCTCTGCATGGAGAATCAACGACCAACGATGATGAAAAAGTGTTAAGATCAACGGCCTACAGTGACAAATTAAGAAATAGGACTTTGGTCTCAGAGATCATGAACCCTATGGGTCGATGAGAAGTGAAATGTTCTTGGGGTGGGTCCTACGCGAGGTTCCAGATTTTTGGTCTTCACTTTGACTGACTTTTGAAAAGTAAGTATTTTATGCCATTTAGCTTACGTTAATGGTCTTCTTGTTTGACTTATTTACTGCAATAGATTTGTTTTTTAAACTTATTTATCTATACACAATATTTTTGAATTTATTTATTAGACTACGATATTTTTTAAAAGTGGAGTTATTGATCTTGCTACTGTTTTACAATGGAGTTGTTGACTCCTCTTTTTTTAATTGAAAACATGATATTTTATTTATCCATATGATTTTTCAGTTTTCTATTTTTAATTGTACCAAATAAAACATTAGTGTTAATTAATTTTGCTTTATGATATGTCTTTGGAAAAAACACATATTATTCTCATATTAAATTATTCATAAGGAATAAATTCCTCGTATCCTGGACTAATGGCCTGTTTGGTATGAGTGAAAATAGGATGAATGAAAAATGGTTGATGGAAAGTAGAATGGAAAATATAATTTTCCTTTGTTTGGTTGGAACGGAAAGATGGAGGCAAAAGTAATTCATGCTGTCCACCATTTTTTATCCCTCCGTTTTTTGGCGGAAAATGGCAATAATGCCGGACAAGTTTGCCAAGATGAGTCTCATAGCTTTTAATGTAATGGTTAATTACCATTTACTCCAAGGAACTCATCTCTCAATAGATTATTCATATTTTATTAAGGGTATTTTTGATATTTCACTAGTAATAATATTTTTTTTTCATACCAAATAAAATAATAAAAAATTTATTTTTTCTACTTTTTCATTCTTCTTACTAAACACAAAAGATGAAAAACCTATTTCTTTCCTTTAAGGATGAAAAACTTATCCCTCCTATTTTTCTATCTCTCCAACATTTTATCCCTCCTAGGAAACGGAACATAAGAATGACCAAAGGAGAGATTATTCTCACAGTTGTAAGACTAATTCAAAACTAATTGGGTCCAGTGTAATTCCATCTAGGCCTGTCAAAATCTAACACGACACGATTAACCGACACGATTAACCGCGGATTAAACGGGTTTGGGTGAGACCTTAACGGGTTCGGGTGATAAACGGGTCAACCCGTTTAACACGTTTAATAAACGGGTCATGTTCGGGTGAGGCATGCTAACCCGTTTACAACCCGTTTACCCGTTTAAATAAAATTAATAAAATAATAAATTATTAATTTTTTAAAAATAACAGCCAAACAGAAAATATATAAACTTATTTTTTCTAACCCTAATCTAATTTTATAGCTTGTTGAACGGCTGAAGCTCTGTTGGTTGCGCCTCCAGTCCAAGGTCTCCTCCAGGCCCTCCACTCTTCTGCCCCTCTCTCTCTCTCTCTCTCTCTCTCTCTCTCTATCTATCTGCGAGCTACGAACAGTGAGCTACGAGATCGAGACTTCGAGCAGGTAGACTTCGAGTAGATCTTCGAGTGGAGACTTCGAGCAGGTAAATCTTTTTCTTCTTTACCTGTGTTCTTTGTTATTTGTATTAGATCTGTGTTAGATCTGTTTTTAGATCTGTGTTTAGAGGATATTAAAGCACTTGTTTAGTGTTTAAAGACTTCGAGTAAATCTTCTTCTCTACCTGTGTGGCTGTGTTCTTTATATGATGGTGTTTGTAGTTTCCGACCAGCACGGTCCGTTAGTATAGAATAACTTATATTCCTGCCGGTGGTGAGCCATCTCCTTCTTCCAAGGACTTGAAGTCACCAACCCAAGAACAGTACTCATCTACCAATAAATAGAATAACTTGTATTAGGCAGCTTTTTTTTCAACTAACTTGTCTCATCACCCTTTATTTTATTAGGCAGCTTTATAAAATAATGCTGAGTGATGTGTCTGGTCTTACTGACTTATGAGAGCATAGGATACTTCGTATGAATCCTTTATTAATGTGCATGCCAATCCTTTATTAAGAACTAACATATTTTTCTCCACCTGTGTTCGAGTAGATCACTAGTGGAGACTTCGAGCAGGTAAATCTTCTTCTTCTCCACCTGTGTTCTTTGTTATTTGTATTAGTAATAACACTTATTTTCCACCTGTGTTCTTCTTCTCCACCTGTGTTCTTTGTTATTTTCTCCAAATGATCAGAATTATGAGGCCTATTAGTATCTTATCGCCTATGAAAAATGTAATGTCAGTAGGAATTTAAATTATGTGAAGAAGGCCTATTCATGATGCTTCCGGTTGATCTGTACTTGATGGATTGTACCACTTGTCCATTGAAGCTAAAATCTTTCTAACGAAGAAGATATACTTGTATGGGTTTTTAAAACTACAATGACTTGCCTCAATTTTGAAAAACGTGAAGAAGAAGATGCTCCTGTTTCTCGAGTGACTGAGTTGCAGTTGTATTTTAATGAAAAAAGGCTTGATCGAAAGAAGGACTTGGATATTCTAACCTTTTGGAAAGGAGAGCAGTTTCGGCATCCTATATTGTCTCGGTTGGCTTGTGATGTTATGACAATTCCTATTTCTACAGTTGCATCTGAATCTGCATTTAGTACTGGTGGTAGAGTTTTGAATAAGTATCGAAGTTCACTTCTACCAGAAACTGTTCAAGCTTTGATTTGTACTAGAGATTGGATTCATGGGAAGAGCAGTAAGTTTGATTCCATTTTACTAGTATTATTTTTCTCCTTATCCTAATTCATGTGATCATTGATTCATTTATGTTTTGTTGTGTTTAGTTGTAGATGATTCTAGTGATGATTCGGAAGGGGAAATAGATGATGATGTTTTCAATCAAAATATGAAATCTAATAAAGCTATATCCGCTTAATGTTCTAATTCTATATCTATCATTGATCATGACTAAAGAGAGGTAATGCCAAGTTTTTGTTACTTATCTAGTTATGAGTCTATTTAATTATTAATGTTATATAATATTTCATTTTAATTTGTGTAGGACATGGGAATTTAGTTGTTGAATCTGCTCGTTGCTCGTTGTCGTGGAGGTGGAGATTTTGTGAATTATGGAATTTGTGGTTGTTTGAGATTGTTATTTGGTGTAATTTTGGAACTTGTGGTTATTTGGGATTTTTATTTGATGCAATTGTATTATTTCGGATTGTATTTATGATTTGTAATATGGTTGTTGGTGGAATTTGATTATTTTGGATTGTAGTTTGTACTTTTTAATATGGTGTGGTATCTTTAAATATCACATTTATTTGTGTTAGTTTGTTAGTTTTATAAAATTATATAGCATTTTTAAATAAACAGGTAAATGGGTTAAGCGGGTGGTTTACCGTGTTAAATGGGTCAAATGGGTGATAAACAGGTAAATGGGTTAAACGAGTGGTTTACTGTGTTAACCCGACCCAACTAACCCGACTCGTTTAAAATTAGGCGTGTTAAACGATTCGTGTCGTGTTACCCGTTTATTAAACGGTTCGTGTTCGTGTTTCGATTTTTTACCCGTTTATTAAACGTGTCGTGTACGGGTTTATACGTTTTTCACCCGTCACCCGTTTAACCCGACACGTTTAACCCAACCCGACACGTTTGACACCCCTAATTCCATCTCACTTTGTTATCCTCATTTATGAAGGATTGCTCTGGTTCCGTAACCAAACATGCCCAATAGGTCACTTGCTATAGCAGGGCGTGTTTGGCTTCAGCACTAAAGGAGTTGCGCGAAAGATGAGCAGCAGTAGGAGAGGGCAGCCACCAAAGCACCAAAACACGTACGCCTGGAAACCCAACGCCGGTCGCAAGATCAACGAAACCGTACTCTCTCTCTCTCTCTCTAACACACACACACACACACACACACTCTTTCTCTCTCTCTCTGGCCCGATATAAATTGCTAATATATGTGTATATCACCGACGACAGGAAGTGGGAGGCAAGTTCAGGCCGTACTCGGAGATCACCGGAGTGTGCTCTCGCTGTAAAGATCAAATCGAATGGAAACGCAAGTACGGCAAATACAAACCCCTCATCGAGCCCGCCAAATGGTAATTTTGTGTTTAATCTTTTCAATTTCTTCTATGTAATTGTAAATTCATTCGGTTTCTTCATTATGGATTGTTGAGTGAATTAAAATTTGAAATTTTTTTACCAGCCAACGATGTTCTAAACGAACCGTTCGTCAGGCTCATCACAATCTATGTCCTGGTTAGTTTTCAATTTTTGTTTTCTTGTTATAAAATTTAAGGCCTTGTAAGCATAGAAAACAGGTATGATTTTTTTTCTATTTGATTTTTGTTAACTCATTTGGTTTTTTGATTCAATATGTATATGTAGCTTGTGCTAAGGAGCAAAATGTCTCCGCAAAGTGTTCGTGCCAAGTTGGGCGGATAATTGGGAGGCAAGCCTTGTTTTATGTATATGATAGAATTACATAACATTGATAACGAAAACTCCCTTAAATTGCTTCATTTTCTAGAAGGTAATAATGCCAATGCATTCAATATATTGTCGAAAGTGCTGAGTATGCATTTATGTTACTGACTTGCAGAGACAGTTCAGAAGTGGAGGCTGAGCAGAAGACACTTGAGGAGGTGGTTTATTGTTTGGAGACTGTTCATAAGTTTAGAGCAAAACTCAGTACAGGTTTTGAATTGGTTCTTTTTGAATCCCTAGGCATTGTTTATACCAATTTAAAAGGAGAAAATATTGTCAAATTGTAAGACTCTTTCATGATGAATACTAAGAGCTAGCAACACACATCTGATGTTTTCAAAAAATGTTGTTCATATGTTTTTGAGGTATAAGTCACTAAAGTAAAATTAATATTCTTGAAAGCATAGATTCACAATACAAAGGTTATAGTATGTAATTCATATGCATCTGCATTTAGTGTGAAAAAAATTAAAAATACAGTGAAACATGCATAATGCAGCATCTAGATGACAAAAGTCAGTTAGGGGTCCTCAAAGCCCCAAGACCGGATGGCTTCCCGGGAATTTTTTACCAAAAATACTGGCCAGTAGTACCATAAGCAAGAAACCCTAGTCTGTAACCTTGTTCTTCCTTAAACAATACACTACCAAAGAGTAAGAACATCTATTACAGTGGACTAACTCAGCTCTTCAGATGGGTGAACCACTTAATTTCTTGTACGTTCTTACTCACTTTGCATTACACGTCTAACACACCTCATCAAGAGCTCATTCAACTCTTCTCCCTCATGCTTCTCCATTTTTACACCATCAAGTACTATGGATTCATAGCTCCATTAGAAGTAGAGCTCGAGCTCAACCCAGTATGAGTTTTCAAGTATATATTATAGTCGAAATCGAGCCCAACTTTTCAGCAAAAAAAATTTAAGAACTAACTGTAGAACTTAGTAATTAATTCTCATGTTATTTTAAACATCTTTCAAAATATATTTAATCAACCATAAAGTTTAATTCTTCAAAAAATCTATTAGCAAAGAGAGAAAGAAAGAGAATGCATATAGCTTGGAGTTATTTGTGTCTAGTTTTGGGGTTGTCCACATTTCGAATAGAGTTTGCTTGGTAGTAAAATAAGAATTATTTATAGATAAGCAACCTATTTGAGTCAAGCTGAATTTTTTGAGATACACGTTACTCAAATTCGATTACCTTTCTTCCCTATGAGCTCTCACCACTCACCACCATCAAACACTTTCTCTATCAAACATCAAATCATGCTAACCTCTAATACTATTTAGGTCTAATCATATTTTTTATTCTTTTTCGTTAAATATAGTAACTGTTCAAAATTGCCGGAATTCACTCATTTAAATAGGATTGGATTCTCATAGTTTTTTTCAATTTATATTAATTGTAGATCACTCTTCGTAAATTTAAAAGCGAATCACATTGATGGTGTGGTTTACGCGATTGAGTGGCTGAGTTCGGGATTCAAAAAAAAGGAAAATGGACTTGAGATTCGTTATGAACGACCACGGGGATTCATTGGGACATCTAGTTAGAGCTAGTAGGCTCGTAGTGTTGAATAGTCAATCACAGAGATAATAACAATCAGTGAAAATTGATAGACATGAGATTTATAGTGGTTCACCAGTTCAGAAACTTTGCTAGTTCACTCCAATGAAGTCTTTTGTTCTTGAGTTAGTTTGCTATTATTTGAAGAAGATTACAAGGTTTTTGCAGAAAGTAAACTCTTAGGCCTGTCTACAAAACGTGGGATTGATCCCTATTTATAGCGTTATCAACGTGATTTCTGCGTTAATCATCGTAATCCTTGTGTAACGTTTGTTATCTATACGCCATCATCGTAATCTCCTTGGGGTCGACGTTGCGACTCATAAGGTGGGACCTTTGGCCAATAGAAGTTGTATTCCTGGAGTGAGATGTGATCTTCCAGAAAGTGTGAGATGTTGTTGTCGTAGTGTGCGTGGGGGTCACGTCGGTAATGATTATCGACCTGAAAGACCTGAAATGGGATTTGAACTTGAAGATTCGAACTTGGGTTGAGATGTCCGAGTTGAAATGCCCGAGTCTGGCGTCGTCATGTGGGGCCTCTATTAGGGGCAAGTTCTTGATCTACTTCTAGTCTGAGCTTAGATTTAACTAATTTTTGGTATCATCATACATAATACAAATGAATCTTGCAGGGATGAATCTAGCATGGAACACTTGCTCTTATTGTAATTTTAAAAAAATTTAGGGCCTATTTAAAAATTTTACGCCACTACGAGTTTAATGATGGCCATTCATTTCTCATCCACATTTTAATACTTGAGCTGTGTGATCTATCTTATATCATTCTCCATTATTGAACACTTGTGGTATCTTGTCTGGTGACCGGAACAAAGTAGCTGAATAGGAGAAAGTAGCCATAGGGGCATCCCTTTATTTCTCTTTTCCTTTATCTTAGATTTGGATTTAACTACGGTATCGAAGAAATAATTTTGGTATTGTATGTCTAACTTTTACCACTGTAATTAATATTTTTATAATTTTTGTGGTTTATTTTACCATTTTAATGGGAGTTTTTATAACTTTTGTGGGTTATTTTATAACTAAAAAATTTATCATTTTTATAAGTAATTTATCACTTTTGTAGGTGTTTTTATAACATTTGGAGTAACTATTTTTATCATTTTTCTTTAATACAAAAAAATTTGTCATACTTGTGGGTGTTTTTATTATATTTATAGGTGTTTTTATCACATTTATAAACATTTTTATTCGCTATAATAATCAAAGCCCTTGGATTTATTAACCTCGGAGAGAACAACCATTGAGATAGAGTCTCGAGAATGTTAGTGAGACCTAATTTAGTGACCTATTTTACCGACCTAATTCATTATAATCATTAGGTTAATTGTGGATCATATTAAACATTAGAATTTGATGTTAATCTAACAGTTACAATGAAGTCACATTATTAGGATAATAAATTAAATTAGATTTTTAAATCCCAATAATATTAGTATTAAATTAATCAATTAGTAATACTATTATCATTTGAAAAATTAATCTAATTTATTGATCTAATTATGTGACAATGACTTGATTTAATAATGTTAATGTGACCACAATTTTTAAACCTTTTTATTAAAATTATATTATTATATCAATAAATTATATTAATTTTTTAAATCTGAATAACATTCCTCGAATTCAATAGAAATTGTGTAAAAGTGGCTCATTTGAACTCCCACAAAAATATCATTGATGAATTTGAAAAGGAGGCCTTGGGAAAAAAATATGAAAGCTGACTTGGGAACGTGTTATAGCCGCCCATAAATCAATCCAAAACCAAAGACTTTCTAGTCCACGCGGTCTTCTACCAGTACTTTTCTTCTATACATAACCTCTACTGCTTCAGCACCATTACCCTTCAGCTTCATCATCAGTCACCAGACTCACCACCATCATACACCATATCTTTCAAACCTCATACCACTCATGTTCACCATAACTCTACACATCTCCTTCTTTCTCTACCTCCTCTTCTCCACCTCCACCACCACCGCCGCCGCTGCCATCGGCGACACCGCCAACGCGCCACCTTACATTCCAAGCGACTACTTTCTCCTCAACTGTGGTTCATCTTCTAGTTCTAACGATACCGACGGCCGAACCTGGGACGGAGATGCCCGCTCCAAATTATCGCCGTCAAACATTTCAAACACATCTTTGGAATCTACAGCATCCGAGCAAAACCCTTCTGTCAATCAAGTCCCCTACATGACTGCTCGTATCTTTCACTCACAATTCACCTACACCTTCCCAGTCTCCGCCGGACCAAAATTCATTCGTCTCTATTTCTACCCAGTTAATTACTCTGACCTGGACATAGCCAACTCTTTCTTCTCCGTCACCTCCGGCGGCTACACCCTCTTAAGGGACTTCAGTGCCTTTCTCACTGTCTCTGCCATGAAACCCGCAGTTGCGTCCCTTAGAAAGGAATTCATCGTCAACGTTATGGACAACCAGAGACTGAACATAGCCTTTTTTCCGTCTCCGAACTCTTACGCCTTCGTTAATGGCATTGAAGTCGTTTCAATGCCGGAAAATCTCTACATTCGCGGCAGTGATCATCAAATCCCACTAGTGAGCCAGAACAAAATATTTTTCATTAGTAACATCTCTGCTCTTGAGACACTCTATCGATTAAATGTTGGCGGTAATGAGGTCTCAATAACCAATGATACCGGAATGTTTCGTTCATGGCGTCCGGACGACGATTACACCTACGCAGCTTATGGGTTTACACCTTACAGGGATGTCGCAATCCGATATACACAGGAGACACCACCTTACACTGCCCCGAAGATCGTTTACACAACCACAAGGACCATGGGCAACGAGAGTTTAAGATACAATCTGACATGGAGATTTCCTGTTGATTCTGGGTTTTATTATCTTCTCAGACTCCATTTCTGCGAGATTCAATTGGAGGTGACCCTCGAGAACCAAAGGGTTTTTATAATATACATCAACAATCAAACGGCAGAGAGAGAAGCAGATGTTATCCGCTGGAGTGGTGGCACTGGAATCCCGGTGTTCAAAGACTACGTCATCTGGGTCACCGACCCAGATGGTCGCCGGAGCAAGCAAGACTTGTGGCTCGCTATGCACCCTGATCTCGCCTCTAGACCTGAGTACGGTGATGCTATATTGAATGGTTTAGAAATCTTTAAATTGAGTGAAACAGTTGGTAGTCTCGCGGGGGCAAACCCTGAACTTGTACTCAGTCCACTGCCGGGACCATTCACCTTGTCACCGGAGAAGAAGAACAATAAGAAAACATCTAGTTTACCGGCCATTATCGGTAGCGTAGTCGGAGGAGGGTCTGTTCTAGTCTTGATCTTAGGTTTCTTGATTTTCCGGCGACGGAGGAGAGTGAAAGACTTGGCTTCAAAACAGCCCAAGTCGTCGCGGATCCCCTTATCCAGCGGTTTATCACTGTCGTCCGATCAATGTAGGCGCTTTTCACTTGAGGAGATGAAATCAGCTACATGCAACTTCGATGATAATTTTGTCATTGGGGCAGGAGGATTTGGTAATGTGTATAAGGGCCACATGGACAACGGTGCAACCACCATTGCGGTCAAGCGATTGAACCCATCATCCAATCAGGGTGTCCATGAGTTCCAAACGGAGATCGAGTTGCTATCGAAGCTACGACACCTCCATCTCGTGTCGTTGATCGGTTACTGCAATGACCACCGTGAGATGATCTTGGTGTATGATTATATGGCTCACGGGACCCTCCGTGATCATCTTTACAAATCAAAGAAACCACCTCTTCCGTGGAAGCAACGCCTAAAGATTTGTATTGGTACAGCGAAGGGATTGCATTATCTCCATACAGGTGCGAAACGCACGATCATTCACCGTGATGTGAAGTCCACCAATATTTTATTGGACGAGAAGTGGGTGGCTAAGATTTCTGATTTTGGATTATCCAAACTGGGTCCCATAGATGCGGGCCATAACCACGTCAGCACAATGGTGAAGGGTAGTTTCGGATATTTGGATCCAGAATATTATAAACGACAACAATTAACAGAGAAATCTGACGTGTATTCATTTGGTGTGGTTTTATTTGAGGTTTTATGTGCTAGGCCGGCTATAATTCTAGATTTACCCGAGGAGCAAGTGAATTTGGCTGAGTGGGCCCGACATTGTTATAAAAATGGGACCCTTGATCAGATTGTTGATCCCAATATAAGGGAGGAGATTGCGCCAGAGTGCTTGAAGAAGTTTGGCGAATTAGGTGATAGTTGCTTGCGTGAAAATGGGTTCAAACGTCCGGGACTAAATAATGTTTTGTGGGGCCTTGAGTTTGCTTTGCAACTTCAAGAGGAGGCTGAGATGATGGGTCAGGGTGGTGGTGGTGGTGGGTTACTGCCGGCAACCTTGGCCAGTCCCTCTACTCTCCATCTGCATGGAGAATCAACGACCAACGATGATGAAAAAGTGTTAAGATCAACGGCCAACAGTGACAAATTAAAAAATAGGACTTTGTTCTCAGAGATCATGAATCCTATGGGTCGATGAGAAGTGAAATGTTCTTGGGGTGGGTCCTACGTGAGGTTCCAGATTTTTGGTCTTCACTTTGACTGACTTTTGAAAAGTAAGTATTTTATGTCATTTAGCTTATGTTAGTTGTCTTCTTGTTTGAGTTATTTGCCCGAATATAATTGTTTTTTAAATTTATTTATATAATAAAGTATAATATAATTTAAATTCTAAAAATAAATAAAATAATTTTTATTTTTCACGGTTCAGATTGTTTCTAAATTTATCTAAATCTGATGTAAAGGTTGATATTAACTCCCAAAAAATTAAATTCCCGCCCAAATTTCTCTCTCATACCCTCTTTTCTCTCTCACGTGGACATCAAGGAGAGAGTTCTCTCTCATTTGAACCATCCGGTCAGCCGCTTAACTCTTTCTCTCTTTCGCACTCACTCACGTCGAAAAAAATATTAAGTGCTTGGAGGTACCAAGCTGGCATGCATACTTGGTACTCAACACCAATTAAAATCTGCCACCTCAGATTATGGCAGAAACGTAACACTTCGGTCAACTGGATTGACAAACATAACGATGTTTATTTTTCCGTCATCTCTCTCCTCTTTTAAACTTTTCTCTGTCCACCTTCCAACTATCACATCCTTTCAAATTACAATCTATTTTTATCATCTCTCTCCTCTCTTAAAATTTAACTTTGTATCTCCCGCTTTTAATTTTAAAATTTGAATATGTACTATAAATAAGTCAGACTACACAACTGCAAATATTCTCTCAAGATTTATTTTATTTTTCTATCTACACTCCACCATTGCTGTCCCTTTGAGCTATGCTTCAGTGTTGTTAAAGCTTCAATGACGTGAAAGACTGATACATAGCCACCGCCACAAAGCGTGTGGAGCTTACTGAAGCAGAGCAATTAGAAAGAGGAAAAGAGAAGTGCTATATTTTCTCTTCTCTGACCTGCATTTTTTCGGTGTCCATTGGGGCGTGTGTGGTGAGAGTGTCGGCCATGGTGCCCTTGGAGCTTACAGAGCATAGGAAAGAGAAAATGAGTGGTCATTGCTTGTTAAAGTGGTGGGTGTTCATTTGGGTAAGGTGAAAGGTGGATCAGTGTGTTGAGCTGGTTTTATATAAGGGGTCATTGGCGGTCGGTACCTCCCAAAAAACTTAATAGGATAAAGTACACTTTTTAAAATAATTGGGATAGAAGTACATGTGTTAAAAAAAAGTCATAAAAGCCCTTTTACCCCTACCATAAATAGTGCATACCTAATTGAATGTGAAACTTTCAAGATTAGAATGTGAGGGCGTGTTTGGTTTGTGTTTCGAAAACTGTTTTTTGTTCTCCAAATTTTAGAAAATTTTAAGAATTGAGTCAAAGAAACAGAAAACAAGTCTAGCTTGTTTTCGGAGTTTTTTTTGAAAATTTTGAAAACAAGGAGAACAATTTTAGACTTTAATGAGGTCTGCCATTCGAGTCTCCTTAGGAGCAAATTTCTTCATTCTTTTTTTTTTTTACTTCTTCCTCTCTCTCATAATATATAATCTATATATATAATATATATATATATATATATATTTATAAATTCGTATATATTTATATATACGAATATATATATATATATTATATTATATTATATTATATAATATATAACTATAATATAATAGAATATTATAATATATAGTGCGGAAGCAAGGAGGAATAGAGGAATGAAAAACACAAATGGAATTATGGAATATATAACAAAATACACACAAGTAAATACAATACTTACAATACTAGCACTAAAGTGGGCTAGTCAAAGTAAGAGTGCAGAGTGGATACAAGTGTGAAATTGGGAGCTTCTCATAACTTGGAGCTTTTACAATCTGCAATAGATGTGTTTAAAACTGGGAAAATAAAAGATGTGAACGATGGAAGAAAAACGTTCTGCCTTCTTCTCCTTCAGACCTTGCTTATATATGGAGGAAGGGAATCTGAATAATGATTTCCCTTTTGAAAAGTGAGAGGGTAAAAGGACAGGTAACTCTGCTTTCGGTGGAAAAGAAGAGGTAAAAGTCTTTTACTCTGGGTAAATGTTGACAAACTGAACTTGTGGGTCATGGTTTGTCTGAGAATCAAACTTTCGGTGGGTGAAATGCTTTTACTAAAGGGGAAAAGTCATCTCAGAGATAAAGGGCTACTGAATAGTGGGTAGCCATGTGATTGTCTTAACATTACATGTGATGGGCAGCTTTTCTGTCGATTACTGACAGTAGTGATTGAAGCCATCACAGGTAAGGATAAGGATCACGGACTGGCCAAATCAGCTGGGTCCAAGTCATCATAACCGGCATATGGGTCCTGAGCATCCTGGAATGGGTCCATGGATGGAGTAACGGATCCTTCTGAAGATGGTGAAGACCTGGAATTGTTGGAAGCTGCTTGGGCTTGCTCAATTAAGTCTTGGGCCATCTTGAGGAGTTGGGCCGGAGTAGGTACATGTGCAATTGAGTCCTTAGAGGTGGACTTTTTGATCTTGGGCCTGGATGAACTTTCAGTCTCAGGCTGGTTCTCCACTGTTGTAGAGATTCTGAGAGTTGGCATGGTTTGTTTTGCCGGAGTAGACGGCATTAATGGTAATGGAGCCTCTTGAGGGGCTGGGGCCCTGACAGGATAGTCTCTTTGAATTGTATCAATAATAGATTGATACTGGTATTTGGGCCACCATTTCACAGAATACTGCCTGCAAACATGATGGTTAACAATTTTCCATTGCCACCTGCAAATCCATGATATTTTGTACCTGCAGAAAAATGTTAGTAAAATAGGAATGGGGAATGAGGACTGTTGTATACTAGGAGTAGAAGCAGATGAGAAGTAGGTGAATTGATCATGAAGATCCTTGGGAAGAATTCCAGGGGTGGGGCCATGAACATGCCACCACCTATCAAACCAGGAAGGAATCTGGCTACTGAAATTCTTGTCAAATTGAATGAACCAAGAATGAGTTAAAGACTCATCTTGATAGAGTAAGAGTTTGGTCCATGACTCAATGTAGTCATAGTAATCGAACTGTACATTATGTCCAGGGAGATCTCGGAGAGAAGAAGGGTGAGAGCCCCAATCCTTAGTGGACCATAACTTCTTAATAAAAAGGGAATGGTAAATGGCTTTGGATGGGTCATTTTTATCAGGAATTGGTTTGATAAAAATGGACTGAGTGAAAAATAGAATGTCTTGGTAGAAGACAAAGGTTTTGGCAGGATGGGCTGGAACAAAAGTCCATCCTTCTCCAAGATAGGTATTGATTAAATTAACTGGGTTATTTGGGTCAGCCAAATGAGCATGGCTGGTTCAATGGCAAAGATATTAGTCATTGGGCTTTTGTTAATGTAATCAAATCTTGGTCCTGTAGGAATTTGGGTTACAGGTCCAGAAGTGGAAAATGGATCAGCCAGGAGACTGGTTGATGGAGGTGGCTGTTGGGCCATTTGGGAAAATGTTTTTATATCAACAATGGTAGGCTGAATGGGTCGGCTTAATGGGCCAACTGGTCTACCTAAAGGGGTGAATCTGTTTGTAATGGCCAAGGCACTAGAGGGGCCTGGTGCATGGGTAACAACACCTTTTCTATAAACCAAAGAAGGTGAATCTTCCTCCTTTACTGTGGCAATAGCAGAGGCAAAAACTTGATTGACTGTTTTACCCTTGTCTTTCCCCCCCGGGTTTTTGGAGGAAGTAGTAGGCCTAATGGGCTTTCTGTCCGCCATGAGGTTCCTGCAAAAATTCTCTTGTTAGGAAATCAGGGATGCAGTTATTACTGCCCTTAATATATTCTATGTCAAAATCAAAAATACTTAAAATAGATTGCCATCTGGCAAAAATTTGCTTACTAGCAATGTTTTGAACATCTTTGAGTAAAACTTCTTTTGCAGACTTACAGTCTACTCTGATCAAGAATTTTTGATTTAAAATATCATCCTGGAATTTTGAGACACACAGGATAATAGATAAAATTTCTTTTTTAATTGTAGAATAATTCATTTGAGTATCGTTCCAAATACCAGAATGAAAACGTACAATTTGTTCAGAAGAATTAGGAGTTTCTTTCTGAAGCAGAATACCACCATAACCAATGTTAGAGGCATCAGTTTGGATAATTTTGAAGGAATTGATAGAAGGAATTCCTAAACAAGGCAGAGTCTTAATGTATTTTTTGACTTGCTGAACAATGGAAGTATGTTCAGATGTCCAAGGAGTAGGATTATCTTTGAGTCTGGCATATAAAGGTTTGACAATTTGTCGAAGGTTTTGGTAGAAATCAGAAACATAATTGAGAGAACCAAGGAATCTTTGCAATTGAGTTTTGTCAAGGATTTCATCTGGGAATTTATCAGCAAAATTGATAGACCGACTAATGGGAATAATAGTGGACTGCTGAATGTCATAGCCTAGGAATCTGACAGAGGTTTGGAATAATCTAATTTTGCTAGCAGAAATGACTAAACCATTATGCTTAGCAGTTTCAGTAAATGCAATAAGATGTTTCCAATGTTCATCAATAGATTTACTAAAGATGAGAATGTCATCTATGTAAACAATAGAACAATGACTTAAATCTATGAAAATTGTATTCATAATGTTTTGGAATTCACTTGGTGCATTTTTTAAACCAAAAGGAACAACATTCCATTCATAATGTCCAAATGGAGTAGTAAATGCAGTTTTGTACTTATCTTTTTCAGCAGTCTCTTTGAATTGTATCAATAATAGATTGATACTGGTATTTGGGCCACCATTTCACAGAATACTGCCTGCAAACATGATGGTTAACAATTTTCAATTGCCACCTGCAAATCCATGATATTTTGTACCTGCAGAAAAATGTTAGTAAAATAGGAATGGGGAATGAGGACTGCTGTATACTAGGAGTAGAAGCAGATGAGAAGTAGGTGAATTGATCATGAAGATCCTTGGGAAGAATTCCAGGGGTGGGGCCATGAACATGCCACCACCTATCAAACCAGGAAGGAATCTGGCTACTGAAATTCTTGTCAAAATGAATGAACCAAGAATGAGTTAAAGACTCATCTTGATAGAGTAAGAGTTTGGTCCATGACTCAATGTAGTCATAGTAATCGAACTGTACATTATGTCCAGGGAGATCTCGGAGAGAAGAAGGGTGAGAGCCCCAATCCTTAGTGGACCATAACTTCTTAATAAAGGGAATGGTAAATGGTTTTGGATGGGTCATTTTTATCAGGAATTGGTTTGATAAAAATGGACTGAGTGAAAAATAGAATGTCTTGGTAGAAGACAAAGGTTTTGGCAGGATGGGCTGGAACAAAAGTCCATCCTTCTCCAAGATAGGTATTGATTAAATTAACTGGGTTATTTGGGTCAGCCAAATGAGCATGGGCTGGTTCAATGGCAAAGATATTAGTCATTGGGCTTTTGTTAATGTAATCAAATCTTGGTCCTGTAGGAATTTGGGTTACAGGTCCAGAAGTGGAAAATGGATCAGCTAGGAGACTGGTTGATGGAGGTGGCTGTTGGGCCATTTGGGAGAATGTTTTTGAGGAATAGAGGAATGAAAAACACAAATGGAATTATGGAATATATAACAAAATACACACAAGTAAATACAATACTTACAATACTAGCACTAAAGTGGGCTAGTCAAAGTAAGAGTGCAGAGTGGATACAAGTGTGAAATTGGGAGCTTCTCATAACTTGGATCTTTTACAATCTGCAATAGATGTGTTTAAAACTGGGAAAATAAAAGATGTGAACGATGGAAGAAAAACGTTCTGCCTTCTTCTCCTTCAAACCTTGCTTATATATGGAGGAAGGGAATCTGAATAATGATTTCCCTTTTGAAAAGTGAGAGGGTAAAAGGACAGGTAACTCTGCTTTCGGTGGAAAAGAAGAGGTAAAAGTCTTTTACTCTGGGTAAATGTTGACAAACTGAACTTGTGGGTCATGGTTTGTCTGAGAATCAAACTTTCGGTGGGTGAAATGCTTTTACTAAAGGGGAAAAGTCATCTCAGAGATAAAGGGCTACTGAATAGTGGGTAGCCATGTGATTGTCTTAACATTACATGTGATGGGCAGCTTTTCTGTCGATTACTGACAGTAGTGATTGAAGCCATCACAGGTAAGGATAAGGATCACGGACTGGCCAAATCAGCTGGGTCCAAGTCATCATAACCGGCATATGGGTCCTGAGCATCCTGGAATGGGTCCATGGATGATGAATCTGAAGAAACTTCTGATAATTCTGATAGCTCTGACCCATCCACAACTAGTGAACCTGATATAAAGATAGGTTGTAAAGACAATTGTAGATGTGATAATATCAGAGTAATTACCAAACAAAATGAAGAAGAACAAATCTTAATTGATTTAATTAGCAAAATTGAAGATCCTGAATTAAAGGCTAAATATATAAAAAATCTCAAAAATTTGTTTGTCAACAAAGATAAAAATAAACATCTTGTCATTGAAAAACCTTTAATCAGTATTAATAAAACAATGGAAAGATTCAGTAAAGAAAAGAAAAAAGAATTAACTTTATCTGATCTTTACAGTGAAATTAATAAGATAAAAATTGAAATAAAAGACTTAAAAGCCCAAGATAAAAGTCTTGCTGAAAAATTGAGTCTTTTTACAATGTCCCCAGATAATAATCAATCTGACAATGAATCTGAAACTTCAACTAAGACACTTTCCCAGCGGATACCTACGACCTCCGGTGAATTGGAAACTGCAGGTGTAACGAAGCTGCCATCTCATGATGGGTGTCTACCAATTGATAATCAGATTAATTCAATCAAAGAAATTAAATTACAAAAATGGTATTTCCAAATCAAACTCATAATCAGTGATGATTTTATTCTCAATACTGTTGCACTTATTGACACAGGTGCAGATGTTAATTGTATCCAAGAAGGATTAATTCCAACAAAATTTTATGAAAAAACTATGCACCAACTGAGATCTGCTAATGGCAGTAAAATGAATGTTGAGTATAAATTACCTAAGGCTCATATCTGTCAAGACAATGTTTGCTTTAAAACATCTTTTATTCTTGTTAAAGATATGACTGATGAAGTAATTTTAGGATTACCTTTTATCTATCTATTAACTCCATTCACAATAGATAATGAAGGTTTATCCACTCAACCCTTGAATCAACCAGTAAAATTCAAATTTCTTCTCAAACCTGAAATAAAAGATTTAAGGCAACTTAAAGATGAATCTGTCTCTAAGTACCTTAGAAAAATTAATCAAGTAAATTTTTTAAAAGAAGAAATTATTCACCAAAGGATTCAAGAACAATTAAAAAATCCATTATATTATATTGTATTTTAAAGTTTGGTTTATTGAATTTTTTTTTAATGAAATTATTAATCTAAAAATAACTTTCTTATATTTTTTTATTAATGTTTGAATTACTGTTCAAACATATATTTAGGCTGTCCAAACAGGTTTTACTATTTTCTGTTCTGTAAAATTGTTTTTGAAATCATCTAATCAAACAAGTTTTTTATCTCAAAAAATATCAAAACCATTTTCTTAAAACTCTTTTCAAAAACTGTTTTCGGATACCTGTTTTTGAAACGCAAACCAAACAGGCCCTGAGACTTTCAAGATTCTTTTTGATATTTGTGTATCATTTGAATTTTGAAATTTCATATATATATATATATATAGGGAGTCGAAAAAGAGAGACACGATATAAATCGTCATGCAAACAGTGTCACCAAAGAGAGACACGATATAATGATAATGGGGGTCCAATCAGTGGCATCATGGCATTTTTTCGATTCACTCTTTAGGTGCAACTCTTTGAGTGGGCAAAATATATATTGTCATCATTTAGGTACAATCTACTGTTGTCACTCTTTATTGACACTGTTTGGGCACTATGAAGGGGGCATTCCATGATACCATTGATTGGACCCCCATTGTCATTATATCGTGTCTCTTTTTGGTGACACTGTTTGAATGATAATTTATATCGTGTCTCTCTTTGGTGACATTGTTTGCATGACGATTTATATCATGTCTCTCTTTTTCGACTCCCTATATATATATATATATATATATATATATATATATATATATATATATATATATATATATATATGAAATTTCAAAATTCAAATGATACACAAATATTAAAAGGAATCTTGAAAGTCTCACATTCAATTAAGTATACACTATTTATGATAGGGGTAATTATGGAATACAATTTAGAAAGAATTTGAAAATGTTTTAAAATGTGTACTTATTGACAACTATTTAATGAAAAAGATGACTTAAAGGAGGATAAGTTTGGAGGTGGTACTTAAAGCCAAATAAGTTTTGAAAAAGGTACTCACATCCCATTATCTCTTTATATAACACTATTTGAACTTTGAAGGTCAACTGGTGACATGAGCTAGATCTTCTCATCATTTTGACAGTTTCTGTTCGAAAAAATAAATATTTGTACATCGTAATCTATTTCCTTTTTGGAAAAAAAATTCAATGATTATTTTTATTAAAACATTTATCAATTTTGTTATGACCTTGATTCTAATTAGTAATTACTTCTTTTATTTTTAAGCAGTTATTCATTAAATTTCAGCAATAATATCAGGTAAATGAATTTTTTTTGTACAACTAGGTACGTGTGATTTGATTAAACAAAAAATTAATGGGTTATTTTTTATGAATTCTAAATGTCAACAATGATATTTTAATATAGTTCTCATCACATTTTGAGTTTTTTCTTAAGTTGGGCCATCTTCCTCTCTCTTTACAAACTAATAAACAAGTCAAATTATTCTTATTATGAAAATTTTGGTTTTGACATGATAAATTGGGTCTTATTATTTGACCATTATTATGTGTTGTTAATATAGATGAAAATGTCTCAATACTCAATTTGCTACAGATCAGTTTTTTGCACCCAATTTGAGTCATATTTTTAATATCTAACTTGATTAAATTCAATTTGAAATATAAAAAAAAAAAAACTTGATTAAATATATTTTCTTATATATAAATTAACTAAGAAAAAAAATCTTGTAAATTTCTTCAACAGCATAATAGAAAGTCCAAATTCTCCCAATCCACAAATTATAAATCAAGCATCAGCTCATGAATCATAAACTAAACCCTGCCAGGCCAGCTGCGAACACAAAGTCATTTGGTCAAAAGTGATCGGCGGCAACAGCTTTTGCAGCCCTCCAAGTCCAAGAAAAGCTAGGGCACGCGCCTAACATGATTTGTGGCCCACGCGTCGTCTACCCTACACCTTCACGCCCACCAGCGAAGATCCAGGGATTAATTCATAGATTTACATGTTTTGTAATAGCTCTAGTACTTCTCCATATAGCTTCTTCATAATAGGTTTAACTCCAAGCTCAGAGCCATGGCAGTGGCAATAAACAGTCCAATGTTGCAACTTATTGAAAACCAACCTCAGATGTAACATTTTCATACCCCACACCCTCTGAAACAAAAACTCAAGAAACAAGCCCCTAAAAACAACCCAACCTGCACAACGGAGAGGCAGTCAAGAACTACTCCTACCAACCGGCTCCGTGTAAGTCTGACGGCCAAATCCACCATTCACGCCATTGAAACTTTGAAGTTAACGCTGTAACAACACTGCAACTCAAAACTTCAGTCCCCATAAACTACTTAAAATCATAAAACTATATATTGAAATACAATTAAACATTGATATGAGCATGAACCACGAAACTCTAAGAGTAAGAGAGAAAAATAATTCATTCAAGAGAAGCTACAATGGTAGACAGAAAAGAGAAAAACAAAAATAAATCATGTGAGAAGCTTTGTGGTTGTGCTGTTTCACTTATTTATAATACATATTCAAATTTTAAAGTTAAAAGCGGGAGATACAAAAGTTTGATTTTAAGAGAGGAGAGAGATAATAAAAATAGGGTGGATGTTTGATGAGACAGTTAGAGGTGGAGAGAGAAAAAGTTTGGAAGAGAGGAAAGAAAACGGAAAAATAAACAGCGTTATATTTGTCATGCCATTTGGCTGACGTGTCAATTTCCTGCCATTATCTGATTATTTGCTAAGGTGGCTGTTTTTAATTGGTGTTGAGTACCAAATATGTATGCCAGCTTGGTACCCTCCAAGCACTGAAAATTTTCTCCGTCGAAGACCCTGAAGCTTCTGTCTCCTGTCAGGATGCAGATCCCACAAATCCGATCAAACTCCGGCAATAGAATGCAGATCCCACAAATCCGATTAAATCCCTTTCTCTCATTTCGTCCTACTAGCTCTCTCTTTCCCTCACACATACACAAATGGAGAGTGTGTTTTTTATCTGAATATGATATTGTTAAGCGTTGTGATTGAGATTGAGATCGACGGACATCTAGAGTGAATAGTTTGAGAATTTTTGGACTGTGTCGGAGAATTTTGACGTCAGTCAGCTTGCTTTTGTTTGGGAGTTTTAAATTTCTTTGGTATGTACGATTTTTTTTTTTGGTGGTTTTTATGCAGCAGATTTAGATTCGGCGACTTCAACGTATGTTCTTTCTTGCTCAATCGCTTCTCATTGCACAATCGTCCCGCTTCTCAGTTCTCAGGTACTCTTCACTCTCTCTGTATCTCTCTTTCTCCCTCGAGCAAATTCCCTCTTTCTCCCCACCCTCCACCTGTTTGAGAAAATGCCTGAAAGTTGTGCGGTATGGCAGAAGGCTAATTTTGTCTGCTTTAATCAGTCATTCATAAAGTGTGTGCTGGGTGTGCGTTCTTTGTGTGGATTGGCTTAATCAAAACAGAAGGCTGATGTGATTCATTTATTTTTACATTTTAACCACTCTTTGAAATGGTTTTTGAATGAATTTCTGGTTTCTATATATAAGGTTGATATATTTTTTTTCGGGAATTATAACTTGACGAAACTTCTGTAGTTGACATTTTTGTTAGGTAATCCTTGGTTTTCAATTTGGTTGACCATTGTTGGGAAGTAGGAATCCAGACATCCCTTTCCATCCTTGACAACCTTCTGCATGCTCATCAAACTATATCACCTATAAATATATTCTAAAGTGACACAAATATATTCTGCCAAAGTTTGTTTTCATACATTGTAAACATACATTCATCTCTAAAAATTCCAGATACCGATTTCTATCTTTGTTGCGCGCATTGAAGCACCCTGTTTTCGAGTTGTGCAAGCTCAAATTCTTCATTAGCAACCTCAGAAATCAATGCTCAGCAACTGTGACATCAATACTGAACTGCAAACAGGGAGTCCGGTTTCTTCACCTACTTCATTTTCAAGCAGGTCTGGAGAAACCTTCCTTGAAAGTTGCCAACGATAAATGGATACAACGAGAACTATTTGGCAAAAAATTAGCAACAAATAGATGCATGCTTGTATAAGATTATTGATCTCATACAATTTACATGTGGATATAATGCATTACTTTTTATATGGCTGTTCACTTTTACGCCCAAGACTAATTCTTATTGATGTTGGCCAACCAGCTCCTCATTTAATCTATGGAATACTAGCTTAACAGGTATACAAGCTACTGCAGTGGGCACATACTCCTATTTTTATCAATCCATCAACCTGATAACTGTTGCCACCATGTCTTGGATCATTACCAAGTTTTTTGTGTTATAAAATGTTTACACTCTACAGGCATACTTGGTTTTTTTTTGTTTGTTTAAATAGTGCCTTTAGGTATCATAATTCTCCAAAACCAAAAGGAAAATGATCATATCTACCGAGTATCTCTTAGTCAAAGAAGCCAAGTGCCTTTGCCATCTACATTAAGCAAATAAAAATGAGCAGAGAAGGAAGGGGCAAGCTGAACCTACATCCTAACACTTTTTTTCCCAGCTGCTTCTTCATATGTAATAAATAAACAAACAAGTGGATCAACTTCAGTCGCACCCAACTAATAGGATTTGCAACTCATGGCTTACGAAGTTTTTGACTTAGTATTGATTCTTACTCGACGACCTCTTTACTTAGAATTTTGCCTATACTGTGTGTTTGTAATTGGTATGTCTTGATAGATTTAACATGTAAAATCTCAAGCATATCCTTTTTTTTATGATTAGTTTTTGTTGGGTCTGCAATAGGTTAATAAGGTGGTGTTGGGATATGCCACTTTGTTTCTATTGAATTCATGTTATCAGTTTTGAAAACATTGATAAAATGATTTTGATAATTATGTTTTTGGTTATTTGGTATGCTAATTTTTTGTTTAAAGAAAAGCTAGGGTATATCAATTTGTTTCTATTGAACTCATGTTATGGTTTTTAAACAAATAAGTAGAAAGATTTTTATAACTGGTCATGAGCGGCATTCATAACTGGGGAAATGCAAGTATGGCAGCCGTTATTTTCTATACTTATGATGCCTATGATGTTGTCCTTACCCAGGCTACCAATTTGAAACCACTAATCATATGAATTATGAAGAAATATTGTGTTTTGATATTATTAGCCTTCTGGGTAACATACGGCCATTCAACTAGAGCATGTCTGTGTTTTGATATTATTATTCTTAATCATCAGCATTTGTCATTAGCACTTAAATTCTCGAGCAAGGGAGTTAAAATTATTGAGATCTATGCATGGTTGTTTTACCCCTTACTCTCTCTCTCCTCTCGTCCAAGTTGAATAATTTTAATTTATTGTTATCTTTTTTTATTTCTTAGTTGTTTAGCTGAAGATGATCGTTTCAATTTCATGTTTATAATTTCAGCTCATAGACTTAATAGGTGGAGGTAACACATCATGGCTTCTTGGTCTTGTATGGAGGTTTTGTTCGACTTTATATTTACGTTGAAGACGGTATAAGTTTATTGTTGTTATTATGATCATATTCGCTAGTAAAGAGGGACATGTTTCATAACTAAAAGTATAGTTGTGTAAAAAGTTGTTCTCTTACTCAACGACCTCTTTGCTTCAAATTTGATTATATTGGTTGGTAAAGGGGCACAATATGTAATTACTAATAACTTTTTAAGGTACGGTGATAAAATATGTAAATTGTGCGTACGTGTTCAAAATTTTTGAGTTATTTTTTGTCCTTTTTTTAATATATTCATGAATATTTATTGTTATTGTATGTGCATTATTTTTTTCTCTTGCTAATGCTCATTTTTTTTAGTTAATTTTTTTTTTGCACAGTGCATTCAGGCACGGGTAATAACTAGTTTATTTATACACAATATTTTTGAACTTATTTATTAGACTACGATATTTTTTAAAAGTGGGATTATTGATCTTGCTTCTATTTTACAATGGAGTTGGTTACTCCTTTTTATTTAATTAAAAAAAATAGACTACATTGTTACAGAAAATTATGAAATCCTATATTGAGGACAATTTCAGCAGTTTAAGTAAAACAAAAGAAATGCTCTGATACAATGATTTAGTATTTCTATTCAAGATCAGCGAACGTTTTTTCTTTCTTTAAGCATCAAAGAAAGTCGACTTCACTCTATTAGCATCGACAATTGACGGTAAGGATTTTGTTTGTTATTTATTTATTTTGCTTAAAACCCCCAAAACTTATAATACATATCAATGAGTTTTTGGTTTAATGATACTTCTTACCTTGTGAATGATTTGTTTTCTTGAAGTCAAGGGTTCAAGTCTTCTCTCATTCCCCCCAAAAAAAAAAAAATTAAAAAAAATTATATTACATAAACCCTATTTGTATTGGAAATTATGTAATAATCTTTTATGATAAATCAAATGTATGTTAAAATTGTAATTTTATTCTAGCAATTTTTATCATTTACATTAAATTTCTGTATAGTGTCACACTATGAAGTCACTCTATAGCAAATTTAAAAATTCGGTTTGGATAAATTTTCAAAATTTGGGGTAATGTCTGGATTCATTTTTTGTTGACATACTATTTATAAACTGTATGTAATGAGTAGCAATTTGAAGATTTTATATTTATGAATGAATTCACTCTTTATTATCACACTATTTTGGTGACTATATGAAATGAGTATATTTTTTCTTATTTTGGGTGTTTATGTGTAAATTTGCTCTGTGTTGTCATACTATTACCCTAACTTTGTGAATTGAGTACCAATTTTCAAAGTTTTAGAGTATTTGAGGATTCACTCTTTGTTGTCACACTATTACACTAGCTTCTTGAAAAATTAAGTACTGTTTTTCGTAGTTTGTGTGTGTTAACTGTATATTCATTCTTTGTTGTCACTCTTTTACCCTAGTTTTGTGAATTGAGTGCAATTTTCAATTTTTTTTTATTTATGTGTGGATGCACTCTTTTCTATCACATTATCACAATAACTTATTGAATTGAGTACTAATTTTCATAGTTTATATGTTAAGTGTGGATTCACTCTGTGTTGTCATACAATTAGGTTAACTTTGTGGTTTGAGCACCAATCTTCATTGTTACGAGTTATATGTCCATTCACTCTTTGTTGTCACACTATTAGGCTAGATTTGAGAATTGAGTACCAAGCTTTAATTTTTGGGAGTTATGTGTGGATTTACTCTTTGTTGTTATACTTTACGGCTACCACATTGCAATCAAACACAAACAATAGAGAGACACCATAAAGTGAAAAATTGATTTCATTGCTTGTCCACTACAGACACTGCTTTGTGTTCATACAGAGACACTATAGAGTGACAACTGATTTCATGGCTTGGCCACTACATAGTACAACAAACATTAGATTGTGTCATAGAGAGACAACATAGAGTGACAAACTGATTTCATGGCTTGGTCACTATAATTACAAGCAAACATTGTACCACCCTTTGTCATTCTATTATACTAGTTTTTTTTTTTTGTGTGTGTTATGTGTAGATTCACTTATTTGTTATCATATTATTATACAAGTTGTATAACTTTTCCTAAGACATGGCAAAAACAAGGTTGTCTACTAAAAATATATATGAACTCAAGCATTGGGAACCAATGGCAGCTCAAGACGTTGAAACATCTCAACAGAAGGGTTTGTAAAACATTAATCAAAGTGAAGGAACCATGAATGTGGATAAATATGATCCACAGTATAGAACAAAAAGATCCAATGTGTGGTAGTTGAAGAAAATATACTCCAATTACAACTTGTTTCGAAAAAATGCCTTTATGCATAAAATAACATCGATTTGATTCAGTTACAACTTCGAACAAACGTAAATGATTGACGAAGATAGATTTTGTTGTTGGTTCGAAAAAAAATTCTATAGCTTAAGAACAAACAGCAAAAAAAACGTAATTAAATGAAAATTTCGCACCTGATAATGAAGAAACAACAATGGCTGGCTGAATAATGCACAATGCCGATCTCTAGTTTGCAAAATGTCAATGACTAAATAATATGAAATTCGGTTGTTAATGACAGAATTTTTGAAAAAAACCCAATTACTGGTTCAAAAAAAAATAATGGCTGAATAACACACAATTTTGGCTATTATTTTGCAAAATGTCAATAGCTGAATAATATGAAGTTTGACCGTTAATGAAAGAATTTTTTAGAATTATTTTTCAAAGTTTAAATGGTTTCTGAAATCACAAAAGTTTGAAAATCTCTTATATAAGATTTACATATTTGAAAAAAAAGAAACTATTTATGCATGAAATAAGTTTGAGGTAATTAGGTAATACAAAAAAAAAAAAAAACTGTAATATGTACTTGTTGATCGAAATTTTAGACATAAAAAGACTTAACAGCTTCAAAGTCTGAGTTATGTGCTTAAAATCAAATACATTCGTACCCACAATTAAATTTCCATAAAGAATAAAGACGGTCTTTGATGGGCTTGCACGTTGAAAGTAATATGTACTTTGTAATAAGTGTTTAAGGAAGTAAACCAAAATCCAGTTCTTGTCCCTCTCTTTATTTTGTGGTCTGATTAATTCAAGTTTATAGTGCGTTTGTTTGGCTCGATGAAACAGGGGCGGGCGGCCCAAGGTAAAGTGGGGTCCTAGACAAAAATTTTATATGAGACCCTATTAATATTTTGTCTATTAATATATAATATTTTTAATTATTATAATTTTTTTATTTCTTTAAAAATTATTTTTTATTTATTTTTTAAAATATAAAAATATTAATCAGATTTTTATATTCAAGTTTTGACAATAATTTTTTTGAATAGATAATATAGTTAATTCATTCACTCTCAGTTGATCATGAATAAGATTTTATCAATTTAAATTTTTAACAAGTAATTTAATAATAAAATATGTGAAAAAAATAATAATTTTAAGATAACAAAGAATTATTCTTTACCCATAAGTAATGTGCACGCATGAAGTACAAAATTTTAATAACATTGACAATTTAAGTATAAATTATTTGAATTGAAAATTTATATTAAGACAAAAAAAAGAACAAATTTTATAGATTTTCACCACAAGAAATAATGTATATAAATTTTCCATGCGAGTGAGTGAGTGAGTGAAATACAATTATAAATACGTTCAAAAGCGTTAGAAAAATTTAAATCAAAGTTCGCACAGAAGAGTAATTTTGCACCTAAAAAAATTAGATATTGATTTAAACTATTAAAATTTGGGCCCTAAAAATTTGAATCATATCTAAAATACAAAAAATAAATATAAAAAATGTCTATTATACTAAAGTAGTAAATTTTATGGAGACTCTCTAAAATTTGGGTTTAACTAAGTAGAGAGTAATTTTGGACCTAACAAAATTAGATATTGATTTGAACTAATAAAATTTGAACCTTAAAAATTTCAAACATATTTAAAATAAAAAATGAGGCTTACTACATTAAAGGGATAAATATTTTGGGGGCCCTCTAAAATTTGGGGCTCTAGGCAAGCAACTTAGGTGCCTAGGGGTTGGGCTGGCCATGGGACAAAAAAATGGAAGAATAAAAAATATGAGTGATACACTTTCTGTTTTTCAAGGGATGAATCTTTTTTTCCTCCTTTGTGTTTGGTAGGATGTAAAAATGAAATGATAGAAAAAAATATAAATACATATTTTATTATTCTATATCTATATATAAAATTAATATATATATATATATATATATTAAATGATATATCTATATAATAAATTAGCTAGATATTTGAACTTATGAGAGTATATTTCCCTCTAAAATTTCACACACCCAGCACAAATATTTTTCCCCAAATTTTACAAACCCAACACACAACTACACACACTTCAACACAGGGCTGCACACACATACACTGCAACACACACACGCATTATATACATACTTGAACTGTACACACATTCTGATACATACGTGTACACACATACACACTCTAACACACACACGCGCGCGCGCATATTATATATACATTCTAACTGTACACATATTCTAATATCGCCAGTAGGTAAATATTATTCAATTTAACAAATATAATTAACTTTTAATTCACTTTTCTTTATAATTTTGGAAGAATTGATTTTGGTTAATTGAAAAGAAAATTAATGTATCAACTTTTTCATCCTTCCTATTTTCTTTCTTTACAAAACATAATGTTTTATTTATCCATCTAATTTTTCATTTTTCTATTTTTAATCATACCAAATAAAACATTAGTGTTAATTAATTTTGTTTTATGATCTGTCTTTGGCAAAACACATATTATTCTCATATTAAATTATTCATAAAGAATAAATTTCTCGTACCTGGACTAAGAATGACCAAAGGAGAGATTATTCTCACAGTTGTAAGACTAATTCAAAACTAATTGGGTCCGGTCTAATTCAATCTCACTTTGTTATCCTCATTTTTGAAGGATTGGTCTGGTTCCGTAACCAAACATGCCCAATAGGTCACTTGCTATAGCAGGGGGTGTTTGGCTTCTGCGCTAAAGGAGTTGCGCGAAAGATGAGCAGCAGCAGGAGAGGGCAGCCACCAAAGCACCAAAACACGTACGCCTGGAAACCCAAAGCCGGTTGCAAGATCAATGAAACCGTACTCTCTCCCCCTCTCTCTCACACACACCCGCACACAAACACTCTTTCTCTCTCTCTTTGGCCCGATATAAATTGCTAATATATGTGTATATCACCGACGACAGGAAGTGGGAGGCAAGTTCAGGCCGTACTCGGAGATCACCGGAGTGTGCTCTCGCTGTAAAGATCAAATCGAATGGAAACGCAAGTACGGCAAATACAAACCCCTCATCGAGCCCGCCAAATGGTAATTTTGTGTTTAATCTTTTCAATTTCTTCTATGTAATTGTAAATTCATTCGGTTTCTTCATTATGGATTGTTGAGTGAATTAAATTTGAAAAATTTTACCAGCCAACGATGTTCTAAACGAACCGTTCGTCAGGCTTATCACAATCTATGTCCAGGTTAGTTTTCAATTTTAGTTTTCTTGTCATAAAATTTATGGCCTTGTAAGCAGAGAAAACAGGTATGATTTTTTTTCTGTTTGATTTTTGTTAACTCAATTGGTTTTTTGATGCAATATGTATATGTAGCTTGTGCGAAGGAGCAAAATGTCTGCGCAAAGTGTTCGTGCCAAGTTGGGCGGATAATTGGGAGGCAAGCCTTGTTTTATGCATATGATAGAATTACATAACATTGATAACGAAAACTCCCTTAAATTGCTTCATTTTCTAGAAGGTAATAATGCCAATGCATTCAATATATTGTAGAAAGTGCTGAGTATGCATGTATGTTACTGACTTGCAGAGACAGTTCAGAAGTGGAGGCTGAGCAGAAGACACTTGAGGAGGTGGTTTTTTGTTTGGAGACTGTTCATAAGTTTATTTTTTACCGTTTATTTATTGTTGGTTTTTGATTCAATGCCGATGCATTTCATATATGTGATAGGCCATTAAGAATGCTCGAGAGAGGGACAGGAGAACTCTACTACGAGCTGTAAGACCCAATATCAATGCCCTTCAGTTTTTATTTTAAGATGAATTTTAGATTTGGCATCTTTTTCTTAGTTTTTTTGTCAATTTGCTAAATGCTGCTTTTAGCAGCATTGGAATTTACAGCATGAAATTAAAAATTAGAGCAAAACTCAGTGCAGGTTTTGAATTGGTTCTTTTTGAATCCCTAGGCATTGTTTATACCAATTTAAAAGGAGAAAATATTGTCAAATTGTAAGACTCTTTCTTGATGAATACTTGTAGTGATGGCTTACAAGAGCTAGCAGCACACATCTGATGTTTTCAAAAAATGTTGTTCATATGTTTTTGAGGGATAAGTCACTAAACTAAAATTAATATTCTTGAAAGCATAGATTCACAATACAAAGGTTATAGTATGTAATTCATATGCATCTGCATCTAGCGTGAAAAATAAAAAAATACAGTGAAACATGCATAATGAAGCATCTAGATGGCAAAAATTATGGTTTTAAAGCCAAGTATACCATTTTGAACAAGAGAATTATGAGATTAGGTTTTGATAGTGGCTCCACGTAGGTCTGTTATTACAAAACTTTCATCAGCATGTTGGCGATGGTATAATATCACAAGGAGTTATCCTTAACAAGCCAGATGCGAGATCTTTCTTAAAATTTATGGTCAACACATGGATGTACAGCTCATCAGATTGAGCAAAGTCGGTGTTCATACCTGTCTGTTCTCAAGACATTGTAATTAATACATCTTTTGAAGTGGTTGCATATTTTGAATGAAAATAGTTACCAGTAGGGCTATTTACTTGATGGAGCTAGGAGGAGGAAAAAAAAACTTAAAAGTGGTTCTTTCATAATTTGGTTGAAATTGGTGGTTCTTGAGCAAGTGGGAGTAGTTCTTGTTTTTCTTACTATTTTAGTTAACGAATAGTATGTTTTGGTGTCAAAAGACTCAAAATATACAAGTTTACTCAAATTGCTTGGTTGTGTAGTCCCTGAAAGAAGTTTTAGGATGTTCTTATGGATTGTTTGGGCAGGTCAAGTTCGTAGGCCGTGAGAGACCAGGGAAGCTATTTTTCGGACCAAACTTCTGTCACCAGATGACTTCATCTGTTAACTGGATTGGTTGATCAACCAAATTTTTAAACTTAATGCAATATTTTTTGGGATCCTGTTTATTTAGAACATTTTTAATTAGTATTGAGATGCATTAGTTTGCATGGGCTTTGTATTAAGAGTTTGGGATGACAGTTTGCCTGCAGACATTTCGCTGAATGCATTTTGCTTTCATTGTTAACTTCTAAAAGCGATAATGCGATAAAATCCTTTTGTAGATAGCTTCATAATACTGTTTTTACTTTGCCAATTGCAGCAGGCTCCAATTTTGTTTTTTTTTCCATTTTTTTTGTTGTTATTAGATGCTATAATTTCTGAGTGCTTACCCCAATTTATTGCAACAGATGAACAAAGGAAAGACTAATTCAGCTAAAACGCCTGTCAACAACGAAAGCAAAGCTGGGGAATTGTTGGCAGTTTCCTCACTTGAGAAATTCACAGAATTAAGCAGGGATGATGAGGAGGAGGAGGAGGATGATGATGAAGAAAAAGAAGAAGATGAGGACCAAGTTATTAACGGAAAGGAGGCCTGAAAAATAATTCAAGTGAAATTTTTGGTATGTGATGCTCCAACCAACACCCTTCATACTTGAGTTCTGTACGGATGAAGCTTTTGTTGCCTCTGTATTGACAGTCGCAACAAATTTCATGCTGATATCGAAAATAGGAGTCTTTTTTTTTTTTGGGTTTTTTAGGTATGGGTACAATTTTTTAGACTTATTTAGGCAAAAGTGTATGGATAAGTTGTTTATTCCATTAAGTACAATTTTTATAAAACTTTTTGTGTTTAGGTACAAAATTCAAATGAATTAAAATCTTTTTTACCTAAACACCCTCCCTTAAATTATACATTCTTAATTGGCAGTTATATATCTAGTCAAATATGTAAATATTTCATTAGATTCTTTCACTATCTCTCCCCTATTTTCTCTCCATCTCCATCTCTCTCTTTTCCCTTTACTTTCCTTATCTCTCCCATACTTTCTCTCTATATCTATCATTGATAATTTATTTTATTTTCAAATATGTAAATATTTGATTTATTTTTTCATCTCTCTCCCCTATTTTCTCTCTCTCCCCTTATTTTCTGTAACTATTTCTCTCTCTCTCTCCCTATTTTATCTCTTTATTTATATCAACATTACAACAACATAATTATACTAATCAGTTACATTAATCAGTTACAATTGTCTGATAATACACAAAACAATTATTCATGCATTCTAATAAATCAAACAGTTACACCAAACAATTACACAAATTTATAATATCAACCCAATTTGTCATTCAATTGTTTACATAAACTTAATAGTTGCACTATTTAGTATCGTGACATCGTTACACCAATCATATATATCAAATTTAGTATAATGATAAAGTCTTTTGTGTAATGATAAACCCAATTTGGTATATATAATTGATGTAACTATGTCGTAATACTAAATGGTGTAACTCTTTGATTTATGTAAATAACAAAATGACAAATTGAGTTGGTGTTGTAATTTCGTATAATTGTTTAGTATAACTGTTTAGTTTATTAGAACACATGAGTAACTGTTTAGTGTATTATAGGGTAATTGTAACTAATTGGTGTAACTGATTAGTATAATTGTATTGTGTAATATTGATATAAGGAGACAGAAAAAGGGAGAGAATAAGGAAATAAGGGGAGGAGTGAGAGAGAGAAAAAAAAAATAAGGGGAGAGAGATGAAAAAATTAAATCAAATCTTTACATATTTAAAAAAATTTTATCAATATGAGAGAAAGAGAGAGAGAGAGAGAAATAGATAGAGAGAAAATAGGAAAGAGAGAGTGAAAGAGTAATGAAGAGAGAGGAGAGAGAGTAATAGAGTAATAAATACCCTTTTAGTCTTTTTTCAAAAAAATGCACTTAGAGCTAAATAAGTTTTTTTAATGTAGTTTAACTCAAATAAGTCTAAATTTTTGTACCGACTTTTAAATTACCCTTTTTTTTTTTTTTGGGAGGGGGGGGGGGGGGGGGTTGTAATATGGATTTGCCTATTTCTCCTTCTCCATTTTAATTGATGCGAGTTATTTATTTTTTCTCTCTTTCTGAACGACAGTGTGTCCGATGTAGTGTTAGTTGCACCATATGAATTATGATGTAAGGATTTAGGTGTTTAATTACCAAGTGATGGAAGTTTCAAAGTGCTCTTCAAGACGAAGGTGTATCAAACCCATGCTTCAAATTCAGAAATTAAGACATTCATTTGAACTATGATGCATAATTATCTATCATTATATGGTTACTTCATTATATGCTTCACTTTTTTTGCACTTAAGTTTCTTCATATCAAAATCCTAATTTTGCATTCTTCATAAATTCCCGACTTCCATACCAAAAATCCTAAGAGTAATGCAATTAGAACCTAAAAAACTGATCTAATATTTTGACATAATAATGAAGAAGTCATAACACGCTTACAATCACCACAATACTATTGGATCATATCATTGTTACATCATTATGTCAGTAAATTAAGTCAATTTTTTAGGTTCAAATGACATTACTCAAATCCTAATATTGCAGTCTTTCATGCATCCTCGGCAGCTGATTATCGCAACAATTAACTGTCCAAGCATGAAATAGAGCTTTTCGGCATCCTTGCAAATTCATTTTCCACTTCTTTGGAAAACTAAAATCCTGGGAATCTCCCAGAAATGAAGAGCTTGTGTCCTTGCATATCATAATGTGTGCTATTTGGAATGTGTTGAGAGTTCTTCTTTCTACTTTCCCAAAAAAGAGTTCTTATTTCTCTCTTAACAGAAGTTAATTAGTGGTGGGTAATAGTGTAATTATTTACTAACTGAAAAAAAAATCGTGTAATTACTTGAATATTACTCAGTTATAAATAATAGTATAAGATAACCTAACTTACATACAATTGATTACTCTTTTCCGTCTCGTCTTCTCTCTTTCTCCTTATCCTCTTACTTACTCTGACCTGTCATATTATTTTTTTTATACATCAACCTCAGGCCAATCTTTATATATATATATATATATATATATATATATATATATATATATATATATATATATATATTTTAAATTTGAATGGACAGTATGAATGCAACGGGAAGATAGGAAGTTACGGAAAATTATTTGAAATTGGTTACACTATTACAGCCTCACATTTGATACAACAACATGAAGTAAATAATTTTACAACAAATAGAGATTAATCCTACAAGCTTTGAATTAATTGTTCAACTAATCCATTTATAATAATAGCAAATGGGTTTGCTCCCAGTAAAAAAATGATGCAATGCTGTGACCCTGTTATGGTATTTGGAGTGAAAAGTAAGCATTTGAGTGTATTAACACAGACATCTTCGAACAAGTATTCCAAAATCCAGGCAGCTACAATAAAAATCTTGCTGTCCCTTGCTAAGAAGAAGCAATGGTGGCAGGTCTCTGGGATGAATCTATTCATCCTTTGAACACAATCGCTCTGTATAAACAGAAAAGATAAACACAGTGAAACATAGTTTTGTTGAGTAATTGCTTGACAATCAAATAGAGAAACTTGTTTCAGCAGAGAGAGAGAGAGAGACTTGTTTCAAAATTAACCTAGGTTCATATGTGGAATAGATGGTAAACATGATGAAGCATTCCTAGATCTAATTAACTAGATAGCAATGTTTTCTCAAATTATCATGGCTGTTGTTGCTGCTGCTGCTGCTGTTGTTGCATTCCTAGATCTAATTAACTTCTAAGGTAAATATGAAGTAACCATATTTTTTACTGCTTTGATATTAAAAGAGCAATCAGTTGAAAAATTCATTAAAAAATTTTAATGATCAAAATTTCGTTTTGGTACATAGTTTCGGTTAGCTTGAAAAAAAATATTTCGGAAATATTTCATAAACAGTCTTAAACATTTCCAAAACAAAATGGAAATACAGAAAAATTTTGAAAACTTGTTTGCGAAACATTCCTTGAGAAATATTGAAACACTTCGAAAAATAGGAATTCTAATGCACAATGACTGATCTGTTTTGCTTTCCGTAGAAACAGAACTATTTCGAACATTTCAATCGTTTTGAAATGAAATTTAGCTGCTTGAAAATTCCATCAGGCCGGAATGAGCAAGCAGAAGAGGACATATAACGGATGTTTTTCTAAGATGGCAGGATCTTAAGACAAAGCTAGAGATTACTATAACAGCCTATAAGTCCCCGGAGTAAATAAACTCTCCATGGTTTAAACATAATCATGGATCTTTAGATTCTCAGCTAGGGTCAGGTAAACATTAGCCCATGAGCTATTGAGCCAAGAATAAACACAAGAAACCATCAGAATCTGCCGGAGGTTCAAAGCTTCTGTCCAGTAACTCATGATAATTCCTCTCAATAAAGGCCATGATGATAAATAATAAATGATAGAAAAATGGTGTGAAAGAACGAAAAGTCCTTACTCAGATATTCATAGGAGAGTATCATTGACGTTCCCCATGCTGACATGCTGAAAAACCTCGGACCCAATCCTCTATATAATCCCATCCAACCTTCATCTGCAATCAGGCTTTTAACTACTTGTCTTGCCGTGGGTCTCTTTTCATGTCCCATCACCTATGATGCAGAAACAACTATTCAGACAGAAGAATCAAACATCAGAAGGTACTTGGTGGCATGCAGAACTGCAACCAGAAAACTATGATACTGAATGCACCTTTATAGATAAAAGAGTGTCCAGCGAGTACGTTTACTTATTTCATCGTGATGGGAAGGTGTGTGTCTGCCATGAACTTGCGAGAGTGTCTGTACCATATTGGCACTTGGGTTTCTCAAAGAACATTGACCACCTAGGGCTTCTATTTAGGCATGCTCTATCTTAAGCTTCCATTGCTTTTAGGAACACGAACTGTGGAAGGGCACAAATCTTACAGATGCTGTAGCATGTTGCAGAAACCTGCACTACTCCAAGTATTTAAAGACTTGGTGATGCTGATTTTGAAGGCAAAAAACCAAACCAGTACAGGAATAAGACGATTATAGTCTTGAGAAGAAAAAGATCATACATGATACAATGGGTATTACATCATGTAGACGAGTCTGGTCATTCTGGAGAATTTAAAACCAGTACCGTTATGGCTAGTTGAGTAAGGTAATATTTCTAAGCTGAGTTATATTCAAACCAAAAAAACAGAGCTGAGCAGAACGAACAAAATTCATGAGACTAAAGAGTTCATTTTCTGTACCTGTAAGCGAGTCTTAATAGTGTCCAATGGGGTCGTGATGGAGGATGCGGTAGCACCAGCGAAAATCCCTCCAGCAGCTTGAACCGACACTAACGTCCACTGGCTAGGAGTAGGTTCATCACGCTCAGTGCCTTGACCGAAGAGCCTGCCCGATGCATATTAAATGCTGACAAGTTAGCTAAGATAGCAGGCAATTTATACACGAATAAAAAAAAAAAACCATTGTTGATGAAAAATATAATGCAACCCGACAGCAACACATCAATACACCAGAGCACCAGCGCCTCATCTATCCATGTCTGAGAGATTATTTCATAAAAAAAGGGATACTAATGATACTCAGACGACTGAAGATTCACAACTACAGTTATCAAACCTGGCTGAGGATGTATGAACTCGTGTTTATTATTTAAGATTATCTATTTACCCCAGCACGCCCTAAAGTCTAAAGGAATATCATGGACAAAGTCTCCACTTACAAGCTCCTACAATACATTCAGCATTGATTGAAAATAAACCAGCATGGCTCACCTCCAGATGAACCGTTGGCTAGATCCATAGCTTGCCCACCATACAGCACTAGATGGAGAATAAGTCATAACAGATAGACCAAACCCTCTATATAGTCCTCGAATGCCATCTGACTTTAGAATCTTGCGAGCAACATCCAAGCCCCCATTATAGTGCGCATGCCCTGAATATCCTTGCACCATCAACCGTTGGCTAACCTGTTTAAATCCATCACTGTTGAGATTAGCCTAGCAAAGATATTTCCATAAATGCTGTTAAGCGCAGTAAAATATGCCAAAATCAACAACATGCTCTATGATGCGAGATTGAGAAGAGATGAAACATTTTGACAAAAGAAAAAAGAAAAGAAAAGAGAATTGTGATAGCACAACAATGAAAAGTTTTGAAAAATGAAAAAAAAAAAAGAAAAGAGAATTGCACTGGTAAAAGTAAAACACTTTCATTTCTTATGTTTCCAGCTTACGTGGACTTGACAACTCAAGATAGGGATTGAGAACTAAATAAGGTGTTAAAATCGCTTTCATATCTGCTTTAGGTAATATGGTATAATTCGCAAAGTGATGTCAGCACACAATACTCACTGATTGGGACATTCTCCTGCTGCCCATCAAATAATTAGCCCATTAAATCATATTATTATACAATGTGAAAGGACAGTAAAATGCTCATAAAAAACATGGAAGCTTACCACATCAACAGGAACAAAGAAAGCCTGAGAACAAACGGATGCTGCCATGCCAGCAATTCCATTTGCAATGGCTGCTTTTGCAGGTTCTGATAATTTGAACGGTTCAACCATCCCAAAAGCAGACACTTTTGTAGTCTCTAGTGCAGTAAGAAATATAATTCTGACAGGAATTGCTCCGGTAATGACTGTGCCGAAACCCCTGTATAAACCAGGAATCCCATCTGTTCTCAGTATGCCTCTGATAACTGAAAATACATTCCTCTCAACAGCATCCTTTGAAGCAACCTGCAGCCTAGTCTTGACAAGAGAAATGGGGTAAAGTGCAACCGTAACACCCGTAAATATTCCAGCTCCGACGAGATAAAACTTACTTTTATCAAGCCTGCACGATAGGTTGGAAGACATGAATAAAATAACATATATACAAAATCACAGCAGAACGGAAAAACATATAAAGAGCAGGAAATTCTGAAAGAAAAGAAAAAAGCAACAAATACAACATTGCAGGTGTGAGAATGGAGTGAAAAAACTGGGGTTCACCATAAAAAGGGTTCCCCGTTAGCCATTCATAGGGTAATTAAGGAAGGTAGCCGAAATTAGGAAGTCTTCTTATGGTCCTCTCAACTGGCTTCTTTTTGGTATAAAACTGATTTGAGATCCTGTCAACTGACTTCTTTATGGCATAAAAATGATATTTGCTCTTATGCGGGTAATATTAACAAAAAGGCCCTAATGAACAACTAAGACTTGAACGTACACCTTTTTCCCCACAATTTCCCACTGCAAAGAATCATCCAAAAACTGTTTTAATCGGATTTTTCACCCAAATCCATATTCTGCCATACTATGGAGTTTCATGCCTTCCTCTTCTGACTTTTTAGTCTCTGAAGGTATTAAAGACAAAAAAAGACAACACAACAATGTTGACACTTCTACTCATCAACTCAAGTAGAGGCATACTCCACCTCCAGACATAGTTTGATCGTTTGCTACTAAAAAATAAATTCATATAAGAATGTCTCCATATTGGTGTAGATTACTCATACTCTGATGCATCTTCGAATGGCATAGAAATACCTATGCTTAGCAAAGTATAGATATGCGTTAATACACCCACTTAAAAGAGACCTTCAAATAACTAAATATATACCAGAATGTCCCTTAGTAATGACTAATGACTGCCTGCGTGATTTGAAATAGAGTAATATCTTCTATGTGAAGTATAAAGCAACTACATCTAAAAACTTCTAATTGAGATATGAATATACACTAGATTGTACAAAAAGGTCGTTCTTGCATCAATCCAAAGCACAAGAAAGGTTTTATAAGATTAAAAAGGTCATCCATCATTGGTGGTGAAGGCTCAGTAGGGTCAGCTATAGGAGCAACCTAAATTTATACTCTCTAACTCAGCCGCTGGTGCTATTTTCCCCACTTCTTATGAATTTGAAATCGAGTGTGATGATATGTTGTAACGGGTGCTAGCTTAAACTGCCAGAACCAAGCTTAGTAGTTGCCCATATGCTATAGATTGCCCATACGAGTCGGCTGAGTTGTATCCGTCTTGGCACCTTCGGAGACGATACCGTTACACGATACGTATAAACCCCGAATCTCGCACAACTCGGCCGAGTCGTCTGAGTTGTATCCGAGTCAATCCCGCGTCGCCGAAATATCGTCACCGAATTGACCGATATGGTTCTACAACACCGCGATATGTCATGAATTTCTCATCATATTCAACATTTTCTTCTAAATCGTATCGCCCAATACTGCGCCGCGATGCCACGACCGATGTGTCTCAGAGCTCTCCAAGTTGATGGCCGATACCGTGATCTTGAACCATACCCACGTGACTCCTAGTATTTATTATTTTTGAATCCTCTTTTTCTATAAGATAATTTAAACTTAACTGAACTTTCTTCAAAATGCTCATTCGAGCTAAAGAGACATATATGGAACAACCATAAAACGAAACTCTTTTTGCGATCTTTTATACGTATTGAAATCCACACAACTTAATTCAATAAAATAACAAAACACGTAACAAATCAAAATAATAAATCCATTTCATATATGAAACCATTTCAAAATAAAGAAATTTGGCATTTTTTTTAAGTGCAATATGTGTTTGTTGGAATTGATACTTTAGATCCAGATAGATCATATTTGTAAATTATTTCTTTTTTGTTAATTTTGCCTTTCTTTTTAGATATACTCCAACTGAATACCCCATGGTGCATCCTTGTGGTTGGCCCCCGTCTTTCTATTAGTAATCAAGTTATCCTTTGACCATCTCCACCCTTGAATCTATCACCTTCTCACAATGTTCATAAATCATAGCTACTCTTTGGTAAATTCTACGTCTTCATATTTTATCAAAGTTCATGGGGTGCCATGAAACTAAAATCCATGTGTTGTTGCATTAAATGCTTAGCAGATTCTCTGGTGTCCACAAACTTTGTTTCTGCTGTTAGTACACTATTCATTGGCTTTGCCAAAAAGACAATCACATAGATATAGAAAAGAACAAAACCATACATAGTAGCTGTTTATACACTGATTACAAAAGCATTGGCAAAATTAGTCGTCCAAACAATATTCTATCCTAGTAAATAAAATTTTAATTCATCGCTTTATTGGAGCCCAAACCTTAATATTTTTTAGCATCACTGCCTACAAAGCCTTGATCATAAGCTATGCAAGATGAAGAAAATGAAAATCGACATAACCACATTTCCGGCCAAGGTATCAAATCGATTTTGTAAGTATATATGGAAATGAAATCAATTGCTCAACTCACCATAAGGGGTCACATTTGGTCCAAGTAAAATGCCTAAAAATGAAACCTGATATTTACCTTTCACAATGGCTTTTTTCAATGCTCTTTTCGATAAAGAAAACCAAATGTTTCCATAATCAACACCATAATTATATACAAACATATACATACTACATTCATATGGAAAACCGATAAATTTCATTGATATATCAAAAGACAAAAGTGCATTGAACAGGAAATTTGCTGAACACAGAAAAAAATTAACTAAATGTAGTTAGATGAAGAGGAAGCAGATGAAGGAAACTTACTTATCCCAATTAATCTCGGTTTGACCGAACGACGCACTTTGAGAAGTAGCAGAATCCATTGAAGCCCAATTACAATCCAGGGAAAAAAAAAATTAAACCCTAGTAAGTATAGATTCTCATAAACCAAACAAATCCGAAACGATGCTAAAAAATTCCTCCGTTCCAGAGACCAGCTACAAATGGTTATTCTCCGTTTCTTCTATAGAATTAGAAAATAAATTTTTTTTTTTGGTTATGAAAACATTGAATTAACTGCTAATATGTTCAAGGTTTTCGCTTTCTACAAGTTTCTTGGAGCGAACCTAAACAATAAAAGAAAGAAAACTGAAATTCATTCTATTCAAAAGTGGCTGCTCACACGCGCTTTGTGGTTGGACGGCGGAGAAGCTGCCTTGGAGTTGAACCCCATAATTTCAACCTATCAAAACTCGGTCAAAACTTAGGAGACATTTCTTAATTCCAATGTGAGTTTTGAGCACGTGAAATTCTTTTTATCTTTATCTACAATACAAATAATTTAAATATGACAAATATGAGATAATATCTAATTTAACTATATAATTAAATTTTTATGTATTTTATGAAATACTAGTTATTGCCTGTGCCTGAAGGCACATTATAATAAAAAATAGTAAACAATAAACATATTTGTATTCATATCCAAAATTAAATCAAAAACATAGAGAAGAGATAAAAGAATTTAAGCATCGGTTTGTAGTGGGGGTGAGAGGTGGTGGGCGGCAGTGGTGGTGGTAAGAGACGGTGATGGTTGTGGTGGATGGCAATGACTGTGGCGGCGGCGATGGTGGTGGTGGTGGCGACGACGGAGGTGGTGGCGGTGGCGGTGGTGGTGACGGCGGTGGCGGCAATGGTGGCGGTGGTGGTGGTGGCGACGGTGGCGGTGGCGGCGACGGTGGTGGTGGGAGTAGAGGTAGTGATAGGGCGGTTTCAAACACTATTATTATTTTTAAAGTATTTATGAGAAATATTTTTTAGAAGTACTTTTAAAAAATCACTTCAAACACACCCTTAGAGCTCTATTTTTCCTATTAAATTTAGGGTGTTAATATTAGCCGTTAGATTAACTTTAAAGTAAAATTTAAAGCGATCTCAACCACGAATAGCAAAAGTCATTTTGTTTATCTTTTGAGATTTGAATTGTAAGCTACTTTATTATATAGATTTTAATAAAAATTTTCATGTACAACGCACATGTTGTATTATTAGTACTTATGAAAATTACACAGGTAGAATACGTGGTGAAATTTTCTTTTTGACATTAGATAGTAATGTAATGTTGAGAGACTATATCTCATCACAGATATATGAAATAATTTATCTGTATATCTATTTCATGTAATAAAAAAAGGGACGAAATATTATTGCAAAAAAAATGCAAATGGCGTCGCTTTCTTGAATAACTATCATTTATAGTTGTATGAAGGACTTTAAAAAGTATCACCGTTAGATCAACTGGTAAGAGACTGTTCTAGCTTAACTAAGGTCTCGAGTTCGAGTCTTAAGAACGCAGCTGCGTTCGGTAGGGAGAGTTTTGCCGCCCTTGTGGTCCTTCCCGACTCGATCCGGAGCCCAAAAGGACTTTTGAATACCGGATGGTCTAACAAAAAAAAAAAAAAAAAAAAAAAAAAGGAAAACTTTAAAAAGTCTAGTGAGTCCAAAAGTCAAGGTTGCATGTGAATAAAAATCAGCCACCACTCACCATTGCATTCTGTCTCTGTCTCTGTCTCTCTCTCTCAATCAAGGAAATTCAATAGGCTCTGCAGCGAGTTCTAGCTTAACTAAGGTCTCGAGTTCGAGTCTTGAGAACACAGCTGCGTTCGGTAGGGAAAGTTTTGCCGCCCTTGTGGTCCTTCCCGGCTCGATCCGGAGCTCAAAGTGACTTTTGAATACCGGATGGTCTAAAAAAAAAAAAAAAAAAGGAAGACTTTAAAAAGTCTAGTGAGTCCAAAAGTCAAGGTTGCATGTGAATAAAAATCAGCCACCACTCACCATTGCATTCTGTCTCTCTCTCTGTCTCTCTCTCTCAATCAAGGAAATTCAATAGGCTCTGCAGCGAGAAATTGAAATGGGATTCGGATCTCTAACCAAATTCACCGCTTTCACCATTGTACTTGTGTTCATGCTTTATTGCTTCACCTTTAAATCGACAGGTTTGCACATTTCTTCTTTTGTCTACTGAATCTTCATAGATTTTGGGTTTTTTAAGTTTTTTTTTTTAAAGTTGTTTTCTTGCTATTTTTAGTGGCTTTTTGCTACTTGAAAAGATTTGGTTTCATTTTAATAAAGACTGACTTTTTCTGGCTTTATTGACTGATCATTGAGAAACATTGAGTGATTGGGAAAGTTTGCTTCAGCAACTGAAGATGAGAAGCGAAGAAATGGTATACATTGTGGTGTTTCCAGTGCACGAAACTCCGGATAGTTTGAGATTTGAAAAAAGGGTTAGATGTGCAAGTAGACTATTTCGGCAACTCGAACCTGTCACATTCAGATTACAATGCAGAACATTACCGTTGTGCCACGGCCCACCTTGTAAGAAATGGGATACATTGAGTCATCTAAAAGTTGATATTTTTTTTCTATTTTTTTTTGGGGGTTGGTTAATGGGTTGGAGAGGATTCTTAGATTAAACTCCAATTTTGAAGTGTGTTTTGAAAAAGACACATAATTTAAGAGGAATTGAAATCTGTGTCTTGCATAATTATATAATTTTTGTTTTGACAAAGACACATAATTGATTTTTCATGAACTGTGTCAAGGTGATTCTATACATTTCTTGGCCTTTTGGCTAAGATCAATAGTCAATGGGATACCAGAATCATACATACACACATTATACTTTCCTTTATGGTATTCCTATTTTATGATCTCTTATATGCTATATACATAATTATGATTAATATCAGGAGCAGATTTGGTTGAAAATTAATTGTTTAAAATTTGTTTCTTAATGGTTGACAATTTAGCCAAGGTTTTTTTTCGATAGGGCTGTGGCACTGGCTGTAATTAGTATAGATTTCTGTAAATGAAATTGATGATGCACAAAAATGAATTTATGCACCACCTGTCGAGTAATTAATATAAATAATAAATGCAGTAAATATAAATGTGAGATCAACACAATCAACACACACAGAGATGTATAGTGGTGAGACAGATGTACAGTGATTCGGTCAGGGTGACTTACTCCACTCTGAAAACGACAATAGTGATCGGTGATCTATTGGGCTTTTCTTGTTTGCACAGAAGTTATGTATGTGCTCCAAGTTATCTCTTTGTGCAAGTTAATGCTATATTTGAACCACAATTTTAACCTTAGGCTTGCTGGTTTTTTTCAGAAGCCTACGATCCACTTGATCCCAATGGAAATATCACAATTAAATGGGATATCATAGACTGGACTCCTGATGGATACGTTGTAAGTATAAGTAAAACCGACCTTTTTTGTTTGTGGTATAACAGGAAAAGGTAATATACTTTTTGGGACCTTAGCTAATCAGCTTCTTGTTGGGATTGGATAGGCTGTTGTTACAATGTACAACTTCCAGCAATATCGACACATTCAAGCACCGGGCTGGTCATTAGGATGGACGTGGGCAGAGAAGGAGGTGATTTGGGCCATGATTGGAAGTCAAACCACAGAGCAAGGTGATTGTTCAAGATTCAAAGGGAACATTCCACATTCCTGTAAGAAGGACCCAACGGTCGTGGACTTACTGCCAGGAACCCCTTACAACCAACAGATTGCAAATTGCTGCAAGGGAGGAGTACTTAACTCATGGGGGCAGGATCCAGCAAATGCTGCAAGCTCATTCCAGCTCAGTGTTGGTGTAGCCGGAACCACCAACAAAACTGTAAGAGTGCCTAGGAACTTCACCTTGAAAGCCCCAGGACCTGGCTATACTTGTGGACCTCCAAAAGTTGGCAAACCTACTAAATTTTTTTCCCAAGATGGAAGGAGAGTAACACAAGCTATGAGTAAGTTACTTGCAAAGAGTGTAAAACCCTTTGTTTACATTTATACGTGCTTCTTTAATCTTTAAAGATCAAGCCAGCACCAGAATCGATTATTCCTATAGCTGATAAATAATTGATGTCAACCTCATGTTTCTCTTATGGCAGTGACATGGAATGTTATATGTACATATTCCCAATTCTTGGATCATAAAGCTCCTACTTGCTGTGTCTCTCTCTCATCTTTCTATAATGACACGATTGTACCCTGTCCAACATGTTCCTGTGGCTGCCAAAACAACAGTACTCAGCCAAGGAACTGCGTAGAGTAAGTTCTTTCATAAGTTTCTCACCTACTCTTGTTTTTGTCCTGTTAATATGATTCCTCCTATTTTCTTCTAACACGTTTTTCTTTTCCTTTCTGTTCCATTTTAAAGCCCAAACTCTCCGTACTTACCATCAGTTTTTTCAAGCCCCACCAAGAACAGCCATGCGCCTCTGGTCAAATGCACAAGTCATATGTGCCCAATTCGAATTCACTGGCATGTGAAACTAAATTCCAAGGAATATTGGCAAGTGAAGGTCACAATAACAAACTTCAATTACAGGATGAACTACACACAGTGGAACTTAGTCGTCCAACATCCCAACTTTGACAATCTGACGCAGTTTTTCGGCTTTAACTACAAACCATTGACTCCTTATGCATCTACTAGTAAGTTAGATTTCTTCCAGTGATGTTCTTTATATAGGAACTAGGAGGTTTCTTCTGATAGTAGAACTGTTTGGTGTGATGCATTGATTCGTTTATCTGTATTTAGGTTATGATGGTTGGGGATAAGAAAATGAAACTAGTTCAGGTCTAGCTATGCACACTTCATTGCCTAATTGATGGAGTTTGAGAATTGATCTGACAATTTTTCCTTTTCTGGTGCACTTTATTTCTGAACAGATGATACTGCCATGCTATGGGGCATCAAGTTCTATAATGATTTGCTCATGCAAGCTGGTCCTTTGGGGTTGGGAAATGTTCAGTTGGAGCTACTCTTCAGAAAGGATAAATCGACTTTCAGTTTTGAGAAGGGTTGGGCTTTTCCTCGAAGGATCTATTTCAATGGTGATCTTTGTGTCATGCCACGTCCTGATGCCTATCCATATTTGCCAAAGACCAGTTCTCAGTGAAAGATCCCCTTGCTGACTCTGATGGTGGTCCTGTTGTCATCTTTAGCATTCTTCTTTGCATGTGTTTACAAATCTTCCGTGGTACAGGTGCAGATTGACCGTTTCAAATGTTTTTGTTGCATCAATTTGGCCTAAACCTTTTGTGTTCTCGCTACTAATTTCATTTTCAGAGTATGAATCCTCTTTGAATAATTCGAACACTACCTATAGTATGAAATAAAACTTTCAATGATGCATAGATGAATTGTTTCACAATAGAAAAAGAATTGCTTGTTGTAGGGTATACCATATTTCCATAAGGCAAGTTCTTGTGTGCTTTGCTTGCAGGGTCCGGGTCGTGAAAACAGTCTCTCTGTTTACAGAGGATAAGGTTGTGTAAATCTAACCCTCTCCGGACCCCGTAATAACAGGAGCCTCGTGTATTGAGTATACCCTTAAGTTCTTGTATGCTTTGGAAGATCCTTAAAATTAAAATTTGTGTACCTTTAATTAGGTTTGATTGGGGCAGCATGCACTTATCTCCATTAGAGTACCCTTTCTGGGGAAATGCCCATCCTTGCTTGAGGGTGAAAGTGTTCTTTTCCTTCTGGAGGAGGACCTCTTACTGAGATTTTCCGAATGGCCTAGCCTCTGTTTGAAGGACTCTGTAGAATTTCATGCCTCAGGAACATTCCTGTATCATCTGCATATCAAACTACTTCAACATGAGATTAAGATTTCTTGAATCCACTCCTGTAATTAGCTGATAAATCACTTGGGGTCGAGTGCGATAAAAGCTCAGTTTTAAAGATCGTTTATTTATCAAACAAACTGAGTTGAAGTCGAGTTGATTCTAAACAATCCTCGAGAAATAGTGACCCTATTATCAATACTACTCTTTGGTCTAAAAATGCCTCTGTCACATCGATCCTTCATTAGAGGGATGGCAAGGTTGGTTGTACATTTGGGGGCGAGTGCCCATTAAAGAGTAACGATAATGTTTTGAAGTAAAGTTTCTACTTGTGAATGTAATGATTTGCTTACTAGAATGATCTCTATAGATATACAAACGAGCACAATTGCACCACACAATAAACACACACCGTGACAACCTAAAAATAATTTAGGACCAAAAAGTCAACAACATAATACCAACCTCACGAGTCATGAACTACCTTTTCAACCCTTGTCGTCTGTTCAAAGTTATTTGATCCGAATATCCATTGAATCAAACCAAAGATTAAAATACTTGATTAATAATGGATGATCCATCGTGATAAAACTTTGGAAGTATTTCTTTTTCCACACTTTTTAGTAATACATAATTGTCTCAATCACATTTTTTTTGGACTCGGGTAATTATCCGCAAAACCAATTGGATTGATTAAATTTATTTCTTATGCAACCAAAAAATACGCAAGTCATACAAGTGTATGTCTCGTCCCTTGTTCAATTACTGAACCAATTCCTACCAATTATATTTCTTTTGCTTAGATCAACGTGAATTGTTTGACTAATATGTCATCTTTGTTAATAGAACCTACTTATCTAAATAAGTAATATTATCGAGATCTAAATAATTAATCTATTTTGTTGATTTATTTTTTTAGATCCTAATAACATTACGCTATCCAAATATCTAACCCACCTACATAGTTGGTAAGACCCACTAATTCAACCACCTACATTCACCGCATAAAAAATGTAATAAAACCTAGTACTGTTCAATTTACTGGCATTTCAAACATGCCAAAGTCTTGCCAAACTGTAACCTAAAATATCATCCACTTGGGTACTCTTCACCAAGGTCGTACGCTTTTAATTAAAAAGTCCAACCATTCACACCTATGTCTTGTCCACTAAAATAGTTTGATTTTTGTGCTTTTTACCATTTGTATCTTAAAAGATTTTAATTTTTTTATTTTATATCTTCAAAAATTAAAATTTTTATATTGTATCCTCAATGTATTAAAATCATTATTTTTTGTCGCTTCTATTAGCTTTCGCTATTTTTTTCATTAAAAGTTAATCATATGAAACTGACGAAAAAATTAACAGAATGATCACATTATAATATTTTTGATACATTGAAAGTATAATATAAAAAAATTTAATCTTTAAAGGTACAAAGTGAATAATTTAAAAATTTTCAGGGTATAAAGTGAAATTCTCCCTTGATTTTTCTGATAGATCTTTGTCCTCATTTGGGTAGTCTTCTAAGCTTCGTCCCCATTTTGTTGCTTGGGAACACTATTTCAAAACCTATAATATTGAAATCAGCAGTTGTATATATGAAATCTATTTCCTTCTGTCTCCTTGTTAAGTACACTTTCTTCAACATCTGACTGACTTCTCTTACATAATTTTCCAAATGGGTCTTGAGAAAATTCTGATTTTGGTCATTTTTATCTTGGTATTGAGTGTTGCTACTGCTTGCTCTGATGCAACTTGCAAGGTCTCTCTCTCTCTCTCTCTCTCTCTCTCTCTCTCTCTCTGTGTTCCTGGTTTTCTTATGATGATTTTAGTTGGGTTCTGTGGACAATGCGGTTTCTGATTCTGAATAGGTTCCTAAATGTAGCTCCTGGATAAATGCTCAACTGATGGAGATTGCGAGGCTGGACTTTATTGTTTCTCTTGTCCTCAAGGATTTTCAGGCTCTAGATGTGTCAGATCAACCTTCACAGACCAATTCAAGCTCCTGGTATCCTCTCTCTCTCATCCCAAATGGTTGATTGTGAATAGAGCTGTTAAACAAGCCTTGAATATTTTTTTAAGCTCGTTTATATGTAAATAGTTAAACGAGTCAGCCTGTTTATGTTTAAATTAGTTTTGAATTAGACTCGAATTCAGTTCGATTATCACCCCTAATTGTGAAGTTTAAGCCTAGAGATTTGGTTCATTAAAGCACAATTAACATATAATACTTGTCTTTTGGCAACAGAACAATTCTCTACCATTCAATAAGTATGCATTTTTGACAACCCACAATGCTTATGCTATTGACGGAGAACCATCTCATACTGGAGTTCCCAGAATGACAGTGACGAACCAAGAAGATAACATTACCCAGCAGCTAAATGTATGGTCATCCCCTTCAATCCCTGTTCATCTCTTTCTTAGGGTTTTTGAATGAATAGGTTTACTTACTTTTTCCATCATATTTTTTGGGTATACTGTTTATTTACAGAATGGGGTTCGGGCCTTAATGCTTGATACATATGATTTTGATGGAGATGTATGGCTGTGCCATTCTTTTGGAGGACAATGCCATGACTTTACTGCATTTGTAAGTATCCCCTATCCCCCCCCCCCCCCCCCCCCAAAAAAAAAAACAACTCTTTGATGATCAATATAATAGCTGTTAAAACAATGGAGCAGATTTCTTAGCTCGTTTTGTAAACGAGCCAAATCCAAGTATCGTTTAACTTAATTGGCCTAGAATAATCTATGAATAATTCTAGTTGTATTACCAAATAACTAATGTACAAAACATAAATAACTCTAAACTTATCCCGAAAAACTTTTAAACCATACTCACTTCTCTCTCCCTTTTTTCTCAAAGATTTTTGAGAAATTTGAACTTTTAGGAATGCTTGTGTTTTGACTATATAGATTTCACAAGGAATTTTTATTGAAAAATTAATAATTTCCAAAATTTATTAGTCCTATAATTAGATTTTTCATTTTTTTCGGCTCAAAACTTGGGTTCAGCTCGAATATTGGTGTGACATATCATATGTTCTTTATGTGAAACATCATTTAGGAACCAGCCATGGACACTCTGCGGGAGATTGAAGCTTTCTTATCTTCGAATCCATCGGAAATTATCACTTTGATCCTGGAAGACTATGTTCATGTCCCAAATGGATTGACCAAAGTCTTCAAAGATGCTGGGTTGATGAAGTACTGGTTTCCCGTGTCAAAAATGCCTCAAAATGGTAAAGATTGGCCACTTGTTAGTGACATGGTAGCTAACAACCAAAGGCTGTTGGTATTTACTTCAATCAAATCGAAGCAAAAGAGTGAAGGAATTGCATACCAGTGGAGTTACATGGTCGAAAACCAATGTAAGAAACCAATCATACACAAGTATGTGCCACAATTCACTACCAATAATTAGGGTTTTTGAAATAAGTTTTTTATGGTGGTAGTGTCCACCATCACAAAAAAGCGTATTTTGGAGAAAAAAAATATCTTTGTGGTTATAGTGATATCATAAAAGGTTTATTTGCTGCCGCAAAATACCATTTGTGACAGTGGTTGCCGCCAAAAAAAAATTTTGAGACTCCATTTATTATGGCGAGGTATTTTGTCACAATACTTTGCCGAAATAAAGGAAGTCTCAAAAAGTCTTTATGACGACAACAACCAGTCTCAAATAATATTTGCGGCAACAAATAATTTTTTTATAGCAGTACTATTACCACTAAAAACTTTTTTCTCTCTAATATACGTTTTTTTATGATGGTGAACATTGTCGTTGCAAAAAAACTTGTCTAAAAAAACCCTAATTCTTGTAGTGATTTATTTATTTTGATATTACAGTCAGAGGTGTTCAGACCAGCTTACGCACATTTCAATTAATCTCTTTCCTGATCTGGTCAGAAACAACTTACGCGCACAATTTATGTGTTGTGTACGTCTTACATTCTATCCTGACCCGCAATGTGGCATGAATCCTACGGATTTTATGTGTCGTCTGTGTTATTTGTGATCTCGTGCATAACAGTGTGTGGATAAACGTTCAATTGTTATCTTCTTATATGATTTAGGGCGTAATGTAAGAATTTTAATCTTATAGGGTCTAAATTATAAAATTTTAAAAATCTGTCAGCGTTTGTTCTGCTTTATTTTACTTGTGGTTTCTCTAGTTTGGTAATAGACACTTACTTCCCCTTAAAAATAATAAATTGTAGATGGAGACGGTGGAACAAAAGCAGGAAGTTGCCCAAACAGGGCAGAGTCGCCGCCACTTAATGACACAACTAAATCGTTGGTTTTGGTTAATTACTTTAGATCTCCTCCGGTCAAGCAATTAGCATGTAAACAGAACTCAGGGAACCTCATTAACATGCTTCAAACCTGTCATGGTGCCGCCGGCAACCGATGGGCCAATTTTCTCGCCGTCGATTATTACAAGGTACCCCCAAATGCCTTTTCTATATTGAATCTTCCTCTTTTTTTGTATTTTACTTTTTAGTAATTTGGTTCCATCCCTAATTTGACTTAACTGATACTTGAGGGTAGAGATGACAATTGTTGAGTACCTAAGTTAAGTATTTATTTTTATATTAAATAACACAAGTAATAAATCAAATAAATATACTAATACACAAAAAAATATACACACATTAATACACTAAAAACACACAATAATACACATGTCTGGTGACCCGACCTAAGACCCATGGGTCAATCCTACCCAACTTATTATGTGTGTATTTTGGTAAATAATGTATGTGTATTTTGATTTTTTATTAAATGTGTTTGTGTTTTTTGTCTTAGTATATGTGTGTGTATTTTTAATGTATTAGTGTGTGTGTGTGTATTGTTGATGTATTAGTGTATGTGTTTTGATGTATTAATGTACTAGTTATTGCTTGTGCTTGAAGGCACAGAGTAATAAAAAAAAATGATCAACAATAAATATATTTATATTCACAACCAAAATCAAATCACAAAACATAGAGGAGATAAAAGAATTTAAGCACCAGTTGCAGTAGGGGTGAATTGTGGTAGTGGTGGTTAGCGACAGTGATGATGGTGGGAAACAATTATGGTTGTGGTGGATTGTGGTGGGTGGCGATGGGTGGTGTAATGAGATGACGATGGTTGTGGGATGGGGGCGATGAACGATCGTGATAACAATCGGTGGTGGGTGACAATGGTGATGGTGGTAGGGTAGTGGCGATGGTGGTAGTGGGGGTGGCGACGGTGGTGGTGGGGTGGCAACAACGGCAGTGGTTATAGTCGTGGGTGTGGTGGTGGGAGTGGTGGTAAGGATGATGGTGGAAAAATAACAATAGTGATAGTTTGGCGGTGGTGGTGGGGTGGCCGTGGTGATGGTAGTGGTAATGGGGATGGTGAGGGTGATGGTTGTTGTGGCAGCGGTGGTGGTGGGGTGGTGGTGTTTGTTCTGACAGAGGTGGTGATGGGGTGACAATGGCCGTGGTAGTGGTGGGGCAATAGCGGTGGTGGTAGTAGTGGTGGTGTTGAGGCGGTTCCAAACACTACTTTTTTTTTAAAATACTTATGAGAAGTACAAGTTTTAAAAACACTTTTAAAAAATCACACCAAACACACTCTTAGTAACCTATTTTTCCTATTAAATTTGAGGTGTTAATATTAGTCGTCGAATTAACTTTAAAGTAAAATTTAAAGAGATCTCAACCGCGAAAAACAAAAATCATTTTGTTTATCTTTTAAGATTTGAATTGTATTGTACTTTATTATATACATATATATTTAATATATTAATTTGTGTGTGTTTTAGTGTATTAGTGTGTGTATTTTTAATGTATTAGACTATTAGTATATGTTCATATTAAGAGTTTTAATTATTGCAAACAATTCATATTGAATCAACCTATAACCAACTCAATCCATCCATTTGTCACCTCTACTTGTGGATGATCGTTGGTATCCAAAATTCTCTCAACAAAGATGGATTCAATATAATCCAGAGATAGGCCTCGGCAACAGGCTGAGCCGAGCCCACCCGTTACGAATTTTTAAGGCCCAAGGTCCGTCCATGTACCGGCCTATTGGGCCAAAAAGGGCTAAATATAGGTTGGGTCTTAGCCCCCCATTGAGCCTGAAACGGGTTTTTTATTAAAAAATTACTTTTAATGTAAAAAAATACAAAAAGATATCAAAAAAATTATTTATTATATAACAATTACAAAAAAAGTATCAATTACATGAAATTGGTATAAAAATATAAATTAACAAAAAAATTATTCATATTGATTGAATTTAACAAATATTCATATAGAGTTATAATATTACATTACAAATTAATTGATGGGTGAGACTATTTTGCATCACTACAAATTAAGTACATCCAACTAGATTGACACCTACACAATTGTCAATCATTTACAATTATCGACCTTATAAAAGTTACAGATAAAATATCAAATAAACAATACAATTATAAAATATAATCTAAATTATCTTCCAATGGGTATATTCTTAACGGGCCGGGCCCCCGGCCCTAAAAAACACAGCACAGACCCTACTTGCCGGGCTAACAAACTACCCAAACCCTGCCACGTGTATAGGCCATGGGTGGCCCATTGGGCTTTTTGGTGAGGCCTATCCAGAGATTCCTCATTACAAACTGATTGGAACTACTAATTCTTAATGACTTAATGACTTATTAACTCGATAATTATTACTTACAAATTTCATCCTAATGGATTTGGGTCATAATGGAGTCGATCGATAATCTCGTTTAATAAATGAATTGACACGAATTCAACTCATAAGATATAGACCCAACTATCCATGAATATTAGACATAATTCTGACACAAAAAATGAACCTGACTATTGACTATATATGAATATAAAAATATTGGATATGTTGTATGTAAATTATGGCAGTACACGACTTAGTCATCGTACGATCTAAGATGACAATATGACACGGTCCATTATCAACAGTAAAAAGCCAAATTGTATAGCATTTTTCTTTTTCTTTGTCAACATGGAAGAGAGTTAACAATATGAATCTGTTTACCCATGTAGAGGAGCCAAGGAGGAGGAGCATTTCAAGCTGTAGATACTCTAAATGGCAAGCTTTTGTGTGGATGCGATGACCTACATTCTTGTGTGGTAAGACATAGATATAATAATTTATTTTTTTAATTATGTAATTTAAAATTAAAATGAACAAAAAGAGCTTGCAGTGTTTAAAATTAATGGCAATACTGTGGTGTTTCCATTCAAGGAGAAATAAGCAAACACTATTACCTTGCAGCCAGGATCTACATCAGGAGCTTGCACCACCCGAGCATGACGGCGCGTTAGAATCCACTATGTCAACAACTGCCATTTTCTACAATAAAGTTTCCTGAAATGAAAAAAGAATCCTGATTTACCTGTACAGGAAGAACGATAATTTTCCATTTTCGATGGTGAAGCAGAGAGAGAGGTTTGGTTGATCTGGGTTTGTAAAGGAAAGTACCTTACCAGTTTATATGAATATCAGCTTGTGCAAAAAAAACAAAAATGTGACAAAGTTAAGTTGATGTATGGGCTTTTCAAGGCTAAAAGGGTTTGTGAATCTTAAAGGACAGCTCGATACACGAGACTGAATAGTCGATTTGGACTATGAAAATATAGTGAAAAACTATGACATGTGCATGTAGTTGAACTTTATGCTATGAGGATTAATGAAAGGCATGGGCAACACATACAATCAACTACTTTCTCTAGCTGCAAAAACTATAATCACTCAGCCTGGTAGTAAAGAAACTTCCATTAAGCTGATAACTTAGTGCTTTATAGTTCTTCAAGTATGATACTCCTATACCAGTATGATGCCAGATCTGTTGTACGGTACCTAAAAGTTACTTGCTTTCCAGTGCTATCTAATGAAATTGTATTATTTTATCCCTTTTTTTTTCTCCTTTTGCGGCATAATAATAAGGATAACTTACAATGATATCCCATGGTATTTGCATTAACTGTCTGGCCACTCCTTGGTATTTGAGTGTTGACGACAACCTTCTAATATTTCAAAGGTATAATAGCAAGAATCCTTTCGATATCTGAAAAAAAAGGTGATGCTCAATTGAATTAAACTCAACAAAACTTTATCACAACTATTTTGGTTCGACTTAATCAAGAGATAATATCAGAAAAAATAATACATCAAATATCAATGTGACCCTCTCTTTAATTTTTCAACTTTTTACCAATGTTAAGGGTAAATAAGTGTTTTCTCAGTAAAATTTCAGCTTAGGATGACCACATAATGAACAGATGTCAAGAGGTATAGATGGGAACAACCTACCAAGATTATAGATTTTTATGCAGTTATTAGAAGGAGCAAAACAAATCTTTCGACTTATTGTGGAGTTTGAGAATATTAATCCAGTTTTGTTCTCCAATGTACAACATGATATTTGATCTAATTAATACAAGAAATTTCTCACAAGAATGGCGTGCTACCTTTTGAGCCATTCAATTAGTCAATTAACTTCCCCAACTATCAAACAGATTTGATGATAAGTCTCAGAAATAGACCCAAACCTAAAGGAAAATCAATGTAACTATTCCATATGATCCAAGAGACAATCATATATCTCACTGTTTACTTGAGGATAATTTTAGACAGCACCACAAATCATTGGCCAATGATTCCAAATTGAGGTAGTTCATAAATTGATGTCTTCACCAGTTGGACAATGTTGCTTGGTATAAGGGCAACTCTTTAAATTTCAAACAAAAAGACAAGTGCCCGTGAGTAGACCAAGTGAGGAAGGAACAAAATCTCATATACAAACAGAAATAGAAAATCTTGTGCTTTTTTTTTCTGGCTAAGTACTGCTACGAATTATCAAGAAAACATTCAAGATTGAAAATCATTCTTATTGGCATATCTCTATGAATATCTACTTGTCTGCTGACGGATTTTCTGTCAATAATAGGACAAAATAATAGTGTGGGAGAGGCACCACTACAGGCAGAAAAGCACAAGAGAACAAAAAAGAGGCCCTCGTGCAACTCTTGGAGTTTTGATTGTACATCACAAATTCAATGAAGCTAAGGCCATCGTGCATGTGGGTAGCCACCCCTCCCCCCCTTCTCTCTCTCACTCCTTCCCACTCTCTCTACTATTAAGTGTAACCTTTCCCAGCCTACTGTTTGCTTTTTCTCAGTAGTTCCGTGCACATAATTTATACAACGAACTGCTATCATTCATAGATCCCCATCTTCATGGCCTACCCCAAAACATCCTAGTCCCACAAAATTTAACAAATAAAGATAGATATAGTTATGAAAAGGAGAAATCATATTGACACTTATGTTTCTAACAATCATAAAAATTGAGGATACCCACTATCAAATTTTCTTTCGAAAAATGGGTCATAGAAGTAGATCAACTATTTTGCCTAGAAAAATGCATACTTGCCATTTAATTTCATGGACATGATGGTTAAATGGTTTTGATCATATCTTTAAATTGCAAAAAAAAAAAAAAAAGACTGCATCTTTTGTGCCAAATCCGTTTCTAAGGGTCTCCCTATGGATCCACACTTCTCTTCAAGTCACCATCTAATCGACCTTTTGTGCCATATCAAGACAACCCATTAGCTTCAGCAAAAGTCAAAAAAAAAAAATGAGAACAGAAGAGATAGTTGGAAATTACAAGACAAACCCTGTCTCTTTATATCCATAATCTTACCTACTGAGTAGATGGCTCAGCTTGTACAACTTGTGTATGCTATCATCCCAAAGGCAATATGTATGGTCTGTTTGGATGATATAACATACACCCCCTTCATTGAATTCATTGAAGGTACACATCTCTGTGATTGGGGGGCAATCCATGTTGAAGGCCTCGTTAATATAGAGGTATGTTTTGCCATAGTTCTACCAGCACAGTCATGTCCAAGTCAGAGGGGCAAATTATTCAGCTCTGTGGAATTTTTAGATGATACCGGTCCCAAAGAGAATTTAAAGATGACATTAAGTTAATAAAACACCTATGCAGGTGAAGAACAAAAAAAAAAAAGTGCATATGTAACAACAGTCTATCATAACCTGTTTCTCTGATAGCCTCATGTCAAAGTAAGCCAAGGCTCTGGTATTCTTTTAGTCAATGCACGAGAAATTATATGTTTTGTAAGCTTTTGAAGAACCTATGTTCTTGACATATATCAGAGCAGGCAGTATGCGAAGGGGCTGTCGTTGAAGTTTTGGGTATCCCAAACAAACCCTAACCTAGTACAGTCATAGCAGTTCATCCTACACCATGTGGAAATAATCGCATACAAGCCAGTGGTATCAGTTACTGAAATTGCTAGCACTTTTGGATTTCCAGAAAAGTAGATAGCAATTGTCAGGGGTGCATGCATGTATCAGCAATCAGTTTTTTCTCCAAAAATTCTAGAGAGAAGATAGCAGCCTTTCACCATCTGAGGACTGTTGAGGACGGTGGTTTTAGCATTTAAAGTTCCAAATCTCATCATCATTTTAGGTCAATCGATGTGATTAGTTGAAAACTAAGCATTTATGTCATTATCCTGAAGAAAAAAGCCATGTCTTCTGTATAATTCTCACATAAGGATCCAAAAAAATCTTGCCTGTTGGGATATTATGGAAATGAGCAATCTGGGAAATCATCCAATAAAGTTTGACCAGGAAAAACAGTCCAATTTTTTGGTCAAAGTCTCTTTATGACTTTACTACCAACGAAAATCAGTACCCACTCCCAGTTAACTATCAAAATTCTCTCTCTCTCTCTCTCTCTCTCTCTCTCTCTCTCTATATATATATATATATATATATATATATATATCTCTGTGTGTGTGTGTGTGTCTGTGCACATAACACTATGGAACCAAAAAAATTTATGGTACCATATAGAAAAATGATTATAGTCTAGCTCTTAAATAGAGTTATTTATAACCATTGATCATTAAAATAACAAAATAATAGAACTTTCCAAGTATCATCTCAAGGATGAAAAAAGGAGCTACAGTATCAAAAAGACTAACCCATAAATACATTCACGTATAGAATACTCTGCACACAAATAAACATTCATGGCTAAAATCTTGATGAGTAGGTAATTAATTAGTTATGATCATTACTTCACCGTACGATTCTTATGTTGATGGAAAGGCTCTTGATCTTGACTAGCTGGTTCGAGTAAAGCAGTTTTGCAAGATTAGTAAAAAGTAACAACTGTGTTGCCATTCGATTCTATCAGGTGTGATCTTACAATCTGAGGTTTAATAGTAGGATCCCTCCCCTTATAGGGTGCATGGTGCCTTTCTCTCTCTTCACATATGGCAGTCAACAGGCCTATATATACACATAATTGACATTCTATTTGCAGCTCTATCTGAAGTGGTTGAAGCTTCTAGGGAGCATCAATGGCTGTGTTCCTAGTGATTTTTGGGGTGGTTTTGGGGCTCTGTATTTGCAGCACTGCTCTATTGAGATGGAATGAGTTGAGGTACAGGAAGAAAGGTTTGCCTCCCGGTACCATGGGCTGGCCTGTTTTTGGCGAGACTACCAAGTTCATTAAACAAGGCCCAAGCTTCATGAAAAACCAGAGAACAAGGTGATTCTTCTGAGTGTTGCTTTAAAAGGTTCTCTTTTATTTGTTCTTTTCTTATCCTTTAGTGATCTAGAAGACCTCTGTTTCCTAATGCTATCTAGCCTATGTTATTGTGCTGTTAGCTAATGACTGCTTATTAATTATCAAGTGTTATGACTTGGGGTTTCAATGCTCAAGGAACCTTGAATCATGGTTTAGAGAATCAGCTGAGTCCAATACGACCTGACACTTCTTGTTCTAATATCATGTAAATCATAAGTCTGGTGTATCGCTCAGAGATGTCTCAGGTAACTTGTTGGAGACATTGTCATTCACCCACTTGCAGCATGTCGTTATTGTCATCCACCCACTTGCAACATATCGCCCAATGACACAATATGACTAGGATCTCTCATTATACTAAATTTATTCTACCTAGAATTTCATGTATATCTTGATGACTGATGATTAAACATTCTAGTAGTTTCTAATTAATTGACTATAACAGGTATGGAAGTTTTTTTAAATCCCACATCTTGGGCTGCCCTACCATTGTTTCCATGGATCCGGAGCACAACAGATATATCCTCATGAATGAAGCAAAAGGTCTTGTACCTGGCTATCCACAGTCCATGCTTGACATTTTAGGGAAATGCAACATTGCAGCTGTTCATGGTTCCAGTCACAAGAACATTAGAGGGGCATTGGTTGCCCTTGTAAGCCCCACCATGATCAGAGACCAACTTTTGCTAAAGATTGATGAATTCATGAGATCCCACCTAAGCAATTGGGATAACAACATTATTGACATTCAACAAAAAACCAAAGAGGTCTGTATATAAATCAAAAACCAAATAAATATAGCTTTTGTCTAGTTACAATGTTATATTTCATCCTCTTTCTTTTAATCTACAAAAGTATCTGATCATGTACAGATGGCATTTCTATCATCGCTTAAGCAAATTGCTGGTGAAAAATCAGGATTGATATCTCAGAAATTCATGAAAGAATTTTTTAAGCTAGTATTAGGGACCCTTTCACTGCCTATCAACCTTCCCAGCACAAATTATTATCGGGGGTTTCAGGTAAATTACCTAATAATTACTACTATTTCTGCTCCATAATCACATAAGTAGGTGTATTGATAATTGAAATATGTTGCAGGCAAGGAAGAACATTATCAGCATGTTGAGGCATCTTATTGAGGAGAGAAGAGCTTCTGACGAAATCCAACATGACATGCTTGGTTTCCTAATGGATGATGAAAAAAATAGACATAAACTAACTGATGAGGAAATAATGGATCAAATCATCACTATTTTGTATTCAGGGTATGAGACTGTTTCGACTACTTCAATGATGGCTGTCAGGTATCTTCATGGCCATCCAAGAGTCCTTGAAGAACTCAGAGTAAGTGAGAAGTATCAATATTTTCAAATGCCATTAGTGTCATATTTTGATGCCACTAATTGTAGCTTCATCATCTAATTCTGTAGAAAGAACACTTGGCAATTAGAGAAAGGAAAAGACCAGAAGATCCAGTTGACTGGAACGACTTTAAATCTATGCGCTTCACTCGTGCTGTAAGGAAATTTGAAAAATTAATTAGTACATGAAGAACTTCAATTCAGTGTTGCATATTTGATTCAGTATGATGTTTATGATGCAGGTGATTTTTGAGACCTCAAGATTAGCTACAATTGTCAATGGTGTCTTGAGAAAAACTACTCGCGATATGGAACTAAATGGTGAGTGGCTTAGTGTCCAGGTTATTCATTTCAAGAAAAGAAAATACAGTGTGTGGCATATTGGCTCTTGCTTTTTAGGATTCAGGGGCTCAAGGAGCTGTGCCAGACAGCCTCTCAATTAGAAACTTCTTGAATGAAATTGTGTGAACAATTAAAATACTATTTTGTTTATGAGATCATCTTCCTCCCATGGCCCTACTCTATAATGATCCATATGGCGTACCTACTATTCCAGCTAGAACATCCGATTTGCTCCGTCTTGAATAAATGAAATATTTTATAAAAACTTTTTCATGATAGATGGAGATCAATTTTCTTTCATTATTGTTTTTTCATGAGCAAGTTAAATCGTTAATTCATAGTATTCAATGGTGCCAATAATACCAACAAGGACTAAGCTATTGTCTTTGAATAACATTATCTTTCTTCTTCACATGATCTTCTCTAACCATAGTAGTACTGCAAAGTCTGTAACATGAAAACATCTAACCTCAGCATTTCTCTACTTTTTTTAGGATATGTTATTCCCAAAGGATGGAGGATATATGTTTATACAAGGGAGATCAATTATGACCCAATTCTATATCCTGAACCTTTTACCTTCAATCCCTGGAGATGGCTGGTTCGTTATCATGATTATTATTCAGTTTTGTCTAGCTTTTTGCCAAATTACAGTAGGCTCAAATTTGTTTGAAGATACTAATACAGTTTTGCTAAATGCAGGATAAAAGCTTGGAGACACAGAACAACTTCTTGATTTTTGGAGGAGGCAGTAGACAATGTCCAGGGAAGGAACTGGGAGTAGCAGAAATTTCTACATTCCTTCATTACTTTGTAACTAGATACAGGTACCATATGACAAACGAAACAACCCCCCCAAGGGACGGGAGGGCACACCAAGTATTTTGTTATTGAAAATTTTAGTTGTCTTGATGATCAATGAAAGGATTACTAACCATGTAAATTGACTCCTCCTCCTGAATGCAGGTGGGAAGAACTAGGAGGAGATAAGCTAATGAAATTTCCAAGAGTTGAAGCACCAAATGGGCTACACATCAGGGTTTTACCTTACTGACTACCCCATGCATGTACAGAAGATATATAGCAAATCAAAGGAACGTGGATATACAATAATGTTCTGCTAGCACACTGGAAAGCATAATGGAAATTGAAAAATTCCTTCACAGCAAATACTGGTGTGTACAATTTAGGCAGCCATAGTCTGATCTGTAGCTAGTTTGAAAAATAATGATGATCACATATGACAGAGTGAAGAAAAAAGTGCTTTGTCAATTAAAATTGAAGCTTCATACCATGGTACAACATGAAAAGGGACCAGGATTCTGCTATATGCATTATGCACATAGGAAAACTATAACCACAAAATATTGGTACTATTACCTGCACTGTGAAATTGAGTATAGGCAATTGTCAGTTCCTAGTTTATAATTGTCTTAATGTCATACAGGGTGACAGAAACTAACTCCTCAAGATTTCTTGCCTGGTATACTACCCCTGACACAAATGATGCCATTCAAATCTTCATGAAACCTAATAAACTGGAACTTGATCCCGTCTCATACTAGATTACCTCAATTCTATGAAGTACGGATACTTCGTTATTGGGTATACACCGTACATGTTAGATAGTAATAAAATAATGGGATACTTTGCGAATACATATTCACAATGTATATGCTTATATGAAATTGCGTCTGCAGGGCAATATGGATAATTTCTAATATTAGTTTTTGCTTTTCCTCTTTAAAACATATAATCACATAAAAAAAAAAATTCATATGACTTTGAAGACACTGGGGTATTTCTTAAATATTATTTACTATGATACTATCCCATGTCAAAAGAGTATAAAATGAGTTAATTACACCATGTGCCTTGGCGATATGGTTTTTTTATCAAATCAACTAGTTAAATCTTAGTTTTAATTTCTTTAATTAGTCACCTTCACATTATAAATTTATCATAATGAGACGATCATACTTTCTTGAAAATAAAAATTACTAAATTTTTTGTATCATTATTAAAAATTTTACTAAATATTATACTCACCAAGTTATCAATCATAAAAAATATAAAAATACATTTTACCATAAACGTATCTTGGCTGTATACATATCCTAATTTTTCAAGTTTTGCCTACCCGTCTCCCGTCTCCAACTCTCCAAATCCATGCCTAGCCTAAATTATAGGTTATAGACCATATGGGATTCAAGTAAGAATCAGTATATTCAAGGGGATCCCTACTAATACAAAGAGGGTTGATTTAGAATTGAGGAAATTTTATCCCTGACATTAGAGCATCTCCTGCCTTACCTTTTTTTGTACCAAAATTTAAATTTTGGTAAAAATAGTCTAAAATGCTTCTCCAATACTAGACCCATACCTATTTGAATTTCTCTTTTTTTAAATTTGAATTTCTCCATTAAAGAGGCCTATACCAAATCAAGTTTTTTACCTTCTTTTTAACTCAAATTTGAGTAAGGGTTTGAATTTTCATTGGAGATGGTCTTACTATAACTCCTAATAATATGATGCTTCATCTAGTGTATGATGAGAAATCATTGCTTAAGAGAGGAAAATCGTGCAAAGTTTGAAATCTTCGTAGAGTAATAAAAATTACAAAAAAAAAATATGAAACTAAATGAGTAGGACAATAAGAGTAGAGTTCTCAACACTTACCTCCTCCAAAAGCCACTGTGAAAGGTGAGATTTCCCAGTCATTTCAATTTGGGAAAGGGACACCCTTCGAGATCCTCTTCGTCACCCTTTTCTGGATTTCTGATTATCTGTATGTATTTATAAGCATCCATACTCATCTATCATTGGGCCAAGAGCGCCATGACAACTATATTTTTGGCGGGAATCAGCAAGGCCCATCCTATATTCTCGGTGAATTTTGAATTTCTGGGTTAAGGACGGATTTCAAATAACAAAAACCGATGCGCAGTTTTAGGTTTTGGGCTGTCCAAACCACTGTCAGAATAGGGATAAACTAACTACCAAACAAGAAATCCAATAGCCAGCAAAAATTTTAAAAAAAACGCCGTTGCCGGGGATCGAACCCGGGTCACCCGCGTGACAGGCGGGAATACTCACCACTATACTACAACGACTTTGTTGCCAAGTTTGTAAATATAATTTTACATATATAAATAGGTAACTGATTATTCTTTTTTAATGTTTGGTTTGATTTTGATGGATAAAAGTAAATAACACATGTGAATTGGGTTTAAATTGTTCAGAGACCCACATATCCCATATTTGGATCCACAAAATGTAATAGGATAATCGTTGAAAACCAAAAACTCAGGCTATTGTGATTGAATGTCTAAATCTCATATGCACCAAATTTTATAAACACTGCCCTCAAAACAGTACTCAGTTAGGTCAAGAATCAGAGAAGATGACGAAACCCCATTTCTCTCGCCACCATTTCCACCACCACCCCCCATTACCACCACCCAAATTCAACTCGAAAAATATTAGGAAGCCCATCTCTTGATTCAATTCCTTAAGCCACTTTTTCTTATCACTAAAGTCCCTTTCTCTTAAAGTCCTATCAAACTTCCGGCCATCCCTCGTTGATTGAAGAAAACCTTCTATGATCTCAAACAAGCAAGAAAAACCATTTCTATCTTATTATATTAGTCAAGCCTTAAGTAGGGGTGCAACTTAGGTGGGCCAACTCGAATTCAACCAAAGTCCAACCCGAAAAAAAAGGGCTTGGGTTAGAATTTTTAATACTTGGATTGGGCCTGGGCAAAAAAATTCCAACTCGAATTGAATTTGGGCAAGTCTCGAGTTGATGTCTCAGGTTGTCGGGTTCAACCTGAATATTAAAATCGGGTTGAACTCAATTATTAAATCAGGTTAAACCGGAATATACATAAATATATAAATATATTTAATTAGGGTTATTTATCTTCACTCTTTAGAGTTCAGACTTTCACTTCAATTCAAGTCTTTACCATTGCGCCTCCATCACTCTCAGATCTCTCTCTCACTCGTCACTCCTTCCTCTCCCAATTGTCACTCTTCTGAGTCGTCTCAAATTCTCAACCTCCCTCTCTCACTCGTCACTCCTCCTTCTCTCACTCTCTCTCTCTCTTCATTTGCGCCTCACTCTTAATCTCAAATCACTTACACTTGAAAAAATTAAATATGCACTTCAAAAAATCAACCCGAATTCAGTAACACAAACTCAACCCGATTTTTAACCCGAAATCAACTTGAATTAAGTAACCCAAATTCAATTGGAACCCGCCCGAATTAAACTCGGGCAATACTCAAATTGAATACTTCGGGTTGAAGTAGGGTTAAGAATAGGATTATGGTTGAAAATTATATACTTAGAATTAGACTAGGATTGACCTCTCAACCCGTCCAACCCGCCCAAGTTACACCCCTAACCTTAAGGCCTACAAGAAAACAGATGCACTAACCAGCAAGAGCTTTCACGCAGCTCAATCCGCTACCTTCTTGCTTTCGAGCCAGAGCTTGCTGGGTAGTGAAGTGGTCAATGAAGTTTAAATAAAATTTGTGTTAAACAAGCTGAATAGTCAAGCCAGAGATGCAAAAAAAAAAGCAGCAGCAAGAAACGGTTTTTGTTTGACCAACTAAATCAATCGTACTTTCACTGGGCTGGCTTTCAATAAAGTACCTTTGGGCAGCAGTTACTATTGGGATCCAATTCCAAGATCAATTCGACAATGATCATATAAGAACCCTTCGAAGACATGTCCACCGATCTTCACAACCGCCTGATAAGCATATTCATAAGAAAGTATCATTCAACAAGAAGTTTTTTATTCAGAATCCACATGCTCTAACAGAGATCAAACAAGCTAGGCTCTCTTCATATTCAAATCCAAAGGAGCACCTGTAAACAGTCTTTAATAAACAATAAGTAAATAAGAATTCAAAATGGTAACATAATTGTTTTCATTTGAACGAAAAAAAAAAGGAACAAAAATAAAATGTTACTACTCAATTTGGACTCACCAGAATCACTTATAAATAAACAAAATTTGATGATGCATCTTCAAAACTGAAAATTAAAGTATAATCGTTTATATATTCTTCTATCTCACAATGGCATTTTTAGTCGTAACTCATCTGGGTAGCAGAGCTCAATTTCAAGATGGTTTCTCTCTCTGCAAGGAAATGCAGAACAAGAAACATGTTATAACGGTGTCAAACAAGCTCTCAGCCAGCTCGGGCCTACGTACATTAGCATTTTGAAAAGGCGAATGCTTTATTTTTCATGAATTGGAAGTGGGATCTTCTGTCTTCTTACGCTTAGCTTGGGGCTCGCCATCTTCTTCATGGTTACTAATTACATTTAATGCCTGTGGACCCAGAAGGGATACGTGCTTGCTGGTGATCTGACGACCCGCCCTAAGCTTTGGACCCCAGTGCCTCTCGGGATTAGGAAGAAAGCGTGCAACCTTCTTGGCTTGTGCCTTGCTAAGAGATGCAACAGCTCGAGCAAAATTAGCCTGCCAAGAGAAGGAATCCGGGTACAAAATTAATTTTTACCTGAAATCCAACTGTTGCACTTTCCAGCATACATTAAAAGTTTTAAAGCTGTCACATAATTAATGATTTAAGAGTTTTGATAGTGTTCTTGTTTTCACCAGTTAATAAATAACTATTTTCTATTTTTACTCCGAAAATCTCTATATATGTTTTTTTCTTTTCGCTATTAAAAGGAATACGGGAGGAAAGTGTATTACAGTAACTACTTTATCTAAGTACGATCCCAATCATGCAGTGCTGCAAAGTGTGCTTTGATTGGTAATTCCTGAGCTTGTAGAACCCGTTGAATCCAATTCTTAAATCCATTAAGCTAGGTAAGCCAGAGTATTTAAACCCCACATAACCTATGCTTTGGGTCATTAAAATATTTACATATAGAGGAAAGAACCATGTGCTTAAAAGAAATTGTACACCCAAACAAACACCCATGTATAAGTTAAAAGGTTGAGAGGTGAGACTCACTTGGAGAACGGGTTCCTTGGCAAGGATCACGCTTCCTGCCTGATCTGGTGGTTGAGCTTTCACAGGATGATTTTTGACCTATGCATAGAATTCGTCATCATTGTTCATGAAAATGCAGCATTCCTAATTTTGTTAACCAATTCTTGACAACTTCTCGAATTATTGCTGAAGGAGAAAACAAGCCCTAGTGAATTAACATACACAAGAATGGCAGTCCTTACCCAGCACCGCATTATGTCCCAAATGACATCCATCGGAGCATCTGATTTTAGCCCCAAGGGATTCACATGAGTGCCTGATATACGATATCCTGCATTGATGACAGCAGAGCGGAATATAACTGCCGATGGGGAGGTACATTTTAGTGTTGCACAGAGATTGTGCAAACTTAGAAACAATGGAACATCAGGCAATTCCTGCAAAAAATATATATATATTTGAGTAAGAATAATGACATAGGCAAGACTTATAAGGCGTAAGACATCACTTGAAGGTGGCCCCCAAAAGAAGGGGGCACCCAGGGGTGAAAGTAGGAAATAATTAAAATTATCTTCTGGTTTCATTTTATAGAAGTCAATCCCATAATACTTGATCAGTAAAAAACGTCTTACTCTAATGGGCTAACATTTGTCAAGTCTAATTGAATTCAAAATCAGGAAAAGATTAAGATCAAAAGATTGAATCACAGGTGAGATGCATTATCAAAGAATATCTATTTCAACCAGTAATAGTGCCAACTACAAAAAAAAAAACTCAATTATCGTGCTACTGTGGCAAAAGAAGTCCCTAATGTTAATTTATCAGTACAATATATTTCTGAATAGGTGAAAACACAAGCAATCAATCTGGCTCCTCGGGAAAAGAAGGAATTGATTCCATCATTTTAGAACAATAACAGTTTTTTTCTTAAAGAGAAAATATATCCGGTATATAAATTCTAAAAGGAAAAAACCCATATTTACTTTCCAAATGCAACAATACTTGTCTACTTTTCTTTGACTGAACAATCAAATAAATGAAAAAGAAAAATAACATTTTCAAAGAGTAAAATAATATGTCAGCTAAAACGAAACAAACCAACCTCTGAAATTGTTGTCAATACAGCAGAGATTCGATCATAAGCAGGATAACAATCTTTCATGGATTTCACATCTCCTAGCATGGAAGTAACCCATTCTTGGTCGTGGATGGGAGCAGACCATATAGGTCCACCCATGTTATATTTCTTCCCACAATCACTGCACTCTTGAGGAACAACAGGACCAAACCCAGGTAGATACCTCACACTGTTATTCTTGAGGAAGAGAGGAAGGAAAAAGACAAAACCCAAATTACTCACAAATCAAATTTATACAAATTTGAAAACAAAACCAGCAATCTGTAATATAGAAACTTTAGTTTGTTGCGCAAAATAGCACAAAATTAGTATTTTGTTTCCAGAATATATAATGTGCCTCATACAGCTCATTGCTTACAAAACAGATGTTTAGGATCTTCCCTAAAATACTTCGAAATCCTGGATCTAATAACTTGGATAAGAAAATATGTATTTTCTTTGTTGCCCCAACATATTGGCAACAAAAAGGGGTAGTTCAGACACCATCAATTTCTGAACAGGAAAATCCACTATGGAACATTACGATGTTCTTAAAAACCCATTCGTATGCCAGTCAAACAAAATAGATACCAAAAAAAAATGTAATGGAATATTCAGGCAAATCACAAACTCAGTAGGAGGTTAGCATATGCATGAAAATAGTAGCCTAAGTGATGACAGAAGTGCAATGCAACTGATATTGCACCTCCCCCTAATACGTAATTAGGTACTAATGAACATCAAGATGTCAAATATATTATGTATTTGATATATAAATAGAAATGATACTCTTTTGTAAATATATTGCAAAAGTATTGTGATTAACCATCAAAAGTGCTATTTTATTATATTTATTAATTGGTTAATTGCATATTATTTGTGATTAAATGTGTTAAATTCCTTGATTTTCTAATTTGATACTTTTTCTAGTTGTTTGGTTTATTTTGCAGGTAAATTGGTTGATTTAAAGTAATAATGGATAATGCAAGTGAAGCAATCACTAGAGGAAAAATCACAATTGATAAGGATTGAAGAGTCAAGATTGGGATAGGAAGACTTGAAGATAAATCAGAATTTTAATCCTTATAAGAGTCCAAGTTTGAAGAAAACTCATTTAAAGTTGGATTTGGAAAGTTTCCTCGAAGATAAGGATTTGACACGTCTTCAGTAATTCAGTCATAACTTTTGACTCCGTTATCGGATTGACCTGAAATTTGCGGTGTTGGAAAGAAGACTCCAAGAACTACAAAAGTGTATTTCGCGAAAATTTCGTGATTCAACCTCTAAATATGCGAAATCTAAGCTCGAAGTCTGGACAGATTATATACCCGCGGACCCCAAGATTTATGCACGGAATTTGACCTTACAATACTACTTTTTGGGAAAGGAATTCTTTCCAACCTGTACTTATGATTTATTTTACTATAAATAAGGGCTCTCATCTATTGAGAGGGGGGGATCTTTTTGCTCACGAATTCTTCAGTGTATTTTGCAATTCTTTTATCATGTCTGGCTAGAAGGCTAAGCTAGGGCTAAGGGAAAACCTCTCCGTGAAGTACGGTATTATCATTGACTTTGCACTTAATGATTTATGATATTGTGTTAATCTAATTTCTGATCTTTTAGCAAAGTTTTTATTCTGTAAAAACTCCTGAGTCGTTGTGCCACGTACATCGATTGCTTGAGTTTCCCTGCGAATAAATAACTGGTTAATCCACGCTTGAAGTGTTAGCATTGTTTCATAAAATGATATGATTGATTTACTATTCAGGTTTCTGAATAATCCTTTGATCATAACTTTTGGTTTCTTCAATTGATTTGTTATTTGGATTAACCGACATTTAATTCCTGTTTCAAATTAAGCTTTAAGTCTTTAGTTATTACCGTATGAAATTGAGAGGGAGTACCTGATGCTCTAGTATTTTTTTTATTACTGTTTTAATTATTAAAGTCAATTGTTTTCAATCAACAACTCTTCAAACAAACTTTCTCCTTTTAATTTATTAGTATTCGTGTGATTATTTACTTGTTACAATTCTTTATGGGTTCGACCTCGGACTTCCGAGAATATATTACTCTGCTCAACCTACGCTTGGGTTTACAATTCAAAAGTTGAAGCATATTGCATCCTGCAAGTACCCACATATCAAGGAACATAACAGCATCTTCAAACGAGTACTCTATTTAAGTAAATGAGCCAAAAATCCAAGAGCCGAAGTGGTCATATCTATGCATTTCAAACGTGCCAAGAAAAGCAGATGTGTGCTTAGAAGGGAAGACAGAAAAGGAAGGAGGGGGGGGGGGGGGGGGGGGGAAGCCACCAAAGACTTATGGAACAGCTGCGTACCTTGGGGACACTCCTCCCAATCGGCTGAAGATGGAAAGAATCACAACCAATGCACTGATACACATACGAGAGCTTAAGAGGAGTGTTCTTCATCGCACTTGCTGAACTGCAACCAATTAGTTCATATCTTAGTCAAGTACAAACTAATCCAAACACAAATTGGCTCACATCATGCAAATAGACAACCATCTAACCCTCCTAATGTGCCCTTTACCCTAATAGCAAATGAAACAAAAATAAGGAAAAAAGAAAAGAAAAGATTACTCACGTATATATGCGAACAAAAACACGTACATAGAAATCCATCTGAACAGATAACACTGGAACAATGTAGCGCTTATACCGATTTGCATGGCTCTGCATTTACGGAAGGAAATACAATTTTAAAACAACATTTTAACTATAGATAAAGGAACGAACACGAAATCCTAGAGTTTCTGATTTTTGAGTAAAATAAAGAAAATGAATGACAAATATTAGCCATCACATAAATTGTTGGTTGAATGAATACATCTAATATCTCAAGCATCTTCATTTTGATTCTCTCTCTCTCTCTCTCTCTCTCTCTCTCTCTCTCTCTCTCTCTCTCTCTCTCTCTCTGTATGTATAAATATAAGCCCATGTATAATATATACATGTGTGTGTATTCGTTTACCAGATTAATGGAGAAGTCACCCCTAAAATGGTGATAGACAAACTGCCACGTGGTACCAATCTATTAATGGTTGACATCAGAGACAGGAATGAACGTTTTGCCACTTACCTCACCAGTCCAATAAACTCTCTCATTTGATCTTCGAAAAATAACAAGAATTGGCCAATGCCAACAACTCACGGTGTTCTATTATTTGTCAAAGACATCAGCTCCTCAATCACATTGATGGAGTCAGTGTTGCATGGGTTGGGACTTGGGAATCATCAACTTGGGGGGATGTTGCACAAACAAAGTAAAACCAAACTTGCACAATGCAAGTTTGTTTGATAAAATTTCAATCCAAACAAAAAACATTCAAAAACCAAACAATTATAAATGATACAGAAGTGAAATCCTAACATAATGAGTCATGAAGTTGTCAAATTTCAGAAATAACAGTAAAAAAGGAGCATGGCAAGACAACTTGGGGTTCATTTCCATCCCTTTTTACTTAAAAGTTAAAAACATCATTAGCATACATGTTTATGGGTTTATATGCTAAAAATAGACAGTTTGTTTACAAAAAAAAAAGTACCTCAATGCAGGCAAGGAGGATCCTCAAAGCCATTTCATGGCAATATTTTCCTCTCAATGGATAGGAACCATACCTGATTCACAAGCAGCATAAGATTAGCCCACTTCTTTTACTTTTTTAAGTATCTAGTAACCAACTGATAGTAAGATATTGCCTTGTCTAAGGCAAGGGGAGTATGAAACCTTACTTGGAATAGCAAACCTCCCCATTACCCCCACATAGCACTGCCATATCAGTTGCAGTACACATCAAAATGCCGCCATCAACAATTGATTGAACAGCAGAATCCAGGAACACAGAAGGTGAACCATAAGGATCGAGATCAACCTAAAAACCAATAAGCAGGAGAGTTTAAATAATGGCTCATCCTAAGGGTAAAATAGAAGAACTTCCCAGGAAAGCCTCTAGGTTCAGGATAGAAACAACAAATGCTGCTAATAACTCCCAAATATACGCGACCGGCATTGCTAAAACCAATTTATCCTCTCAAATGTAGATGTCATAAAAATTTTATTGACTTGATTTTTGAGAGATTTGACACGTACAAATCCATATGCTGAGAAAGCATGTGCCACACACAATCTTCGCATTAAAAAATTACAAATAAAGTGAGATATATAAATCATACCACATCAAATTCTTTTGGGTGGGTTAGCATGTAAACTCGAGCATCCTCAAGGTGTGACTCCACCTTTGAACATGCCACTGATCCATTAAATTTTATGTTTCTTCTGCAAGCCTCAACAGACACTGCAACAAAGGAGCAATGAGACCTAGACTCATGTCTATTCAAGATGAATAGTAGATGAGAAACAACTTAATTTGCAACCAGAACAATTTTGAGCACCTGATAATTCAATTTCTAATTCAAAATATATACAGGGTGAATGAATAATTATGCCTACATCCAGACAGGCCTACACAGATAGCAGCATTTCCATCTACTTCTTTTGAGACTGGTGGTGTATAAACAAAGCTTTTCATGACAAAGAAAAATGAAAAAACTGCATAATTAGGCATCATATACTGAGAGTTACTAAAAAGTTGGAACTACCTTTATCATTGTCCAGGGCCACTACTTGGCCAATGCCTTCAACTTCACGTGCATATCTAAGAGCTCTTAATCCAGAAGCTGACAAAGCCTATTGAGTACAAGGAAAATGCTTGTGTAAGCTATACAACGAATAATAAAAATGAATTCACATTTCTGAACCCAAAGCAGCAACTATGCCAACTAAAGCAACAAGCAACAATATTTGGACATTGATGAAGAACCTCTAGTACTCTGGGGGGCTTCAGCTCCCCTCGAACTTTTCCCTCAAGGGCTTTGACTGATTCTTCTGAGATGCTACATGGTTCATCTTCAAGTACCTCTTCTGCCTCTTGACACTCACCGTTATCAATTTCATTATGTGCAACAGACTCAATTGGTGCAGCCAGTTCAGGAGCAGGCTCGTCTGACACCTTTGGTGCTGTCTTTGTTCTCCTGGACAACACTGCTTCATGTTCTTGTTTGCGTTTTGATATAAATGTCCTCAGGACTGCAATTGATATATCTCTGTTGTTAACCTGATGTTCATAGAGTTCTCAACTTAGAAACAGTCTTCTCCAGCAAGAACAACACAATGGTAGCCAGTTAGGAAGGATAAGCACTACAACGCCAATAACTACCATGAAAAACCAATGACTATTTAACCTGTTAAGACTGAGTCCACAAGATACTCCCTGACACACACCCAAATAAAGCAACAAATAAATAATCCAAAAAATATATAGACCGAACCACAAAGGTGTCACCTTATGTCTCTGTCTAATGCCAACTGCAATGCTTGTTTGTTAATCCCACAACAGCAAAATTCAACTTCAGACCTTAAAAACCACTCAGAGAGAAGAAACAGGGTTAACTACGTCTGCCTACAAGGCAATTCGAGGGATCAGTCATTTGCTTGGAGGGCAATGAGACCGTGATGTCGTAGAATGGTATCGGGAGATATACATAAAAAACGCTACTTAGAAGAAAAAATTTGAACATGACAAGAGCCTCATGCTATATCGTGGCATCATAGTGCGGTATCAGGTGATGCAGTGATGGTGACTCAGATAACTTGGGTTGTACATCTCAGATAACTCAGCCGAGTCACATGTATATCTCGTAATTTAAATGGAATATAAACTGGTATCAAATCGGTTGGTGCCAAGTCGGATATGACCCTGCCAAGTCATTTCAGTGTCGGCTAATATTTTGAACAATGGTACAAGATACATCTTGGGCACCGAATAGTATATATCTAGGCTGTGTAGCTGACAATGCTAATATCTGATACAGCAGAAATAATTTATTCTCAACAGCAGTTTGAAGAAATCTTTGTTGCATTGTACACAGAACAATGGATTGTGAAACCTCACACCACTTCCAAGTTTTCCATCTCAATTGCTAAACAAAAATAAATATCAATTTCACATTGGAGAGTGTTCTGCGGGCTGAATTAAGAACAGGAATCCATGTCATCTACTGTTTCCCAGATTCATTAAAAAACTGGGTAAAAGCCTCGGGTTTCCAAACAGCAAGCACATGTTTACATCCTCTCACTCAATCACACAGTTCTTAACCTCAGGGTTCCATTACTTCTTTGTCACGATTGATATTGAATTCCTCCACCTACTACATTTTGGAGAAAAAAATTTCCCCAAAAGTGTTCAACTGACCAATAGTATCTCACAAATTAACCCATCATAACTAATAACTTAAAATCCCAAATTATCTCAGCAAACAACAACAATCTTTCTAACCTCAAAAAATATGCAATCGAAAAGTGAAGAATTGAGCATAATGCTATATATAATACAACTAAAAGCATTACCCTTCTGAGATTCAAATAGATATAACCCCTGATACCCATCAAAAATTCTCTGAGAGACCGAATCAAATACATTCTTTCAACAAAAGACAAGATATTTATAACAACATTCAGAAAACACAAGGAACATATAAGACCTGGGTTTTATTGTAAAAGACTTCGTTTTTGGCATGCATGAGAATCTCCGCCTCTCCCTCTTTGATGATTGTGTAGTCAGTGAGATCAAAAGACATGGTTTTGCTGCCTCTCTGCTTCTCTTCATCCACTGTTTTTTCATCACCACCCATGTCGTGTGATAATTGGGAATTGGGCTCTTCTAATTCTGGGTTTTGCTTTTCTGCCTGGCGGCGGCGGAGAAAAGGTAGAGAGAGAAGAGGTGGGCGGGAGGGTTTTACTACTGCTTATTGCAAGATTTTAGAGAGTATTGGTGGAGCTTCAGAAAGGAACAAGAGCATGAAAGTGAGGGAGATATATGCAGCACTTGGAAACCGGAAACCCTATCTATCCTCGTACGGTTGTCCTCAATCTGAGATTTTTTTTCTCTTAAACCCTAGTTCTAGTGTTTTGAATTGTACTAAGAAAATTCGTTGCTGTTGGGGTAGGATGGAGCTAAAAAACATTAAGAAAAAGGGCAATTTGTAATTTGCATTTTGAAAAATTCTCACTTTACATCTTCAAATATTAAATTTTTATATTAAATTTTTAATGTATTGACATTATTGTAACCTCGTTACTTATTCCATCAAAAATTAGCTTGTGTTTAGGAGCGGGATCCGCCCAAGAATGTTCTTGTGGTGGTACGGAAGGCACAGACTCCGCGAACGTGCCACGCCCCTTTTACTAATAAGGGAAAGAAAGCCTCAACCAGAACAACATTGCTTTTGCGTGCGGACGTAACTAAGTGTTTGACTTTATTGGTCATAGTTTCCTGTTGTTGCGGCCGGTGCTCGTTTGCGCGCGCGTGAACCAACCTAACAAGCTGGGCATAAGCTAGCTATCCCCCCTTAAGATACCCCTCGGGTGGTGGACCAGAGCAGAGTCTGGCCCTCGGGGTTAAAGATCTGAGTTGTAGTCCGAATTGGAAAGGTGTTCCGTGGATGGGAGGGGGGAGGGTAATGAATAGGGTCTTGTTAGAGCTGCCTCCTAACTTTATCTAGTCAGGAGTATGATGGTCCAGAAGAACGAGATAAACAATAGAAGTGTCACGTTATAATAATGTTAACATATTAAGAGTGTAATTTAAAAAATTTAATCTATAAAAGTACAAATAAGAATTTTTAAATTTTTGGAAGTATAAATGTGATTCCTTAAAAAAAATTATCTTATAAAAATAAGTTTAAGAAATAATTGTACATCTATATTACTAATATTAACACTATTAATAAAGGGAGAGGGTGGAGTCTAGTGGTCACATTTAAAATTTTTGTAATATTACATCCAAAAAGATTTAAAAAAATTTACTTTGTACCTTAAAAGATTAGATTTATCACATTACACTCTAAATGTATTAAAAGTATTGTAACGTGACTTTTCTATTAATTTACGTTACTCATTCCCTCAATGTTATTCTACTTTTCTCATACTCCAAACTAGTTTGATTTACAAAGATGTGTTTGCTCGCTTGAAACATCGAGATTCTTAATAAAAAAATTGTCCGACTAAAGATGATTGGGAGGTGGGAAGAGAGATTTGTGAAAAAAAAAAAACAATTATTCCATAATGCAACAAAATTGTTTTCAAGAACAAAATATTTTATTGTCAATGTATAATTTTCTAATTATTTGTAAGATAAGGATATAAATATATAAGTGGTTTTAAAGTCTCAAATATGTGATAAAAGATATGACCTTGAATATGTTAAAAAAATACAACAAATATTGAAGTGTAATTCATGGTGTTATGAAAATAGCCATTTTTTAAATCCACGGTATAAGTTGAAAATTTTGAAATATTACTATGAGAAAATGTATGGAGATGTAGAAGCTTCTAATAAAGTGATAAAGATTAAGGAAGTTTGCTTGGAATTGGTAGGCGAATATGAATCAAGGCAATGAAGTAATTGTGAACCGCAATCTTCTCCTCCCTCTCTTCAATCAAATATGGGTTTCAAATGCCCATTAATTGATGATCTATTTGATTTTGACAAGTTTATACAAACAAAATACATAATAAAAACGCATGGGAAGTATGAGTTGGATCGTTACTTAGAAGATGATATGATGCCAAGAACTTCAAATTTTGATATGCTATATTTTTGGAAGTCAAGTGGTTGTAAGTATTCCTCTACTTCAAATGATTGTTAAAGATCTTTTTGTTATTCCTGTTTATATCGTTGCCTCGAAATCTTCTTTTAGCACAAGTGGGAGGGTGATCAGTCCACATCGCAATAGACTTCTTTCAACTACAGTAGAGGTTTTAATGTGCTCTCAAAGTTGGTGATGGACTTAAGAACGAGGTAATGAAATTATTTTTATGGGCATCATAATTTTTTTTTTGGGGGTAGAGTATGAGTATTGCATTATTTTTTTCTCTTAGGTTCATCCAATTCGGTTGCATCAAAGGGCTACATATTATTGGAGGATCTTGATATGGGTGATGAGGTATAACATTTTAGTTGAAAATTTCTCTTTGGAAGAGTCTAATAATTTTTTTTTTCTTTTAATGATATAGGAAAATGATGTTGAAAAAGTAGATTCTATCACCACCAATAGTGTTAAGAAATGATTGAGCTGGTAAATTTTTAATTTTCAACCAATCAATTTTGTTAGCAAATATAATTTTTTATGCAATTATTATAGTTTTTTACGTTTTATTTTCTTGATTAAATTACAAATGTGAAATACATGGAAGAAAAGTTTCTTCATTACAAACATTCAATTAGTATTGAATCTTTGTTGTTTGTGTTATGTTAGATTAGGTTGTGTTGCAGTATGTTGTGTCGGATTTACATGGGAGACAAGCTTTTAATTATGTTATGTTTTTTTTTGAACAATTAATTATGTTATGTTAAATTATATTGTAGACAAGTTTTTAATTATATTATGATATTTTACAATTATGTTGAATTATTTAGAATAGTTTGGATTATTTAGAATTTTAGATTATATTGGGTTGGGCTTGGACTGAGCCAAGTCGGGGATTAGAATTTACTAGCGGACAAGAATGGAGATGAAAACTAGCCCTTAATCCCGTTAACGAGCGTAGACCAGCGATGAACGAAGTTTATTTAAGCGGGTAAGGGGGTGGAGCCGCCCCCGCTCCCGCCCCTGACCCAGCTCCCACCCCAGTCAGCTACCATCCCTGGACCCTAATTAATGGGGTGGATTTTTACGGAATAAGCAATGAAAGAATCATATTACAACATTTTTAATACATTGAGAGTGCAATATAAGAAATCTCATATTTCAAATTATAAAATGGAAAAGTTAAAATCTTCCGAGTTGTAAAGTGAGATTCACCCTAATTATTTTTCTCGTAATTTAAGGGGTTTGTGACCCACAGGCTATCCAGTAGCCTGATGATCGTTGGATCATGGGCCCTATCAGCCTATCACATGGTAGCCCATGGCAACCCAACAACCCAGTTCATAGACTTGTCAGACAACTGAGAAAAAAATAGGCCCATTCGAACCAAATCGATGTGCAGATCATGGACCACAATTTTTTGTGCAGCATGACTAATCCGATCTATTAATCATTTAAAGACTCGACAATCAAACCCACGAGGTATCCAGCCCTGCTCGATCAGGATTGGTACACATCTTTCAGAATAGGCAATTCAATCTTGAAATAAAGGAAAATACTACATAGACAAGAGAATGTACCGTGTTGAATATAGTGATACGTAATTAATCTATTTATAAGTCTTTATAGTTATGTATATTCTATGTTGAGTTCACACATGGATATGTCGAATGTAGACATGACTCAACCCCTATTGTGATCCCAATTTATAAGGGTAAACTCGTGTTTAGTAATTTGATTTCGTGTTGAATAATGAGACTCTTATTTACTAAAGACGTATGCATTGATTATGTTACAAAACAATGTTGACCCAAGAAACAAGAATCTCATCAAGACATTCAAATTACTATGATGCATTTGACGACGAAGTTAAAATTGTACAAACATGTTTTCATTTGTGATAAGAAATCTCGAAAATTAAACAGAGTTAGCTAAAACAATTCCATGCTGATACTGCATAGATGGGTCGATCATGCCAACATATCATCAAACTTGTTTTCTGACTGATTATTTTATAACCATCTGGTCCATATGCTTCTACTAATCGCCTTGCGTCCTCCATCGTCTCGTACCACAGACGCACTGGCCTGAACCCAGCTCTAGCAAACCTAACTAACCACCTTGCATATCTCTCATGCCTCTCCTCTCTCTCTAGCCCTTCACATGCCACAATATTCTCAATTTCATTTCCAAACATCTCCTCCAATGCAAATCGCTCTTCACACGAGGATCCCCCAAAAGTGGCATCAATCGAGTCAAATACCGCGCTATAATAATGTAATCCTTCAACAAACCTGTCCACCAAACGGTTTAAATTATGATCGGATTCTGGCTCAACTACTAGCATTATCTTTGGTAACATTGATTGTACCATTGCTAGAAATTCACCCACTTGTTTACAATCTTTGACACCGTTATTCTTGTTAAGCCCAAAATGTGTATCGACGCGATCATCCTCGGATAATAAGACGTGGAGATTTAACACTGACGCCAACGCCAATGCTTCGCCGGATCTCACTTTAAGCATGTCCAAAGTAAGTTCTCCAAGACGGACATTTACGGGGTTAAATTGAAAGGGCATGTCCAAGCTTTCGGCCTCTTTCACCACCTTTGCACCTAATTTCTCTAGCACAAGTTTGTTGCGATGCACACACGTGATCTTCACATGGGGAGGTCCTTCTGGCACGTGCGCGAAGCTTCGAAGAAGTGGGACCCACAACTTTGGGTCACCGGAGCCCAAATCGATGATATGAATAATACGCTCATTGGACATGGCTTGGATCAAGGTTCGAGTTATGATGGCATAGGCAAAGCCCATGTAAGGGAAGGCCCGAGTGAAGATGGCTCGTGTCCGGTCTAAATCAGCACTTGCTGGTCCAGCATGATTCAAGGCCTTATAAACCCCGGGCCAACGCTTAACAATGCGAACAGCCAAGGAGGAGGCAAATCGGGCCGAGAGCCGCTGCATGGAGTCGCCAGTAACAGAGGCAAGCTGGGAAATTTGCCGGAGACAAGCGTCAGCACGATGGAGATTGCCGGAGGATGCATGGTTAGCACATGTTAACAATAGCTGGATGAGTTGAATCCCTCTTTCTTCGGGCTTCAACGCTTCAACAGGAGTACTAGGGGATGGTAGAGTTAAGGAGAGGGTAACGTCGGGCCTTGGTGATGGCGATAGCGACGAAGAACTCATCGGAATTTCTCAGCTAAATTTTCAAGAACTAATGTTTTTGCTATGTTCTTGACAAGAAGGTTTTGGGGGTATCTTATAAGAGCTATAAGGGAATCATATGTTCAAAGTACAAGAGGAGCAGGTGAGAGAATATGGAACCATTGCTCTTGGAAGTATGCTATACTTCCAAATAGTATAGGCACAAAATAACAGATAGAATTTTATGTAGTTACCCTTTTGGATTATAGTTGGTCAAAGAACAAATTTTTTTTTCTAACTGGTTGGCTCACCCACCCTTGTCATAAAAAGAGGTATTTCCAAAGAGAAATTGATGGGTAAATTTGTTTTAATCTCCTACTTTGTTTTCTAGCTCAAAAACCCATTAAACATCACATATAACATTTTCATTTTTTCTTTGTGTTTTTTTGTACTCAGAAAGTTTGCATAGAGGTATCATATGGACTACTTTTTGTCTTGGAACGAATACAATGTTCCATGAGTTAATTTAGATGGTTAGAACTAGAAGTGGTAAATGGGTGGATTGAGTTGGTTATGGATTGGTTTAAAAATGTTTTTTCAATTAATTTGATAAATAGGTTATAAATTGTTAAAAAAAAATTGAGTAAAAAACTTGATTTGATACACTAATACATTTGGGTGGGGGTCGGGGTCGGGTCGGGGAATTGAAAGTTGAATAAAAAGTTTGATTTGATACAAGACACTCTAATGGACAAACTCAAATTTAAAAGAAGGTGAAATATGACCATTGAATGTTTTAAATGAGTAAAATCTGACCATTGAAGATTTGCGTAAAAAATTTGAATCTTCATTGATTTGAGTAAAAATTTGAGTTTCCTTTTATTTAGTATGAGTTTGAGTAAAGGACTAAAGATTGTTTTTAGTCTGTTTTTACTCAAATTTAAACGCCTAAATATAAAGTAGGTGCTTTCACTCTACTTTTTATTTGAGTTTGACATTCCTTTTTGCTTGCACTTCTAGGTATAGTACAGACTTAGATCAAAATCCTTCTTGTGCGGCATGAGATTGACCATTTGAGTTAATGTTTGGGTAAGGATTGAAGATGCTCCAAGAAATTAAGAATTTGAGTCTTATTACAACCAACAAACTATAATCACGAGGTCGAAAAAATCTTAATTGGATCCCCCACCTGCCTAAATTAGGGTTAGCAATTCTTAACATGACTAGATAGTTTGACACAAAATTAAAATAAACTGATCATCCATAGCTTTAGTCCTTAAAGAGTTCGGATCAATATTAATTTCTAATCGACTTGATATAACAATTCTTAATACAACTAATCGACTTGACATAAATCAACAAGAAGTCGTGGGGTATAGGTTTAACACTAACGAATCCGGATCATAATCATATTTACTTGGTAAATTCATTTAGTAAACAGAATGTGTATAGAGTGAAATTTTTTTAACACGAACTCCTTTGAGCAGACTAAGGTGAATAGTAAGGTGTGACAAAAACTACATGGGAAGGCGGTGTGTATGAACAGGGCAATAGAAGTAGCAACTCAGATGTTGATTTCTATCTGTTTGATTGTTTTCCACTTTCCATCAAGACTTTTCTCTACATACGTACATGCATGCAATGCAAAACTAATGTCTGTACTCATCAGAAACGTCTTGAATCTCTGCCAAAATCGTGTATGTGAATGGTGGTAATATTAGGAGACGCCAGGAACTATATGCCACTAATTGCTTCATTATAACAACTAATATATGCTTTTCAAACTCCAAACTTTTGTACAATTTTGGGTCTCCCAGTCGCAAAATGACAGGACCATCTTGCCAAATGTGACTTTTCATTACCTCACCATTTGAAGTGGTATCCTCCTCAGCTACCATAATTTTTGATTATGAGAGAGAGAGAGAGAATTTCAATAGCAGCATAAGGGAAACTCCAAGAAGAACAATCACAAAGGAACTTTTAGTCTTGGAAAAATACTATTTTTTCATAATTCAATGCAATCATTGGTATGGGGTGTTAATTGATACGAGCTATTCGAGTTCGGTTCGGTCATAACACAAGCGACTTGACATAAATCAACAAGAAGTTATAGGGTCTAGGTTTAACACACATACGACATCAACAAGAAGTTCGGTTCGGTCATAACACAAGCGAGTCCTAATCATAACCAAATTTATTTTGTATGAGCAGGCCAGTAATCTTTCTACACACACACATACGTGTGTATGAAAGTGATTTATCTGTTTGTTTGGGCTTGACTTTGTTTTTCAAATCCCTCTTCATTTGGTCGGTTGGTTCAGATGAATGGTGTGGTAATATTAGCAATCAGCAACAATGGCAGGAACTATATGACATTTGCTCCATAATATATCAATTAATATATGCATTTTCATATACAAACTTTTGTACAATTTGTTTTCCTACTCACAAAATGACATGACCATCTTGCCAAATGTGTCTTTCATTACCTCACATGAAGTGGTATCCCCATCACCTACCATAATTTTGATTAAGAGAGAGAATTTCAAATGTCAAGAAAAGGGGAACTCCAAGAAGAACAATCAAAAGGTAGCTTTTAGTATCATAGGATGAACAAATATATGTAAAAAAGAGCAATGTTATTAGGTACTAATTTGCTGACTTAATTCACTATAACCTTTGGATTGATTGTGGATCCGATTAAACATTAGAATTTGATATTGATTCAATAGTTTCAATAAAACCACGCATTAAATCAATAAATTATGTCAAATTTTTAAGTACAAATAGAATGCATTACTATGTAAAAAATTATTGGCATGGATGGTTTTGAGCCTCTGTCTATCTTTTTGTCGAATTTGCCGTAAGCAGGGGTGACTCGAGACATTTTGGGGCCTAAAGTAGAAATAATAAGTAAGGCCTTTTTATTTTTAATATTAATAATAAATTTAATTTTAAAATTTTTTAAATACAAAAATAATAATTAAATTTTATATTCAAATTTTTGTTACATTATTTGAATTTAATGGTAAGAGAGAGAAAGAATGATTGAAAACTAGATTTTTTAGTAATTTTAGTTTTACGTTAGTTTTTTTTCTTTATTTAAAAAAATAAATTTTAAGACCTTTTAATTTCACGGCTGAATTAATAGGCTCAATCTACTTAAGTTGAAATCTTTTGTTTGAGCGTATATTTAAATTTTTTGTTTGGACTATTACTGCATGCCTCTAAATTATAGGACCTTCCTTGAAATAAGGCCTTAAATTTTTTTTGATTAGACTTGTGTTTTTATAAGGCTTTTTGTATGGCTTAAAATATTTATGAATTTAATTTTTTTGTATATACTATTTATGATATCTAAAAATTTGAGACTTTCTTTAAAAATGAGGCCTAAAACTCAAGTTTTTTTGATAATATTATTGAGCCGCCCCTGCCCGTAAGGTAAGATGCCATTCTAGAAATAATGAAAGATACGCCAGTGTGTGTATTCACTTTGTGGTGAGACGACTTGTTTTTGTTTAGCTAACGGTTTCCTTCCCCTCTGCGATTCCTTCGGCTTATTTGCCATTGGGATTCCACTAATAATAGGTTTTTTTTTTTTCTTCAGTAATCCTATGTTGACCAAATTTTAGGATCAAATTAAGAGGTCAAATGACATGACAACATATTATTTGGAGTCTTTATTGGGGCCCAAATGACATGACACCAAATAAAGAAGTCCAAGTCAGCTGTCATGTCATTTGTCTCTTAATTTGCTCTAAAAATTTGGTCAGCGTAGTATGACTGTTTTTTTTTAACGATTAGAGGTGTTCAGATCAGTTTATACACACCTTGATTAATCTTTTTCTCAATCTAATGAAGACACAAACTATCATGCTGAGACTAAAAAACTATTTGAATACAATGAATCTTCCTTAAATATGTGTTAAAAACCCAATTTGTAAATAATAAGTCCTATTTGAATTCACAACCGCCATTTTGAAGAATTAGTTATTTCTCGTGCTTGAAGACACGAAGTAATAAAAATGGTTAACAATAAACATATTTGTATTCATATCTAAAATCAAATTACAAAGATAGAGGAGAGAGAAAAAAATTTAAGCACCGGTTATAGTGAGGGTGTAGCGATGGTAGTGGTGGTGGACGACAGTGGTAGTGGTGAAAGACGGTGATGGTTGTGGTGGGTGGCAACCGTGGGTGACAATAGTAATGGTGGTGGGCGACGATGATGGTGATTGGTAGTGGTGGTGGTGGGACAGTGACGGTGGTGGGGGCTACGACGATGGTGGGTGGCGGTGGGCAACGAGTGGTGGTGTGTTATGATAGTGGGTGGTGATGGTGGGACAATAATGGTAGTAATAATAAATATAAGAATGAGATGATAATGGTGGTGGCGGTGGGCGATGGTGGTAGCAATTGGTGGTGGGTGACGACAATGGTGGTGAGTGATGGTGGTGGCGGTGGTTGTGGCAAAGATGGTAGTGGGGTGACAACGATGGTGGTGATATTGGTGATGGTGGTGGGGTAGCGGTAGCGGTGGTGATGGCAACGGTGGGGTGGTGAGGCTACAACGACGACATCAATGGTGATTATGGCAGAGGTGGTAGTGGGGTGGCGGCAATGACAGTAGTAGTGATGGTGGTAGGAGTTGGGCTGAGGCGGTATGGCAGTGGTAATGATGGGGTAGTGGTGGTGGTTGTGGGGCGACGTTGGTGGTGGCGGCGGCGGCGGTGAAGGTGGTGGTAGGATGGCGGTAACGGTGGTGGTGGTGTAGTAGGAGTGGTGGTGGTGGGGCCATTCCAAACACTATTTTTTTTTAAGTGCTTATTAGAAGCATTTTTGAAAAGTCACCCCAAACACACCTTTAGGGAGCCTTTATTCCTATTAAATTTGAGAAGTTAATATTAGCCGCCAAATTAACTTTAAAATAAAATTTAAAACAATCTGGACCGCGAAAAACAAAAGTAATTTTGTTTATCTTTTGGGATTTGAATTGTATTGTACTTTATTATATAAATTTTAAAAAGAGCAATGTTATAGGGACCTTATTTGATGATCTTATTTAAGAACCTAATGATGTGGCCTCATTAGATTAGTTGTGAGTCCCAATATTAGATAGAGCCTACAACTAATCTAATGGTTGTACATCATTAAGTTCCTAAATAAGATCCCAAAATAAGGTCCAAATAGCATTTCCCTTTTAAAAATTATAAACTTTCTCAATTTGTTTTGGGAGAATGTCCATTTCCTAGTTGCACAGTGCCAGATTACATATGAAAGCAACCATATTCTTCCATTCAATTTTTTTTTCTTTGATTCTTTTGCCAGCCATGCTTGAAACTAGAGAAAATCAAACATATGATTATCAAATTATGATCCTTGTGTCAATTAAGTCTTAATTTTTTTTTTCTTTTGTGTCAGTTGATCTCCCGAACTCGCTAATTGTAACAATTGAGCTCTTCTGTCTGCATCCGTTAAATTTATTAATGAAAAGTGATGAAATGTGCCACTGATGTGACTGAGCTGCAACTCAATTGTGTCACTGTACAATCCAAAAATGGGTACTTTAAGAAATTAATTCTCGGTTCTGACCAGCATAAATATGAAAACATTCTTAATATCAGTAATGTACAATTACAAAAAATGGGCATCTTTGGTTGACCAACATGAACGGCTTCCAGCCACATATACTTGTTCAGTTGTTTGTGTTCCAAAACCTTGTTTGGATGTGTTTCTATTAGCATAATTGAAAATGGTTATCATTATTTGTCATGGTCATGGTTATTGTCGGACAAGTGGGGCGCCGGACAACCAATCATGGGTCATAATAGGATCTTCTTATCATCAAACAAGATTAACTCAATTATAGTCTATACAAGAGCGCTTATTTAATGTGTGATAGTTAGCCAACCACCCCGGGTTGACCCAGGTGGCTAACCCTCCACCTCCCACTGGCGAGGTCAGGGTGCATACTTGGTGAGAATACATTTATATTCCGTTTGGTAGGAAATATGAAAAGTAGGAATGATATACTTTATTTTCTTTGTATTTGATAGGATTGATGAAAAATAAAAATAATTAATTTTTTTTGTACTTAGTAAGATGGAATTTTTTTTATTTTTAATTTAATTTAATTTATATTATTTATTATTTATTTTTAATTTTTTTAAAAATAAAAATATATATTTTATCATTGTATTTATTTATGAAATTAATGTATACATAATATATGTATACATCAAAAGATATGTAGACAAATAATATTCATTTCAACACCAATAATTAACTTTCCATCCACTTTCTTTCCGATTTTAGAGGGATTGATTTTTGTGAGTTGGTAGGAAAGCTCATTCATCTACTTTTTCATCATTCCTATTTTCCTTTTTTACCAAACAAGATGTTTTATCTTCCTTCCAATTTTCCATCCTTCCATTTTTTCATCGTATCAAACAAAGCATTAGGGATTTCAAAATATGAAACAAAACACGAAGTTAAAGAGTTTGAATCTTTTTTAAGTCACCCGTTTCGTAAATGAATAGATCCGACACTATACGATTAATAAAAGAATCAGGTATGGGTGAATCCAATAAAAAAAAATACGCAACACGACTCATTTATATACCAATTATACACGATTGATACACAATACAGATTCGATATAACACGCTTATCTAAACGAATATAAGTTTTTATTTATTAGTAAATAGTATAAATTCTAGTGTCAAACAATCCTTACAAAAAAAAAAAGTGAACAATTCCAACATTTTCTCAAATGGATCCAAACAGTCTGTATTTTTATCTCCATTTTTTTCTATTAGATTTTTTTTGAAAGTTTTAAAATTATAGGATTCTATTTTGTGGTTAATTATGCAGATTTTGAAAAATTTTGCTTCAAAATGAATCATATTAGGATTAATTATTAGGTTATATGATATACTATTTTAAAAAATTTATTAAAAAATCTGTTACATTGAATCTGAACAAAATTTCTTGTCGAGTTTGACCAATTATAACCGACCTAAAAAAATAATACTCAAACTTGACAAGTTCGGCCCGATTAGGTGTATTATCCTTCCTAATATCAGCCGCCTAGCCGCTCCTATCTTGTATGTAGTATGTGTTCTTTACTTGACTCGTTGAACGGACTGTGTGGCTGGATGTGAAAGGCAGGGGACAAAGTTTGTCCAGATGAGTTTGGGTTTTACGAAGTCAATCTTCACTAATAAGTTTATGCAATCAACCCGTAGTGACCAGCAGTTTGGACGGACAGAATTTTTTTTATAACCTTTACAGTAAATCATCTACTAAAACAATAATGAGAATCTGTTCGTAGTCGTAGACTAGAAAACCACCCACATAACCCGGGCCGATCCACCTACAAGGCTAAGGAAGCTTGAATTTTAGGCTTTGATGATGTACAAATTGATTTGTACACCACATATTAAGTAAACAGTAATAAATGCAGTAGTAAATTAGAGAGAGATAGAAACACAAATAAGACAAGGATTTATAGTGGTTCGATCAACGTAATCTACGTCCACTTTGAATGGCTAGGGTCGCCGGGTATTTTATTACTTCAAGTGTGTAGGGAGAGCAGAGAATTACAAGCTGAGAGAGTTGTGCTCGACTGAGTCTGATCTGCCCCCCAAGTGTTGGCGAGACTTACAATTTATAGTCATCTCATAATAGATTTGAGCGAGTTATTAGTAATTAAGTGGCTAATCTAGTGGAACTGGCACCCTCTTCTCAACCGATGAGGCAGTTACGGTGCTCTCCATAGGATTCGGTCAAAGGATGATGTGAGGAAGGCGGCGTGGATGAGGCTCTTGGATGACCCTGCATGCTCCCTTGCTGATGTAGCTCATCGAACCTGATAAACTTGATCGGGCGTGGACCACTTTAGACTGGACTTGCTGGATCTTAGAGTTAGGCTATTAATTCAGACTGAGTTCATAACATGAATTGGACCTTTGGACTTGGCCCATCAGGCCTCACTCTAAAAGGAGGCCGCATAATATTGTAGTGCATAGTTGATATTTCAAGCATGTTCGAGGCTAGGTTATATTTCAAGTTTGCCATAAAACATTGATGAATCGGATTTTATTGTTCTACACTTTTAGGATTTTAATTTCAAGTTTGTATGATATTTTTTAGTCATAGATTGTATTTGATAATTTGTACTTAGTTTGTTAATTTAAAAATAAAAATGAGAAGAATAAAGTCTAAATAAACATTATTAATATTAAAAATAATGTTTTTATATTTTTTCTTTTATATTATTTGAGCTTAATCCATTCCTTAATCCATAATTACATGCCTAGCAAGGTAACATTCACATATTTAAGTGTATCATTTCCACAGTAAGTTGCATTTAGAGATCATTTTTGCAAAATAGTAGCTAAATGTGAATTTTATTTTTTCAACAAATTTAATTTTATGTTTAAAAAAATTACTTAAAAAACTTTATCAATGAAAATTTTCACGTTTAAAAACAGCCCTCCCACCACCACCACTGCCGCCAACACTACATACACACCACTCCCACCAAACTTTACTGGAGGATGGAACAAGTGTTGCAATCCCACACCTTGAACTTTGATGATCCCATTGGCGTACATAATCCATCAACAGGAAGATCAGTTTGCATATTCGCCAAAAAAGAGATATCCACAAAGAAAATGATGGTGGCTGAAATCTCAAGAAATTTTCATGAGATGTATGTTAAATAAATAAAAGAAATTGTCAAGACCGAACATGTAGGGTAACAATTGTGTCGTGTTGATTGTGTTTGTATTGTGTTATTTATAGATTCGTGTCGAGCACTTTGAAATTATATATCCAATTAGGATTTCATAATTTTGAGATATAATTATCTTCGGGTCTTTCAGGAGGAGGCATGTGTCTATGATGGAAACAAGTAATGCACATAAACCTTCCTAAGTAATGCACTTTGAAACCTTCCTATCAAGAAAGAACATAATCTCAACTCTCATTTGCTCATAATCTTTAGGAAAACATTGGTTACTGAATTGTGTTTGTGCACTACCAAAAATTGTGAATACCCATTGCGAATCTTATTCATAGTTGACTTCAATGAGATTAGAGTCTAATCATTATCCATTGCTTTTCAACACTCAAGAAGATAAAATAAACCTTCCTAGGCCATCCAAGTTTTAAGCAATATGGATGAAAAATGTGGCCACTTATAAAACATCAATCAACAACAACTAAATCCCAAGCTTAGAAATTATTATGAGAAATAATGGATTAACCACTTTCCATCATGCAAAGAAAAATAACTCATTTTCAAGAAAAGACAACGAGTCTCTATTACAATTTTATAGAAAATTGTAATACTAGTTGTAAGCAATGAAAGACACTACTAAAAAAATTTATGTATGTTTTTAACCGATATAAAAATAGGTACATAATGTCAAAGAATAAACTAGGTCCATATTACAATACAAGTCGGAAAGCCATCAAGGCACCAAATACTGCATTATGAACCACCAACATGATAAAATGGTGGATGAGACGGTGGTACCCGTTGTGCGTTGATACTTATCTTCTTTATGATTGACTTCAATGGCTTTGGTGGAATCTGGTAAAGGTAACTCGTCATCCACCATTGTAGTGTGAAACAAAATTTTACTTCAAATAACTAACCTCTGCCCTACTCATCAAAATTGTATTCCAACTGACCACATATCTAACCTTTGTGTACATCGCCTTGAGAAAGGGTGAATATCGTAAAAATATTAGTAGTGAATATATGCTTCAACTTTTAATCATCAAAGAAGGGGTTAATTATGCTTTGACTTGTTGCTCAAAACTATAGTTTTTTGAAAATAGTATTTCGCTCTAATGCCCAAGCATCATACATGTTTGGACCGCTGTCGACTCCAAAGAACAAAGTTGATCTCTCTTTCACGATGAGTTGTCAATGTCAATCTAAATTATTAATATTTCTTTCCAGTGCATGATGTAGTAAAAAAAAAATTACTAGCAACATCTAAATTTTAAACAAATAATTTTAAGTTCAAACACTTCAGGATTGTTAACAGTTTTTCAACTGTAACATCCAAAAAACAAGAATTTTCACCCTTAAAATATTGAATTTAAATAATTAATAATATATTAAATATTTTTTGTAATTGTTTCAAGAATAATATAGTTATAGCAATTGTAACAAGATTGGAGAACTTAGATATCCCAAAGAAATAAATTAGCAAGAGTACAGATGTTGGATAAAATAGAAGAAGAATAGAGTAGCAAGATTACAGATGTTGTATAGAACAAAAGAAAATTTAAAGATAGAGAGAATGTTGATAATAAATAGGAAGTGGAAAAACTTGAGGTTGAGGAAGAAGAGGAAGACTCTGTAAGAGACAAATGGCTCTTGTTAAAGCTTTGGGATGTCATGAGTAACTTTGCTAGGACATACGACAATATCAAGAGGTGAGTGTAAATAAGACTTGACCCCTTTATATAAGTTTTTGGCCCAAAGCGATTGATAAGTATCTTCCCAAATGTTATTTTTTCCATAGTAATCTAGAATTCTCGGGATTTTTTTGTTTGACTAGATTTTTCAGTATTTTTAGAATTCTATTGGAAGTTCCTTCATAGAGACATTGTAAAAAAATATATATATTTCATAATAACATTAATCTCACTACAACTTTCCATAGTACGAGAATAGAACCTTCAAAGTGTACACATATAAAAGTGTGTGTGCTCATATATATGTGCGCATGAATAAGATTTTTTTGACTACTTATACATCTTGTTAGGATTATCTATTTGATAAGATAGCTAGACACTTGAATTTTATCCCCATAATGTCTAAACTTGATGCTCAAATAATGCAGGTCGTAAGTCCAACCCCAAATTCCACTAATTACACCAAGTTTTTTTTTTTTTTTTTATCAAAACTAATTACACCAAGTTCAAAAGTACAAATAAAATGATCAAATGACGTTTTCAGCCCTATTCTAACTTCAACATTCTACTATAGAACAAAAAATAAGGAAAATATTATGTAACCTAAATTTATAACCCAAATTAAGGAAAAATCATTGGATGAGTGTCCCATCAAATTTTTTAAATGGGACCCACTGATCTAATGATCCCCTTTATTTGAAATGCAAATTTGAATTGTAGATTTGAGTTACATAGTATTGCTCAAAAACTAATGACGTTTTCAGCCCTATTCTAAATTCAACATTCTACTATAGAACAAAAAATAAATATTAAAGGGTCGTTTGGTAACCTTTTGTTTTCGTTTTTTATAAAAAATAAAAAAACATATTTAGGAGTCATTTATGTTTATCACATTATGAGAATAAAAACAAAAAACATGTTTGATAACTATTTTATAATTATTAGTTTTATAATATTTCCTACTACAAAATACAAATCAAAACTCATAATTCATTAACCATGACAAATAAATTAGGTGAATATTCCAAGACACCACACTTTACATACATCATAGCTATAGATACATTATTATTTTTTTAAGAAAGAAGAATTTTATTGAATGAATCAAAAAAGTACAAGAATCAAAGGGAAAAATCCCATTTACATCACATGTATAGCTTTAATCCTTCAAAACACCCAAAAGCCAAGAAAATTACTTCAGTGTTCCTTCGAATACAGCAACTTCACAGCACCCAGATCAGGTGGATTCCAGACCCATTACTCAACCCTGGTCTGGTCATCACACACCAAGACCCTTTTGACCCTCAGAACAGGCAACCCCCCAAGGTCCTGCAACAAAGCCATTTAACCTCACTGGGCATGCACACAGGACCAGAAAAATCAAAGCAGTTCATTTGTGGAACAACTGTTGCAACCGTAACAATTCCTGCTCCATCCAAACAATCAAAGTAATTCACTTGTGGTTAATTGCAACTTCAATTTGGGGGGTATGGATTGTAGTGCTGGAATGATACCCAATTGGTTGTTTCGAGTTGGTGGCACTGCGGTTTTGCTGGAATGATACCCAATTGGTTTTGCTGTCAAACATATCCCTTTGCATTTCATCTTGCCATCCAGCTGGTTAAGCACATCTTTAAAATACTTACCCAGAGGGAGTGGTCAATATTTTGATCTGATCTTCACCAACCCACAATCTGCAGCCTGAAGAATTTCAAAGAAAAAAAAAGAAGAAAAAAAAGAAAATGCATACCTGCTAATGATGGAGGCATAATAAAAATTAATCATACTTTAATATACAGAAAGGTGATTCTAATTCAGAGTTTATGAGCTTACAAAGTGAGGATCAGAATATCAATGCTAGTTCAAACTCCACCATTTGAGGCTTCTCCTTTCTTTATCAGAGTTTAACACCAAGGCTTGGTGTTCGACATACGTACTAAAGTAGAACCTCAAATATTATGACATGATTCAATTAAAATAAAGATCAAGCATTCTGAAAGTTACTTGAACCTTAGAGGACAAAGTTGATTTTGGTTTAATCCAATAAGCAAGAGGAAATAAAAGTCAAAACGACAAGGGAAAGATACTATATTGTCACATCTCAATAATATATACCCTAAGAATCTATCACACTTTTTCCCCATAAAGTTTATAGAATATACTTTTTTTGATTGTTTATAATTTGCATATTATTCTGAGCAAGATCACTATAATTGCAGGAATGATTGTTTAAAAATTGAAATTGCACACCATCATACCCGTCATAGAACAATTGATTGGAATTTCCTTTTACCCCTCTCGAATTCTGTTTCCTGCTTCATCTAACAAGTCGTATAAGCGCAGAGACAAAAAAACAGAAAGTAAACCATAATTAATGCACTAATTTTGTGGCAGGGAAAAAATAAGAGTGTTCTTTCTTTTAACTGGAAGTTTGATGGCAGTGGTTTAACCTCACGAACATCATAGCAAAAAGGCTAGCAAAAGGAATAAAAATGATTACTATGATAAATAGATCCTCTCTATAATTTCATTTCAGCACAATACATTACAGAGTGATCTACACATAACTAAGAACTCAAATATCAGAACATTACACAAACATTTCAAAGGTCAATCTGCTATGAGAAAGTTGGCTCAACCAGTAATCTTATTCTAACAAGATAAAGTTAACTCCAATTAGGCTAGAAGGAACAAAAGTAGAAACAAAGAGGAAAAGGTATTCTATGATTTCTTCTCAATATCATGAATACCTTAGGTATATCTACCATAGATTTCCTAATAAAAGCAGAAGTATAATATTAGCACATTACTAAAATTTTAGTAATGTGTATACCAAAAACAAAATTCTATACCATCATATCTAGATGGAGCCACATAGTAGTATTTACTTCTCTCCCTTCAAATTTTACTTCTCTAAGTACAGAAGATGGAATTCTAGCCTTCTAGGGACATGCCCAATCCCTTTAGTTAACCATAGGGATATTTTCACTTAAAGGACGTAAAATTAATATACCAAATTTAGCTACAGCGATTTCACAGAACACACACACAGTCACACAAAACACACACAGACCACACACAGACACAAACAGAAAACACATAGACACACAAAAAGAGGGGGGTTTCTGATGGATCTGCACTTAGGAAGCACGGATACGGACACGGATGTCGTATCCGATACGATACGGACACGGGAATACGACAACGTTAAAAAATATGAGATATGGGTACGGTAAGGATACGACTATTCAAATAATATAATATATTTTTTAAATAATAATAGAGTTGTAATATATTAAAAATAAAGCATATATTATAACAATATTAATAATAAGAACTAGCAAATATTATTTTTTTGATTAAAATTTAAATAGATCAAATTAAATATCCACTATTTTCTTCAAACATCATTGCAACTATTAACATTCATAGTATATAAGTTACGTAACAAAAAATATATTAAAAAAAATAAATTTTTTATAGTTAAAAGTTATTTTTTTAATAAAAAAATTCTTGGCCGTGTCCTGACTGTGTCCTAGACTTATCCTGACTGTGTCCGACTGAGTTCACTATTCAGGATACTTCTAGCCGTGTCAGACATGTGTCCGATACTGCCACGGCGCCCCCATGGGAAGTATCCGTGCTTCCTAGACTTGCACACACAAATTTTAGGGAAAAACGAAAAAAAAAAAAAAAAAAGGGTCCATCACAGATCTGCACACAAAACTCATAGATCTGGCATATATTTGAATGGATACACTTACCTTTCACTAAACAGCAACAGATAAATCGATGGAGGAGATCGATGGACCAACAGATGGAGGATCGTCAAGAAGCCCAGATCGTGGAGGAGAACTGGGTCGTTGAGAAAGAGGAGGAGAAGAGAGAGTCGTTCAGAGAGGGCTTTGTGAGAACGAAAATGAAAAAAGAAAAAAGGGCCCATATTTATAGTAGCACACATGCTGTGGTCTTTTTGTGGCTAACAAGAGTCGAAGGTGAGACCTCATTAAAATGTCTCTTTTGCCAAAACGTGTGTTTTGGGTGTTTCCAGTAACACAATTTTTTTGTTCCCATTTTTTTGGTTTATTTCCAAGACAACTAAGATGAAACAAAAAACAAAAACAATTACCAAACACGTTTTTGTTTTTATTTTTAACAAAAATTGAAAACAAAAACACAAAACAAGAGACAAAAATACCAAACTAACAGCTCCTAAAATTTAGGAAGGAATATACACAGAAGATAATTAAAAATTATCATTTAAGGTTCAATATTCAATAGATAAGAATCCATGTTACCAAACGTAATGTTTATAAAAATCATCGATCAAATGATTTTGAGCCTTGTGACGAAGTGAATAAACATTGTGGGAGAGAGTGAGAGAAGGAAAGGGAGGAAGCATCGAAAACCTTTGGTATGCGAAGAATAGGAAAAGAGGTTTATCAGTAATTTCAGAGCGCTTTTTCTATCACTCTCACCCAAACACTTCAAGCAGCTTCACTCTCGCTCTACTTTCCACCACACCAAACATAACCCATCGAAGACAAATACATCTTCAAAAGTCTATAGAGAAGCTTAGTGGGTCTGGGGGTCTAAGGTTTCCCAAATTTGAACTAGTCTCTGCTTTGTGGAATGTGGGTTTGGATAACTTTTTTGCCGTTGGATCTCTGAGTAGGTTCAGAATTTGGTTGGATACTTTTCTCGTTTGATTGGTTATAATATTTCAACTGGCTATGCTATTGTACAAAAATTAATTTGTCAATTTTAATTTAAATTAATATTTAGACCTAATTTATTGACCTAATTTACTAATCTAACCATTATTAACTATTGAATTGACAATGAACTCCAATATTTATTGAGACCCACAATCAATTCAATAATTATAATAAATTAGATCAATAAATTAAGTCAACAAATTAAGTCTAAATAAAATTATTGTTGACTAATTCATAATTATTTATTAATAAATATAAAAATAGGTACATTTGTTGAGCTTGGTTTTGCAAAATAGTGGTGATTGCAGGCTACTTAGAGCAAATGAGATACATATAATTTTGGAGAGTCATTTACGACTTTTTGAATGTCATTTACAAGTTTTAAGAATCATTTGCAATATTTGAAGATCGTTTATAACTTTTACAGTTATTTGTGATCAATCCAAATGATCCATAAAAATTGTAAAATTATTTATAAAAATTATAATATGACCTCAAAAATTATAAATTTTTGTTATTACAAACAAACTTAAAAACTTTTGAATGTCTTTCAGCAGAGCATGTCTCGGTTTTTTCCCCGTTACTTAAAAGAATCGAGCCAGAGCTTCATCACAAAGTAAACTATTCAAATGGAACCTAAACAGCTTTAATATGCACAATTAGAGAAAATTCAAGACGATCAAAGTATCAAGCGATGGATCAAGATAACACAAGGTACAGATCTACTCAAGAAACAAATAATAATAAATTAAAATTAGGAATTAAAAAAAAATATAGAAAATACTCAATAGAATAACGAAAACGTTCAACTTCAATAGATCAGAGTCGAAGTTACCAAAATGATTGTCGATGGATTGACAGATCTGAAGATTTTGTGCCGTGTCGATGAAATCACAGATCTGAAGACTTCGTCAGAGAGAGCGAGAGAGAAAAGGAAAGGGAGGAAGCATCGGAAACCTTTGGTATGGGGGGTGTGGGAAAAGATTTTCTCAGTGATTACAGAGCGCTTTTCCCACCACTCCCAACCCAAACGCTTCCGGCGGCATTACTCTCCCTTTACTTCCCGCCGCACCAACCACAACCCTATTATAAGACAAGTCTACATCTTTTGGGGGTGTCTGGGTGTGGGGGGTATAAGGCGGATCTCATGTCTGCAACGAATCTTTTTTGCTTTGTCTTCGTTTGTGGAGGAGATGATGAGGGGCCTTGGGACAGCGGGGTTGCGTAAGAGATACGATGGATGGATGAGGAAGGTGCGGTACAGTTGACTAGGGTTTGATGAGATACTATAGGACCAGGCTACAATACATACAAGGGAATTTTCGGTACCATACCGAAAATTCTTTTTTACAACATTAGTGATATACAATTTATAACATCAATGGTATAATTTACTAAATTTATGAATTATTTACAACTTCAATGACATTGAAATGACACCGGACAAGACATTGAAATGACAAGACAAAACATAAAGAAAAGCCGTCATTATTGACTTGAGGGCAAAATTACAACATTAGTGAAAAGTTTACTACTATACTGAACAAAATTACAACATTAGTGAAAATTTTATTACTTGTAACATAACCTTATATGTAGTAATTTTTATCCCTTTACCACTTGTAACCTAACCTTAAATACTTGCAATTTAACCTTAAATGTAGTAACTTTTCCATATATACTTATAACCTCACTTTCAAAGATAGTGAAAATTTTATCACTTGTAACCTAACCTTAAATGTAGTAATTTTTATCCCTTTACCACTTGTAACCTAACCTTAAATACTTGCAATTTAACCTTAAATGTAGTAATTTTTCCATATATACTTATAACTTCACTTTCAAAGATAGTAATTTTACTTTTAATTGTTATAACATTCTCTAACCTTTAATACATAACCTTTAATTGTTGTAACCTAACATTTAAGAGTTATAACTCCATTTTCAAAGATAGTAATTTTACTTTTAATTGTTGTAACCTTACCCAACATTTAATACCTAACTTTTAAGATTTTGTACATCACCCTAAATTAAAATTCATAAAATTAAAATTAAATTAAAATTCATAAAATTCACATTAAATTAAAATTCATAAAATTAAAATTAAACTTAAAATTCATAAAATCAACATTAAATAAAAATTCATAAAATCAACATTAAATTAAAATACGTAAAATTAAAATTAAATTAAAATCAACATTTAATTTAATGTTTATTTTTTGAATGTTAATTTCATTTAAATTTAAATTTTATGAATTTTAAATTAATTTTAATTTTATGAATTTTAATTTAATGTTAATTTTATGAATTTTAATTTAATTTTAATTTTATGAATTTTAATTTAATTTTAATTTTATAAATTTTAATTTAATTTTAATTTTATGAATTTTAATTTAATTTTAATTTTATGAATTTTAATTTAATCGATCATGGACTAGTAATCAATCCACTTTTGGTTGTAAAAATTTTCAAAAATTTGGTGAACAATCCACTAAAGTTGTAAATATTCCCATAAATGTAGTAATGAATCCATTGAAGTTGTAAATATTCCCACTAATGTTGTAATTTTGTTCTCTTTTTCGGTAAAATACTAGTCCATGATCGATCATGGACTAGTAATGAATCCACATTTGGTTGTAAATATACCCACAAATTTGGTAAATATACCACCGAAGTTGTAAATATTCTCATAAATGTAGTGATGAATCCATTGAAGTTGTAAATATTATCACTAATGTTGTAATTTTGTTCTCCTTTTCAGTATGGAACTAGTCCATGATCGATCAAATATGGTTTTGATCGATCATGGACAAGTAATCAATCCACTTTTTGTTGTAAAAATTTCCAAAAATTTAGTAAACAATCCACTAAAGTTGTAAATATTCTCATAAATGTAGTAATGAATCCATTGAAGTTGTAAATATTCCCACTAATGTTGTAATTTTGTTCTCTTTCTCGGTAAAATACTAGTCCATGATCGATCAAAACCATATTTGATCGATCATGGACTAGTAATGAATCCACATTTGATTGTAAATATACCCACAAATTTGGTAAATATACCACCGAAGTTGTAAATATTCCCACAAATGTAGTAAAAAATCCATTGAAGTTGTAAATATTACCATAATTGTAGTATGAAATCCTGTTTCCACAAATTTTGGGATATTTGATCGATCAAAACCTTATTTGATCGATCAAATCTTCTCAGTACTTTTCCTTCTGATTCACAATAGAAATAACATGATCGATCAAATATATGTTTGATCGATCGAATTTACTTACCAACGATTTGATCGATCAATATATCTTTCTGATCGATCAAATTCAATTAAAACAGACTAATTAATCCAATTAACATGTAATTTCATCAAATTAACATTCAATTTCATCAAATTAACATTCAATTTTTTTTAATAAGCATTTAATTCACGAAATTAACATTCAAATTCAACTACTTAACATTAAATTAACCAAATAAACTTTCAATTTCATTCAATTAACACCCAATTCATCAAATTAACATTCAAATTATCAAATTAATTTTCAGATTTATCAAATTGACATTCAATTTTATCAAATTAACAATCAATTTCATATAATTAACATTCAATTTTTTCTAATAAGCATTTAATTCACGAAATTAACATTCAAATTCAACTACTTAACATTAAATTAACCAAATAAACTTTCAATTTTATTCAATTAACACCCAATTCATCAAATTAACATTCAAATTATCAAATTAACTTTCAGATTTATCAAATTGTCATTCAATTTTATCAAATTAACATTTAATTTATCAAATTAACAATCAATTTCATCTAATTAACATTCAAGTTTTTCTAATAAGCATTTAATTCACGAAATTACTGTTCAAATTCAACTACTTAACATTAAATTAACCAAATAAACTTTCAATTTCATTCAATTAACACCCAATTCATCAAATTAACATTCAAATTATCAAATTAACTTTCAGATTTATCAAATTGACATTCAATTTTATCAAATTAACATGTAATTAACATTTAATTTATCAAATTGACAATCAATTTCACCTAATTGACATTCAATTTTTTCTAATAAACATTTAATTCACGAAATTAACATTGAAATTCAACTACTTAACATTAAATTAACCAAATAAACTTTCAATTTCATTCAATTAACACCCAATTCATCAAATTAACATTCAAATTATCAAATTAACTTTCAGATTTATCAAATTGTCATTCAATTTTATCAAATTAACATTTAATTTATCAAATTAACAATCAATTTCATCTAATTAACATTCAAGTTTTTCTAATAAGCATTTAATTCACGAAATTACTGTTCAAATTCAACTACTTAACATTAAATTAACCAAATAAACTTTCAATTTCATTCAATTAACACCCAATTCATCAAATTAACATTCAAATTATCAAATTAACTTTCAGATTTATCAAATTGACATTCAATTTTATCAAATTAACATGTAATTAACATTTAATTTATCAAATTGACAATCAATTTCACCTAATTGACATTCAATTTTTTCTAATAAACATTTAATTCACGAAATTAACATTGAAATTCAACTACTTAACATTAAATTAACCAAATAAACTTTCAATTTCATTCAATTAACACCTAATTCATCAAATTGATATTCAATTTCATCAAATTAACATGTAATTAACATTTAATTTATCAAATTAACAATCAATTTCATCTAATTAACATTCAATTTTTTCTAATAAGCATTTAATTGACGAAATTAACATTCAAATTCAAGTACTTAACATTAAATTAACCAAATAAACTTTCAATTTCTTTCAATTAACACCCAATTCATCAAATTAACATTCAAATTATCAAATTAATATTCAGATTTATCAAATTGACATTCAATTTTATCAAATTAACATGTAATTAACATTTAATTTATCAAATTAACAATCAATTTCATCTAATTAACATTCAATTTTTTCTAATAAGCATTTAATTGACGAAATTAACATTCAAATTCAATTACTTAACATTAAATTAACCAAATAAACTTTCAATTTCATTCAATTAACACCCAATTCATCAAATTAACATTCAAATTATCAAATTAATATTCAGATTTATCAAATTGACATTCAATTTTATCAAATTAACATGTAATTAACATTTAATTTATCAAATTAACAATCAATTTCATCTATTTAACATTCAATCTTTTCTAATAAGCATTTCATTGACGAAATTAACATTCAAATTCAACTACTTAACATTAAATTAACCAAATAAACTTTCAATTTCATTCAATTAACACCCAAATCATCAAATTAACATTCAAATTATCAAATTAACTTTCAGATTTATCAAATTGACATTCAATTTTATCAAATTAACATGTAATTAACATTTAATTTATCAAATTAACAATCAATTTCATCTAATTAACATTCAATTTTTTCTAATAAGCATTTCATTGACGAAATTAACATTCAAATTCAACTACTTAACATTAAATTAACCAAATAAACTTTCAATTTCATTCAATTAACACCCAATTCATCAAATTAACATTCAAATTATCAAATTAACTTTTAGATTTATCAAATTGACATTCAATTTTATCAAATTAACAATCAATTTCATCTAATTAACATTCAATTTTTTCTAATAAGCATTTCATTGACGAAATTAACATTCAAATTCAACTACTTAACATTAAATTAACCAAATAAACTTTCAATTTCATTCAATTAACACCCAATTCATCAAATTAACATTCAAATTATCAAATTAACTTTCAGATTTATCAAATTGACATTCAATTTTATCAAATTAACATGTAATTAACATTTAATTTATCAAATTAACAATCAATTTCATCTAATTAACATTCAATTTTTTCTAATAAGCATTTCATTGACAAAATTAACATTCAAATTCAACTACTTAACATTAAATTAACCAAATAAACTTTCAATTTCATTCAATTAACACCCAATTCATCAAATTAACATTCAAATTATCAAATTAACTTTCAGATTTATCAAATTGACATTCAATTTTATCAAATTAACATGTAATTAACATTTAATTTATCAAATTAACAATCAATTTCATCTAAATAACATTCAATTTTTTATAATAAGCATTTAATTCACGAAATTAACATTCAAATTAACTACATAACATTAAATTAGATGAAATTGATTGTTAATTTGATGAATTAAATGTTAATTACATGTTAATTTGATAAAATTGAATTTCAATTTGATAAACCTGAATGTTAATTTGATAATTTGAATGTTAATTTAATAAATTGGGTGTTAATTGAATGAAATTAAAAGTTTATTTGGTTAATTTAATGTTAATTAGTTGAATTTGAATGTTAATTTTGTGAATTAAGTTCTTATTAGAAAAAATTGAATGTCAATTAGGTGAAATTGATTGTTAATTTGATAAATTAAATGTTAATTACATGTTAATTTAATAAAATTGAATGTCAATTTGATAAATCTGAAAGTTAATTTGATAATTTGAATGTTAATTTGATGAATTGGGTGTTAATTGAATTAAATTGAAAATTTATTTGGTTAATTTAATGTTAAGTAGTTGAATTTGAATGTTAATTTCGTGAATTAAATGGTTATTAGAAAAAATTAAATGTTAATTAGATGAAATTGATTGTTAATTTGATAAATTAAATGTTAATTACATGCTAATTTGATGAAATTGAATATCAATTTGATGAATTGGGTGTTAATTGAATGAAATTGAAAGTTTATTTGGTTAATTTAATGTTAAGTAGTTGAATTTGAATGTTAATTTTGTGAATTAAGTGCTTATTAGAAAATATTGAATGTTAATTATATGAAATTGATTGTTAATTTGATAAATTAAATGTTAATTACATGTTAATTTGATAAAATTGAATGTCAATTTGATAAATCTGAAAGTTAATTTGATAATTTGAATGTTAATTTGATGAATTGGGTGTTAATTGAATGAAATTGAAAGTTTATTTGGTTAATTTAATGTTAAGTAGTTGAATTTGAATGTTAATTTCGTGAATTAAATGCTTATTAGAAAAAATTGAATGGTAATTATATGAAATTGATTGTTAATTTGATAAATTAAATGTTAATTACATATTAATTTGATAAAATTGAATGTCAATTCAACTAGTTCAATTTCATCAAATTAACATGTAATTTTAATTTTATGAATTTTAATTTAGTGTTAATTTTATGAATTTTAATTTAGTGTTCATTTTAAGAATTTTAATTTAATTTTAATTTTTTGAATTTTAATTTATGAATTTTAATTTAATTTTAATTTTATGAATTTTAATTTAATTTTAATTTTATGAATTTTAATTTAATTTTAATTTTATGAATTTTAAATTAGATAAATCAGTTAGTTGTTATTGAATTTGATCGATCAAAACCATTAATCGATCAAATCTCCACATGAAGTTGTAAATATTAGCGGTAAAGAATCCATTGAAGTTGTAAATATTTTACAACTTCAATGGATCAATGATATGTTTACAACTTGAATGGATTATTTATAACTTTAATGGACGATTTACAACTTTAATGTATTTTTTTTACTAGAGTTGTGAATGTTTTTACCACTTTAATGATTTTTACTAGAGTTGTGACTAATCAAAGAAGATATACAACTTAAATGGTTTATTTACCACTTTTATGAGAATATTTACAACTTTAGTGGATTGTTTACTACATTTATGGATTATTTATAACTTCAATGACATTGAAATGACACCGGACAAGACATTGAAATAACAAGACAAGACATAAAGAAAAGCCATTATTATTGACTTGAGGGCAAAATTACAACATTAGTGAGAATATTTACAACTTCAATGGATTCATTACTACATTTATGAGAATATTTACAATTTTAGTAGATTGTTTACCAAATTTTTGAAAATTTTTACAACCAAAAGTGAATTGATTACTAGTCCATGATCGATCAAATATGGTTTTGATCGATCATGGAGTAGTATTTTACCGAAAAGGAGAACAAAATTACAACATTAGTGGGAATATTTACAACTTCAAGGGATTCATTACTACATTTATGAGAATATTTACAACTTTAGTGGATTGTTTACCAAAATTTTGGAAATTTTTACAACAAAAAATGAATTTCATTACCAGTGATAGATACAATTTTAATGGATCATTTACCACTTTTATGGAAATATTTACAACTATTGGAGAGAAGCATTTACTAAAACAATAGTAGTTTTTACAATATTTAATGGTCCATGATCGATCATATTATATGTTGGATCGATCATGACACTCAGGTGAGATCGTAAGTAATGGATAATCCAATAATATATACAATTTTAATGGATCATTTACCACATTTATGTGAATATTTACAACTATTGGGGAGAAGCATTTATTAAAGCAATGGTAGTTTTTACAATATTTAATGGTCCATGATCGATCATATTATATGTTCGATCGATCATGGCACTCAGGTGAGTTAGTAAGTAATGGATAATCCAATAATATATACAATTTTAATGGATCATTTACCACTTTTATGAGAATATTTACAACTATTGGGGAGAAGCATTTACTAAAGTAATGGTAGTTTTTACAATATTTAATGGTCCATGATCGATCATATTATATGTTCGATCGATCATGGCACTCAGCTGAGTTAGTAAGTAATGGATAATCCAATAATATATACAATTTTAATGGATCATTTACCACTTTTATGTGAATATTTACAACTAGTGGGGATAAACATTTACTAAAGGAATTGTAGTTTTTACAATATTTAATGGTCCATGATCGATCATATTATATGTTCGATCGATCATGACACTCAGCTGAGTTAGTAAGTAATAGATAATTCAATAATATATACAATTTTAATGAATCATTTACCACTTTTATGGGAATATTTACAACTAGTGAGGATAATCATTTACTAAAACAATGGTAGTTTTTACAATATTTAATGGTCCATGATCGATCATATTATATGTTCGATCGATCAATATGTATTCTGTGATAAAGCAAATTCGAGTTACATGAATTAGATCGATCAAACACAAATTCTGATCGATCATAATGTCACAGTTGTTTCAATCAGAGTATTAAAAGTACTGTGGCGGTCTGATCGATCGTATAAAAAAATGATAGATCAAATACGTACAAAACTCGAATTTGATCCATCATAGAATACTTATTTGATCTATCATTTTTGTAAACGATCGATCAGAACGCCACAGTACTTTTAATACTCTGATTGAAACAAATGTGACAATATGATCGATCATAATTTATGTTTGATCGATCTAATTCATGTAACTCGAATTTGCTTTATCACATAATACATATTGATCGATCGAACATATAATATGATCGATCATGAACCATTAAATATTGTAAAAACTATCATTGCTTTAGTAAATGTTTCTCCCTACTAGTTGTAAATATTCCCATAAAAGTGGTAAATGATCCATTAAAATTGTATATATTATTGGATTATTCATTACTTACTAACTCACCTGAGTGCCATGATCGATCGAACATATAATATGATCGATCATGGACCATTAAATATTGTAAAAACTACCATTGCTTTAGTAAATGCTTCTCCCTAATAGTTGTAAATATTCCCATAAAAGTGGTAAATGATCCATTAAAAGTGTATATATTATTGGATTATCCATTACTTACGATCTCACCTTAGTGCCATGATCGATCGAACATATAATATGATCGATCATGGACCATTAAATATTGTAAAAACTATCATTGCGTTAGTAAATGTTTCTCCCTACTAGTTGTAAATATTCCCATAAAAGTGGTAAATGATCCATTAAAATTGTATATATTATTGGATTATCCATTACTTACTAACTCACCTGAGTGCCATGATCGATCGAACATATGCCATGATCGATCATGGACCATTAAATATTGTAAAAACTATCATTGCTTTAGTAATTGCTTCTCCCCAATAGTTGTAAATATTCCCATAAAAGTGGTAAATGATCCATTAAATTTGTATATATTATTGGATTATCCATTACTTACGAACTCACCTGAGTTCCATGATCGATCGAACATATGTCATGATCGATCATGGACCATTAAATATTGTAAAAACTACCGTTGCTTTAATGTTAATTTTAATTTTATGAATTTTAATTTAGTGTTAATTTTATGAATTTTAATTTAATTTTAATTTTATGAATTTTAATTTAATGTTAATTTTATGAATTTTAATTTAATTTTAATTTAATGTTAATTTTATGAATTTTAATTCGAATGAAATTGAAATTTTATTTGATTAATTTAATTTTAACTAGTTGAATTTGAATGTTAATTTCGTAAATTAAATACTTATTAGAAAAAATTGAATGTTAATTAGATGAAATTGTGTGTTAATTTGGTGTTAATTTTATGAATTGAATTCTAATTTGATGAATTGAATGTTAATTTGTTGTTAATTTGGTGTTAATTTGTTGAAATTACATGTTAATTGGATTATTTAGTCAGTTTTAATTGAATTTGATCGATCATAAATATATATTGATCGATCAAATCGTTGGTAAATAAATTCGATCGATCAAACATATATTTGATCGATCATGTTATTTCTATTGTGAATTAGAAGTAAAAGTACTGAGAAGATTTGATCGATCAAATAAAGTTTTGATCGATCAAATCTCTCCAAATTTGTGGAAATAGGATTTCATACCACAATTATGGTAATATTTACAACTTTAATGAATTTTTTACTACATTTGTGAGAATATTTACAACTTTAGTGGATTGTTTACTACATTTGATCGATCATTACTAGCCCATGATCTATCAGTGGTAATGAAATTCATTTTTTGTTGTAAAAATTTTCAAAAATTTGGTAAACAATCCACTAAAGTTATAAATATTCCCATAAATGTAGTAATGAATCTATTGAAGTTGTAAATATTCCCACTAATATTGTAATTTTGTTCTATTTTTCGGTAAAATACTAGTCCATGATCGATCAAAACCATATTTGATCGATCATGGACTAGTAATCAATTCACTTTTGGTTGTAAAAATTTTCAAAAATTTGGTAAACAATCCACTAAAGTTGTAAATATTCCCATAAATGTAGTAATGAATCTGTTGAAGTCGTAAACTTCCCACTAATGTTGTAATTTTGCCCTCAAGTCAATAATGACGGTTTTTCTTTATGTCTTATCTTGTCATTTCAATATCTTATCCGGTGTCATTTCAATGTCATTGAAGTTGTAAATAATCCATAAATTTAGTAAATTATACCATTGATGTTGTAAAAAGGAATTTTTGGTATGGTACCGAAAATTCCTTTGGCTGTACCGTAGTCGGCTCCGATACTATATTATGTGGGCCACCGACAATGTTATGGATTTGTATCTCAAATTTTAACCTCAAAATTAGGGGCGTTCAATTAAATTTTTAATTGGCCGTAATTTCCTATTCTACCCGATTTTACCATAATCTACTGAACGGCTAATCGCAAAAATCGGGTAGGAATGCAGAAGAATTTTTGGTCTTTCAATTAAATCGGGTAGGAATACGGAATACCTATCAATTTCCGCATTCCTACCATACCCTACCCGCAAAAAAATATATTTAACTTTTTTATATTTTTTTTAGTAATTATAAGAGTATTTGTGTGGTATAATTTATATTATAACATTGTTATTGTTGTGGATGTTTGAGTTGTTAAAACATAAACTTATTTTTTGTGTAGGTTACATGATTTGTGGTGAACTGGTGATCTATTGGAGTAATTATGATTTTAATGTGTTTCATATGGTTTAAATTTAAACTAATTGTTATTGTATTTGTGTAACAATTATGATGGATTGATGTTCATATTTTCTTGTATTTTTTTCTAATTGTTGTTGTAGCTGTTTTATGTTTTAGTGTTATTGATTTATTATGTTGTTAAATTGATGTATGTTATTTAATTGAATTGTTAAAATTATCCAAAAATTAGTAGCTACAAAAGTGTTTACCCGACTTCTTACTCGATTAATCGGGTAGAAATACCACACCTAATCGGGTAGGATAGGGTAAAAAAAAATTCTTCCGCAAAGTATCGAATAGAAAGACGAAAGACTATAGGAGAGAAATCTAATGTACCAAAATATTAGAAACAATTTTGGTAAGATGAACACCCCTACTCAAAATAAATGGACCTCATTTTTATCCAAGGTTAATAACACTTTTCAAAAAGGAAATAGGAGAGAAATCTAATGTACCAAAAAAAATATTAGAAACAATTGCAAATAACCCTTCAAAAATTATTATATGATCCATAAAAATTATAAAATAATTTTAGAAATTATAATTTATTTTGCTGTAAAAAAAATTTTAAAATTTTAAAATATATCGGCACAGTATCAATTTTTTTTTTCTTTGATACGATAATCTTCTCCTACAAAGATACATTCATTATTACCTGCAACAGTGCTGCAAATTAGGTAGAAACTCAAGCAAATAATGATGGCCTTCCTATTCAATTGGCTGCAGTGTTGTAACACAAGAGATTACATGATATATGTGTAATCTTCAATATTATTAGTACATAATTTAATAACATAATTTAAATTTTTAATGTATTATGATCATTACATTAATAGTAATGCTCCGTTTAATACGATAAAAAATTAAAAAGATGAAAAATTAAAGAGATAAATAAAACATCATGTTTAATAAAGAATAAAAATAGGAATAATAAAAAAGTAGATGAATAAACTTTCTTTTTAACTCATCAAAATTTATCCTTCCAAAATTTAAAAAAAAAATGAATTATTTGTGTTAAAATATAACTTATTTGTCTATATATCTTTTAATATATACATACAAGTAATAACACGTACCTGAAGACAAAATGCAATATAAAAATCGAGCACTCCAAAAAAATCGAGTTACCATATCAAATCGCGACACACTTTTTTAAAAAAATGGACAAAATATGTACATTAATCATTTAATACAAATATTTTCAATAGCCTACAAATATTTCAAGTAGCAATTTATTTTTCCTTTTTTCTTTTTAGTTATGCCATTTTAAATCAATCTGAACACATAATTAATATTAAAAAAATTTGACAGAATTAATTTAAAAACAGAACGCAAAAAAAATCAACTTGCGTATATTATTTATCAAATAGCGAATAATTAGTACATATCTGTTTATTATTAAGAAACACATGAATTTAAAGAAAACAAGCCCCAATTCATTTATCGAATTTAATATCACACCCCAATTTTGCCGTAACAAAACAATTTATCAACTACCACAGCAAAATAAAATCAACAATAGAATAAAGTTCAACTTCATTCATATAGATTTGCATATATCAAATCCAACCCATAATTTCAAACGAATGCATTTAATGAACATCCATATCAACTCCCATATAAAAATTGCTACAACTAAAGTCCAAAATTCAAGCAAAATTGAAAGAAATCAAAATGATTGATTCAATTGATTCTGTGCTTGTGCCTGAAGACGCTGAGTAACCAAAAACAAAACAAAAATTACCAAAAATTAGAAATTCATTGCACAAAAAGTTAAACCCTCCCATATATTTTAAAAAAAAAAATTGGCCAGAATTTTCCCCCCAAATAGACCCTCAGATAATTTTTAATTTATATACACAATTTATTTTCATACCCTAAAAGACTACAACAGGTCTCACTATTACACAGTTCTGTCTAACCCAACCATTTACCAACTAACACAACCACAAACGAATTTCATAATAATATATGAATTCCACAAACAAAAAATTCATATTGCATGCACCCAAGAATACTCAATGTTTAAATGCTATATACAATTACCAATTAACAAAATAAAGAATATGAAAACAGTACATATAAATTAAATAAAATGAATGCTCTCCAAAAACAAAAACAAAAACAAAAACAAAAACAAAAAATGCAAAAGCTATCTATCAATGCTTAAAACGGGAAATAATATTCTAGGATAATGACAAATACAACACGCATAAAACCATAATCCAAAAGATTGATCAAACATAGTGCATTTACCAAAAAATGTTACCACTGAGAAAGGTAGTTTTTTTTTTTGTTAGTAATTACAACCCATAATTTAATTTACCAATTAAAGTACCACCAACCTTTGTATTAATTTTCAATTTCACCAAACATTTCAATCCAACACATTGTGTTTGGATCAGCAGAGGTTGAACACAAAAAGAAATTTAAATATAATCCATACCCAACACATAGTTTAAATCAAAGTAACGACCCCAGTACTTGTGTTTGTGTGTGTCTGCCGCGTGTTGTGTTGTGTGTGCTTAGGTGTGTTTTGTCAAACACGTGGTGGGCGGTGTGTGTTTGTTAAGTGTGTGCTGTGTGTTTGTTAAATGTGTGTGTTGTGTGCTCGTGCTGGTTGTGAGTTGTGTCTGTTATGTGTGTATTTTCTGTGTGGAGGTCGAAGAGAGATAAACACCTTGGAGAAGCTGTGAGAGTTGGGTGGTGTGGTGGCGACAGTGGCACTGTGGAGTCGAGAGAGAGAGAGAGAGAGAACATGAGTGTGGGAAAAGTAGACACAGCCTTCATCCAAGCCACCGAGCACCAGCCGAAACTTGTTGTCGAAGCAGACAACATTCCACTGATTGATCTCTCTATTCTAAAACCCTCTCGTCACACTTGCAAACGATTTTCCTTGCTGGAGACCCCAACGATTCTTTTCTCTCTATTTCCTGTGCCTCTCTCGGAGGGTGTAGCTATGACTGTGGCGGTGTCGCTTGAGATAGCGTAACAGAGAGAGAAAGAAGGGAGAGAGGGCTTGAAAGGGAGGCAGCAAGTTCTGACAATGAGTGATGGTGAGAGAGAAGTTTGAATGCGATGGAATTGGGGGAAAAAAAATATGTATGAGATAAAATTTAAGTTATAAGCTGATTTATTATATAGATATTATATATGTATTAATTTCATATATAAATACAATGATAAAAATATATATTTATATATATATTTTTTAAAAATAAAAAATATATTTTTTTTTCATCTTACCAAGTACAAAAAAAAATTAATTATTTTTATTTTCTATCCATCCTACCAAACACACTATACACAATAGAAAGAAAATATATCATTCTTCTTTCTTTCTTTCAAAGATAGAAAATATATTTCTTTTATTTTTAACTCCTTTTTTCAAACAAAACATAAAATATATTAAATATTAAGACTCACTAACAATTTGACCCTAATCATTAATTTCCCAAATTACGTACGCAAAAATCATATCCCAATAGCATTGTTCATGTGTAGCACATGCAAAATTGTAATTTTAGAACTTTTTCTCACTTTATAAAATAATGAACGACTGATCATTACGCGTAATATAGAATTTACTTTTTTATGTGAATACCATAAAATTATTCTCATAATCACACTCCATAATATCATTTATATAGCCTTTCGCAATTTTGAATTTGAAAGGACCAGTGTAAATTATAATTTAGGCCCATTTGGGTTATTCTGGCCCAAGATTGGTCGGTTTGGGTTTTGTTCGAAAATCAGGCCACCCCCTCCCATTTCTTTCGAATCCATTTGTAGTTTTTCTCACAAAAATCTTTTCACTGAAGGAGATGCATTTTTCTTGACCTTTACCCCCAGACTACAATTTTTTTTTACATCTTCAATGAATAGAGTTTAAGCTTAATCTTTAGCTTTTGCTTGATGTCTCCAATAATATGCCACTTCCGTTCCATATCAGCTTTCACAAGTCTCGTTAAAACATTTTTTTTGTGTTTTGTGAACTCGAAAAACCAGTCTCTATACATCAAAAAATAAGACTCATACATTTAACTCTCCATATAGATATAGCCCTTCTTATATGGAAAGGACTGTACTAAATTCAATAATCCCTTCAATGCAAACTTGTTGAAAAAACCCATGTTTGTGTTGAAAATAATGTGGTTTTGTTTTTATTCTTAATTCAACTTTCGAAGTAAAGACTAAACAAGCAAGCTAGCAGACTGTACACTTGATCTCACGGAACAGATTTGATAAGATGACAGATTATTAGAGGGAAATTGAACGAAATTGCAACAAATCAGCAAGAAACATACCAACTTTCATCAAGAAACATATCAGCAAGAAAAATTGAACGAAATTGCAACAAATCGACAGAAAGGCTCTCTAACTCGCACCTAGATTTCATGAAAAAAGAAAGTCTCGTATAGTTGATCAAGATCACGCAAGGATCACATTTGTTGCGGAATACAACAAATTAATTCGGGAAAAAAGCACAGAAAATACATGAAATTAGAGCTTTGAAGATTACTATGTAATTGCCAAAAAGGTGTTCAGTGGGTCTACAAAATTTATATATCATCCCACAAATAACATAAAAACAACCCTAAATTTCCTCTACAAAGAACTTTGAAGCAAGAATATCGAAATTCCCAGAATGATAATTCGATTGGGTGACCAATGTGAAAGGTTCAGATCACGCAATGTTCAAATCAATTGAAAAATAAAACAAATTAAAATTCAGTCAAACAGCACAGAATACATATGATCTATAACGAGTAAATCTCATCTCTCCTGAAGATCAAAGTTTAGCGAAACTGCAAAAGTAATATTATCATTCAATAAGATAAACCATAAATTATTTCAACAACCTTCAAAGCAATAATCTCAGAATACCCAGAACAATAAATTCTATCGGGTTACTTAAACATACCTTTTCTCCACATTATTGTATACCTGATGAACCCTTGAGCTATTTTATGAGTGAGAGAGAAAAGGGAGGAGACATCGGGAACCATTGGTATGGGAGTAATAGGAAAAGAACTCCCCCAACTTTTCAAGAGAGACTTTTTCCCCTTACTCCTAACCAAACGCTCCCGTTAACTCTACTCTGCCTATACTCTCCACCTCACCAGAGACTTCAACTTTCCAGGTAATTGAAGTTGTTATAGGATTCCCAATATATATAGTCCCTCTTGGCTGCCTATCGATTTTAAATATCGATGTGGGATTCTCTATCGATGGCACCGCTGCTTTCCCATGTTTTTTTCACGTTCGCACAACTTTTAACATCACATGAGTTATTCTCAAAAAACATCACGAGTTAGTTAAAAATAAAAATAAATTATATGTCAAATAATTAATTTTTTAATTATTCTTAAATCTAATTATTAATTTATATATTATTTTTTAGGTATCTCTCCGACCTTTTTTAAAAATTGCTTTTGTTGTTTATAGTAGAATTTAAAAATTATCATTATTGAATATTTACACATCTAATTATATTGAAAATCTTAATAGAAATGTTGAAAATCTTAGCATTAGAACTTATCAAACATAAATTAATGAGCCAAGCCCAAAGGCCCAACTCATATTATATGCCCGGTTTAAACTAATGACCCAATTCCAAGAGATCTATCAAGTCTAGCCCAAATGAGGTCCAAGCCAGTCGAGCCCATCAGGTGCTACGCCACCAAGGGAGCATCCAGATGCCTCATCCTCGCCGCCTGGAGAGAATCAACCTTCCCTCGCCCTTTGACCAAGTCCTTTGGAGTACACCATGACTCCCTTGTCCGTTGAGGAGAGGAGAGGAGAGGTCGCCAAACCTTTTAAGTACTATTTAAGTCTCCCCAATCCGTTGTGACTGCTTGAATAACTATTTAATTAATATCCATTATGAGGCAACTACTATAAAATATAAGCTCCATCAACACTTGGGGGGCATCACACTCATTCTAGCATCATTCTCTCCTCACCCTCAAAAAACTTGTAACCATTTGCTCTCTCTCCACACTGGAATTAATAAAATTCCGGCAACCCTTGTCATTCCGAGTAGACGTAGGTCACCTTAACCGAACCACTATAAATTTTGTCTTCTCTCTCCTCTACTTTACTACATTTTATATTACTTAATTGACAGGTGGTGTACAAACCAATTTTGTGCATCATCATAAATGATTCATGGGATTTACAACAATGCTATGTTACACTTTAATTTGACTGAGATGAAATGTAAAAATTAAAAAATATTTTCTTCCTTTGTTTGTTGATATGCTGTTAAGATTGAATAGTACTGGTTTTATAATTAATTTAATAATTTAATCTCAGTCCTTCATATATTTTTTATTTAAAGCAGAATCTTGACTCCGCCCCTAGTTATAATTACCAATATATTTAAGCTTGATACTAACTTAATTCCTTTTATTCAATCTTAAATTTTTTTAATCTAAAAGTCATAATTTCGATCTCATGGAGATGGAACTTGATCTTTGGAATTATGAGAAAGAGTTTCTTTGTGTTGAATACCATGATTTTTGGGATTTATCACTACTTAGATATCGTATCCAAAAATAACCTATTTAATAAATGCGTGAGAATCAATCAAACAATTTTGAGATCGATCTTAGCATAATTTCATTTAATTCATTTTTGAATCTCAAAGTCATAATTTTGATCTTGTAGGGTCGTAACTTTGTCTCAATGTGTAGTTATATTTCCTTAATTCATTTGGTGACAAATTCCTTATTATATTTTTACATTCTAATTTCTGTTATGGCCCAAAAAAAAAGAGGTTCTTTCTTATGTTACTTTGATACGACTGGTCATGTGAGGATTTAGTAGGATAAGTTAGGACTAGAGGCCGCAAATGAATGAGTTTGATTAGTTATGAGTTTGATTAAATTGGGTTGAATCAAAATAAATTTAATTTATTTTTTACTTACGTATTAAATGAGTGATGATGAGTTGGATTAAACTCATTGACCCATAAAATAATTAGTTAATTAAAATAGGGTCCCTCATTTGGTGTATAAACTAATTTTAGTTCTACTGAATTTTTAGTATAAAAAAAGGCTTTTCGGTTTTTAAAAAAACTAGCATGCGGTTCCTATGTTGGCGCGAATGTTAAGGGATTAGTTAGTTATTGGTTTTCATTACCTATTTTTCCATCATCATAGGTTTTCAGCCTAAAATATAGTTACTTTTTTTTTTTTTGTATTTGCTATTGAGGTTTTTGCGGTGTTATATATTAATTTTGAAATCCAAATTCGTGAACTAAACAATTTGGATATTATGATGACCTTTGACGATCTGTATTTTAGTGTACCTGTCTGACAATTTGAGTTTATGGAGAATAAGTTATATTAACGATCTGTATTTTAATGTACATGCTGACGATATTTGTTTTTGGAGAAAAATGTATATTAACGATCTATGTTTTAATGTACTTGTCTGATGATTATTGCACACTTGTTATTTTTTATATTTTTTTATTATGTACGTGTTGTTTTTATTTTTTTATTGTGTAACTGTTATTTTTTGGCCCGAAAGTATATATATATTTTTTATTACGTACCTGTTTTTTTTTTAGTGTACCTGTTTTACGATTTATGTTTATCAAGAAAAATGTACATGATGATGACATAACTTTTTAGAATAAGTATTTAAATTAGGTGATGTCATTGTTGTTATTTTTTACAATTATAAAAGAGGTTAGTTATGTTCACTGTTTTGATTTTTTAACAGAAACTTAATCCAAAAAAAAAAATTAGCGAGTGGACTTTTTTGGAATCCTATTGGGCCTAGGCCTCCAAATTCCTCTAAAATAATTAAACTTTTTAAAAGACACACACTAATACACCAAAACACACACACTAGTACACCAAAATACACACATGCACATACACACACTAACACCAAAACATACACACAAATATATACTAACAGTCTAACACACAATAAAACATGGGTCATGGGTCACGTCGTGTCAAACGATGGGCACATATCATTGGTATGGGTCGGGTCATGGTCGATTGGCCCGTGGGTCATGGTCTGGCGTATTAGTGTTTGTGTGTGTGTATGATTTTGGTGTATTAATATGTGTGAGTATTTTTTAGTATATTAGTATTAGTGTGTTAGTGTTTTTTTTGGTACATTAGTATATTTATTTGATTTTATTATTTGTATTATATAATAGAAAGAAAAATACTCAACTTAATGGGTACCTATTTATAATTCATCTTAATTCGCTTAATTAAAATAAATCATATTATCTAACCCATTTAAAGCTCGCATTAATTAATATAGGTACTCAACCCATTTATTTATGGACGGGTTGAATGGGTTAATGGTATGGGTTAAAATTATCACTTCTAACTCGATCCCATCAAATCTATTAAAATTTTAAATCTCAAAAGTCATGATTTTAATCTCGTTTGTATTCTCAATTTTTTTGGTATCATATTTTTTATGGTAAAATTCTCTCGATAATTCATGTTATAACTCAGAGAAATATATTCTTTATGTTTGTGACCCTGATCTTTGGTTTTGTTTATGTTAGAGACATTAAAACCTGAAAAGAGGATGAAATCTTAGGCCTGGGTGGTGTTCTAAGAGATTTGTGTGTTACTTATCAGCTTGTTCTGATCCTTGGATTCATTTGGCACCCACCCTTCACAGGCCCTTGGGCTTTAGTTTTGAAAGTAGAAGTCCATGGTCTTGCTGGGCTATTGGCCCACTTACCTTGGATACAAAGTAGAATTGAGGGTTAATTGCACTAGAGGTCCCCAAAATATGGGGTTTGTCTCATTTTGGTCCTCAATATTTCAATTGCATCATTTTGGTCCCTGAAGTATTAAATATGCTTCTATATGATCCTTCAAGCAGACAACGTCCAGATTGGTAAAAAAATTTTATCATAAATTTGTCACGTAGTAGCTAAATATGAACAAAAAATAATTTTGATAGCTTTGAAACAAAAAACTGTGTAATATCGGTAGCTTTTGACCAAAATTTAGATAACTCATGATCAAAACTACGTAATTTAGGTAGGTATTTAACCAAAATTTGAATAGAAATTTGGTCAAGAGTTATCTAAATTATTTTTTTATCCATATTTAAGTATCATATGACAAGTTTATGATAAAAAAATCGTTACCAATTTGGACATTGTCTGATTGAGGGACCATATAGAAACACATTCAATACTTCAGGGACCAAAATGATGCAATTGAAATATTGGAGACCAAAATGAGACAAACTCCATACTTTGGGGACCTCTAATGCAATTAACCCTAGAATTGATAAGACCATTTGTAAGATGCTTGTTTGAAATCACAAACCAATTATTTGAAAGTAATTTGCTGACTTAATTTAATATAGTCGTTGGATTAACGGTGGGTCCTATCAAATATTAAAACTTGATATTAATTCAACGGTTATAATAAAATTACATTATTAAATTAACAAATTAAGTTTGATTTTTAGGTCTCAATATCATATCTTCTATCATATGTATCTGACCAATTGATGGGAGACTAGAAAATATTAGTTTGCATTTTTGTGAAGGCCCTTTGTTTATATTGTAATGATAATTTTGGACGCAATAAGTTACAATAACTAAAAAATAACACGATTCATTAATATGAAGAAATGGGTCCGGATATATTGTTAAGAATAATACAATTTTGAGAAGAAGAAAATGTATATTAGAAGAAGAAAATGTTTTCTTTTTTAATTATTTTAGATTGAGTTTTTTAAAGACGTAAATAGTTTTTATTTATTTTGCTATGGCTTGAATCAAGTGGAATTTTAATTCCAGAGGACCTATGTGTAACAGATTTGTTTGAAAAAAAAAAGGGTTCTATTCCTACATTCCTTGGTTCAAAGACAATCAACGTGAAATTAAAATGACACAATTTAAGCATGACACAACTCAATTCTATTGATACCACTATTTTATCAATTGATATTTCTTTTACTGAGGAAAATGTGTCTCGTCTCAGACCCAATAGTCACAATGCATGGGCCATGCAGGACTTTGCAAGATGACTATCTCTCCTCAATGGGCATACAAAATATGGAGTTTTTACTCCAACCCAAGGGGTTTTCAAAAAAAATACCTAAAAGAGGGTTGATTTGAAAGTATTTTCCAAACCTAGGCTGTTTTAAAAACGTCAGTCGATTTGACATTTTTAGGCCAAAAGACGTCAGTTGGTCTGACGTTTTCTACAAACACTGTAGGCCATTCCACCAACTAAAAATGTAAATCCAATTGACGTTTTCCATGAAAACGTCAATTGGACTGACGTTTTTAGCTAATCCGAAATCCATTTCCTTTCCCTCTTCTTTCCTTCTCCCTTATTTCCTTCTGATGATGCACAAAATTGTCTTTGGCAAGATCAACAGTCAAGTATGAATAATGATGTAATTAACAAGCAATCAATGACAATCAATGGAACTTAAAGCAATAAACAACAGATCAACACAAGGATTTATAGTGGTTCGGTCTCAGATGACCTACGTTCACTCTCTGGAATGGCAGCGATGACCGGTGTTCTTTATTGATGAATAAGGGTCACTGGAGTGTTACAGAGCTTTGAGAGAGAGAGAGAGAGAGCAAGTGTGTAGTGAAGCTTGCCTCTGGGTGTTTGAGATGTATCAAGGTGTATTCAGTGTCCCTTTACCCTTGAGAGGGCTTACATTATATAGCTGTGGTGAGGCGGTGAGACGGTGCCGTGAGGAAGAGGTTTTCCACTATTTTGGTAAGTACAATCATGGTAAGAGTGGACCTCTTAGGCAAGCACAATTAAGGTAGGAGTTGATCTCCGTATCCCGTCATTCTCTCCCTCGTGCTCCTATTTAGTCGGAGGAGAGTCCTGATTGGATTGGACTTTAGGCTGGACCTTGAGTTGGAGTAGGCGTACCGGAGTCCCAAGGCAAGAGGGCACCAAGGGGTAGGCGCTCAATGGGCGGCGCCCCATGGTTGGCGCCCTATGGGTGGCGCCCAAGGGTGGTCATCCCCTTTGGTGTCTTCCTTGGGCTTAGGTGTTGGTTTCTGGTGTCGGCTTCTGGTGTCTTCCTTCTTGGACTTGAAGCATCATTGCATGAGGAGACACAAGTGAGAGGTTGAGGAGGAGTGAACTTTGTGTTGGAGTACCAGGCTCCAGACAACATGAGTGGAGAAAGGTAGGCGCCCGAGTGACCAGGTCCAAGTGATGAGGTCCAGGTGATGACTCCAAGTGATGACTCCAAGTGATGAGTCCAAGTGATGAGGTCCAAGTGATGAGTGAGGGTGGCGCTCAAATGATGAGTGAGGGTGGCACCCAAGTGATGAGTGACCTCCTTGTTGGCGCCCCTTGGTCTCCCTTGGCCATTTGGCTTCCTTCTGAATTCCTTTTGGATGGGTTGACCCGGCTGAATGGGTCTTAGCGACTTGGGCTTGTTCTTGAGTTCTTTAATATTTGGGCCTTTCTCGATTTATTTTATCAGGCTTGGCCCAGTCAAATTTGGGCTTGTCATTTGCCCCCCATGCTCCGAGTTCTGACTTTCTCGAAAGGAAGGGGTCGAGGGCATGCTTCGTCTTCGCTTGAGTGAGCAGAAATTTTCTTTTTTCCTACGGTATTTTTTCATCTTCGGAGACCTGCTGAATTTTTTGATATGTAGAGATACATACATATTTATATATATAGCCACCATTTTTGACTTTTCCTTCTTTTTTTTTTTTTTTTTTCTTTCTTCCTTGGCTCCTCCTCGGCGCTGCCCATTTCAAAATTTTTTTTTTTGTGCTTGGGCGCCACCTCCTGGACTCCTCCCTTTTTTTTTTGTGTGTGCGAGGAGACTTGGGTGCCTCTTTTGGGCGCCTCCTTCGGGCGAGAGGGAGACCAAAGGGCGCCACTTAGAGGCTGGTAGGGTGCTTTGAGTGACGCCAAGGGGTTGGCAGGGTGCCTTGGGCAACGCCAGAGGCCTTGAGCGCTGCTATGTTCGAGCAACGCCTTGAGTCTTGCTATGGGCGGTGCTTCTCTGGTGCTTGGTCATTAGCTAACCTTGTCTCTGATTGCAGGCGTCCTGTTGATAGGGCGTGTTAGGGTGGTGTCTTCTCCTCCTCTTAAGAGGGCGAGATTTGATGCCCCCAGTGCTTCTCGGTCTAGGTCCGATGGCTAGATTGCTTCCTGGGAGATGGACCCCGTGGTGCCCCCACTCTTTCTCTGACTGTGACTTATGTGTGTATCAGAGCTAGCTGTTGTATTGCTGTAGGAGTTGGGGTTCCAGTGCAGACGACTTGAGTTTCAAAAATGTACTTGGAAAAAACAACGTTATCCCAACATTAAAATATCTAACATGACTACCTGTAGGCTGCTTGCATGAGAGCAAGGTAAGAGCTGTGGGCGTCTTGAGAGAGGGCCGCATGAGCTGAGGCCGAACTACGTATAGTGTCGGTAGATGGCTGCCATAGCATAGGTGACTACTTGCGCGAGAGCAGAGTTATAGACCGAGCTACGTATAGTCTCGGGAGATGGCTACCGTGGCAGAGGTGACTACTTGTGCGAGAGCAGAGTCATAGAGACTGAGCTACGTATAGTCTCGGGGGTGGCTGTCGTAGCAGAGGTGATTACTTGCGCGAGAGCAGAGTCATAGACCGAGCTACGTATAGTCTCGGGAGATGGCTGCCGTGGCAGAGGTGACTACTTGCGCGAGAGCAGAGTCATAGAGGCCGAGCTACGTATAGTCTCAGGGGTGGCTGCCGTAGCAGAGACTTACTAGGTGACTACTTGCGCGAGAGTTGAGTCATAGGCCAAGCTACGTATAGTCTCGGGAGATGGCTGCCGTAGCAGGGGCTCATTCCATTGAGATGGAGATGAGGAGGGCGCTGAGGAGCTGGGTGGCTGAGGTGCGCTTGGTGAGATGAGACGAGACCCATCGTCTAGGTGGTATCATTGGAGGCGCCCAAGGTGGAGAGGACAAGACCCCTTGTCTGGGCGGTATCATGGGGGGCGCCCAAGGTGGAGAGGACGAGACCCCTCCTCTGAGCGCCTGCTACTGGGTGCCTGGTGATGGGCGCCCTTTGTCTTTTTGTTTCCGTTGTTGTGTCATGTTCTGACTTTTGTAAGTTGTTTGTAAATTTTAGGAAGGCAAAACAATTCTGGACACAATAATCTCCGCAGAATTTTATTTCATCAAATAACAAATAACAAGATAAATCAACTAATAAATGATATATAAAATCTTCAGGTGCTCGGTGTCCCATAGGTGGGCCAAGACTTCCTTGGTGAAGTTGGAGTCCTCCTCCTAGCCCTTAGGCGATCGTCTGGATTTCTCCGAAGGGTTGCTGGCGTTCTTTATCATCCTGGTCCCGACCAGGTGGCGGGACTTGTCCTCTGCCAGCAACGTACTTCCTCAAGTGGTCACACTGTATGAGCTCCTCGATCTGCCTTTTAAGATCAAAGCAGTCGTCAGTGTCGTGGCCATGGTCGCGGTGGAAGCGACAATACCTGTTGGGATTTCTGTGATTTGGGGCGGACTTCATTTTTTCGGGCCAGCGGAGCGTGGGGTTATCCTGTATCTGGAATATGATGTGCTCCACCGAGGCATTGAGTGGTGTGAGAGCTTGTCGCTCTCTCAGAGGTGGGGGACCAAGGCAGTCCTTGACAGAGATTCTCTCTGTCCTATTCCTCTTGTTCTCTGCTTCTCTCATGTCTTCGCGTGTATCCTTTCTTTTCTCACCCCCGTAAGAGGACTCACCTCGTCTGGCCTTGGTGACATCCTCGGCGTTTATGTACTTCTGTTCCCTTGACAGCAGCTCGGGCATACTGGAGGGCGGTTTTTTGAGTACGGAGAACATGAAACTGGATGAGCGAAGTCCAGCAATAAAAGCGGCTAAGGCCACCTTATCATCCGACTCCTCAATCTGGAGGACCTCCTCGTTGAAGCGGGCAAGGTAGCCCCTGAGGCTTTCATCCCTATCCTGCTTGATAATGAGCAGGTGGGTTACTGGTTTCTGACGGCGGCGTCCCCCAATGAAGTGGGAGACGAAGGACCTACTCAGCTCTGCAAAAGAGTGGATGGAGGAAGACTTGATCTTGGAGAACCACTGGCGAGCAGACCCTTTCAAGGTGGTAGGGAAAGCTCTGCACATAATCTCCTCAGGCACGTTGTGGAGTTGCATGAGGGATTTGTACGTGTCCAGGTGGTCAAGGGGGTCTTTGGTGCCATCGAAGATCTCGATGTTGGGCATCTTGAACTTCGATGGCAGAGGATAATTGACGATGTCAACAGTAAAAGGCGTATCAGTACGTCTTACCAGGTAGTCTATGGCTTCAGGCGCCTGTGCCTTGATGGAGTTGAGGGCATCACCAAGCTGGTTCTGCACCTCTCTAATCTTCTCGTCCCACTGGTTGGGGACGTCTTCAGTCGGATGGCGGTACTGGCTTTGATGGTCGCCATATTGACTCTCACCGTCTTCATCCTCCTGCGCAGGTACGTGTGAGAGAGGGGGAACACGCGAGCTGCCTGCGCGTTGAGGAGGGACTACTGGGCGAGGGGCGCCCTGTGGCCTCGAGGCGTTCTGGCGGAGGACCCCATGGCGATGGGCTGCCTGGTGCCCAAAAGGAAGGGGTTGTTGCTCCTCCCCTGTTGGAGGGAGTGGTGCTCCTCCTGCAGGGTGAGGGGCGATGCCCCTTTGAGTGAGCATAAGTTGGATGATTTGCTGGTTCTGTTCCACCAGCAGCTGCATGGTCTGCAAGAGTTGTCCGACGACGGGGGTCGCCGTGGCAGAAGGTCCCGAAGGTGCGGGGGGAGGCGGAACCTCCTCCCGGTGAGCTGGGTTGTTGAGACCTTGATCTCGTGGTGATTGTCATGGATTCAATGAGCAAAGAAGTAGAGCAATAGAAACTTTGTCGTTCCCACAGACGGCGCCAAACTGATGATGTACAAAATTGTCTTTGGCAAGATCAACAGTCAAGTATGAATAATGATGTAATTAACAAGCAATCAATGACAATCAATGGAACTTAAAGCAATAAACAACAGATCAACACGGGGATTTATAGTGGTTCAGTCTCAGATGACCTACGTCCACTCTCTGGAATGACAGCGATGGCCGGTGTTCTTTATTGATGAATAAGGGTCACCGGAGTGTTACAGAGCTTTGAGAGAGAGAGAGAGAGAAAGTGTGTAGTGAAGCTTGCCTCTGGGTGTTTGAGATGTATCAAGGTGTATTCAGTGTCCCTTTACCCTTGAGAGGGCTTACATTATATAGCTGTGGTGAGGCGGTGAGACGGTGCTGTGAGGAAGAGGTTTTCCACTATTTTGGTAAGTACAATCATGGTAAGAGTGGACCTCTTAGGCAAGCACAATTAAGGTAGGAGTTGATCTCCGTATCCCGTCATTCTCTCCCTCGTGCTCCTATTTAGTCGGAGGAGAGTCCTGATTGGATTGGACTTTAGGCTGGACCTTGAGTTGGAGTAGGCGTACCGGAGTCCCAAGGCAAGAGAGCACCAAGGGGTAGGCGCTCAATGGGCAGCGCCCCATGGTTGGCGCCCAAGGGTGGTCATCCCCTTTGGTGTCTTCCTTGGGCTTAGGTGTTGGCTTCTGGTGTCTTCCTTCTTGGACTTGAAGCATCATTGCATGAGGAGACACAAGTGAGAGGTTGAGGAGGAGTGAACTTTGTGTTGGAGTACCAGGCTCCAGGCAACATGAGTGGAGAGAGGTAGGCGCCCGAGTGACCAGGTCCAAGTGATGAGGTCCAGATGATGAGTCCAAGTGATGAGGTCCAAGTGATGAGTGAGGGTGGCGCCCAAGTGATGAGTGACCTCCTTGTTGGCGCCCCTTGGTCTCCCTTGACCATTTGGCTTCCTTCTGAATTCCTTTTGGATGGGTTGACCCGGCTGAATGGGTCTTAGCGACTTGGACTTGTTCTTGAGTTCTTTAATATTTGGGTCTTTCTCGATTTATTTTATCGGGCTTGGCCAGTCAAATTTGGGCTTGTCATTTTCCTTCTTCCCCCAAATTCTCTGAGCCCTAACATCCTTCAGGCGAACCAGCAGCCACCACCACTACCGACATCTCCACCAACCCTAACCTCCTTCAGGCGAACCACCAGCGACCACCACCACCGAAATCTCCACCAGCCCCTTTCTCCACTACAAGTTGCAACCCATCTACACCCAAGCTGCAACCCATCTACACCAGCGACCACCACCACCCAACGCCCAAATCAACTCCACCTTTGCTGTTGCTCTTCCACCATTGACAGTAGGTAAGTGTCCTCTATTAGCATTATACCGTTAGTTAGTTAATTAATTTTATTTGTTGTAATTATCTGTTAAATAATAATTTAATGTTAATATAAATTTTCTATTAATTTAATTTAATGTTAATATAAATTCTCTGTTAATTTAATTGTAAGTTAAATTGGTGGTGGTTGGGTGGTTGGTGGTTTATATGGGCTTGGGTAGTGACTGGTGGTTTATATGGGCTTGGAATTTAGTTTGTTTAATTTTAGTTTATGGAATTTAAGTCCTATTTGATTAGAATCTTGTTAAATTAAATATGAGTTTATATTATTTGAGCTTATGGAATTTAAGTCAAAGTGCAACGTATCTACTGTCAATATACAGACAAACGATTTGTTTGTCCTCCTCAATTTCGATTGTTTGTATTTTTGATTTGGTTGAAATCTCATGAATTTTATAACATTTTTTTATTTAAATTTCAAACACCCTGTTTTTGTACAATATCTTAGTGGTCGGATTTCATGAAAATGATGCTTGAGTTCTAGCCGTTTGTAAACCCATGAGATTGCACCGATTAGTATTACCTTGGGGGTATATTTTATATTCACAAAAATAATGGACCGCTGTACGAAACATTTTTCCCAAAGCACTTTTACATAATTAAGTGAGATATTGTGTACCGGCCTTCAAATTACCCTTAATTTTGAAGTTTGTTTCATTAAATTGAGCTTGTGATTGGATACAACCGAGTTGAGCTTAGAATTTGGATTTGTAATTATGAATTTTAGGTTCAATCTAGATTAATTTTAGAAGTTTATTTAATTGATTGGGCCTCAAATATAAACATTATTATTTTTTAGGGAGAATTACACTCAAACCCTTTGAGGTTTGTCATGTAATCGTTCAGACCTCCTGACATTTGAAATATTATACACAGACCCCTTAAGATTTGTGCACGCCTAACACTTAGACCCCTACCGTCAATGTCCGTTAGTATATTCGTTAGTAAATTACACTCAAATCTTCTGAAGTTTGTAGGTTCTCTGCATATTACTTGAAAACCAACAATGCATTCACAGCTTTGATATTTGTTTCTGGATTTCAAGTAAGTCCTTTCTAATTCAATTAGAAAGGAAGCTAAAATTTTAAATTAAAAGAATAAAAAAGTTCATATTAACTATATTCCATGTCTGTCTCTCTCAATCTTAATCGAAGTTCAGTAGTTATGTCTCTTAGGCATCAAACACCACATTTACTTCAAAATAAGCATGTTGATTCTGAATCAATCAAGTTACTCCAGTATTGTCATCCTTGAGTTGGATAGTTTTGATAATTACGATAGAGTTGTAAATGTAATTCAATTACTGCCTTGTTAGCTAAAAAAATCGGCTACATTGTTTGTCTTCTTGATAATATGTTTCATTTCTGATTCAATACATGATAACATGTTATGAGATACCCTTTTTTGGGGATTATTTTTTCAAACTTCCATATAAAGGTTGAATCTCCATCTTTCTTAGTATCCTACAAGTACACTTCATCCTCGTAGGTTTCATATTTGATCAATGCTTCTAGGTCACATGCGGTAGATTCACATGGGACTTTGATTAAATATGAATACATTTTTCCTCAAGTATTAACCGTTTCTATCCATCCCCAGGTTCTTCTGAATTCAGAACTTATTCCACAACGGAAACTAATTGAAATGGCGGGAAAACAAGTTACCGTTTTGCTATATTGGGGTGGAAGAATGGAATATGGATCGGAGGGTTTATCATACAGTTGTCCTCCCAAATGTGGAATTGTTATTAGTAATGGTATACAATTGACGGAGTTGTTGTGAAAAATTTACACTGTAATAAGGTTGGACATGGCGCATAACAAGTTGAAGTTGACTTGTAGATATCCTTTTACACTTGGAACATGACCAAACATGAATACATATGTAGGTCTGAAAATTGTGAACGATGAACTAGTGACTTCTGTGGTTAATGTGGTACTTGACAACCCCAGTATTACTAGTGTTGCTTTGTACGTAGAGACAGAAGACATCAATGCTAGCATAGGCAATAGTCAGACCGGAGGGTGCATAACAACAACTGTCATGTCTTACACTGAGTTGCTTAGGCGAGAGATGGGTACCTTGACATTTCCAACTTTCAGTGTGACGGATGAATGTTCAACTCCTGTGGAGACGCAGGTAATGGATGAGTCTGGGCAGTACTTTTACACTCAACAAAGAACTGGAACCGCAACATATGGTGGATACTCAGCCAACAATTCATTGAGTCATAATTTTCAAATGGGTGAGGCGGGAATTGAATTGGGTGAACAAGATGATGTCCATCAACCAATAATGCAACAAAGCCCAATCCGAGAATATGAAGAAATGTGTGTCAACGATCGTACATATGTTTTCGATGATGACGATGAAGAAGAAGAGTTTGAGGAAGTAATGATTGCTGAGCCGGATGACGAAGATGGAAATGACGAAGACTTTGAGGCTGCCCAGGTGGTGGAGATGAAAAAGCCTTACTCAACCTCATTCACAACCACTAAATTTGGTCAGCATACTGAAGCAGATAGCTTAGTACTGTCATCTGAACAAAATTTGTGAGATCCGGTGAAGATGGAGTTGGCGAAGGACATGATTTTTCAGGATAAAACTTCATTGATTAGGGCTGTTAAATGGTATTCTATCAAGTTGAATCAGGATTATGTCGTGGTTGAGACGAACACAACAGTGTGGGTTGTATAGTGCATCATGTACATGCAGCCTAACTACACGTAAAGACTACGTGCTTGTTTTAGAAAAAAACTAAAAATATTTCAGATCACGAAATATGATGGACCACATACCTGCTTCTATCCTAGAATGAGTCGTGACCATCGACAGTTAGACTCTGACTTCATCTGTCATAATATACTAGGACTCATGGGTGATACACCACAAACAAAAATGTCGACAATTCAGAAAAATATAAAGTAGAAATTTAAGTATGATATTTCCTCTAAGAAAACATGGATAGCGAGGAACAAGGCTATTGCTAAGATTTTCGGTGATTGGGACTCGTCATATGACATGTTGCCAAAGTTTTTGGGTGCCATCAAGAAGTATAACTCTGGCTCAATTGTGAAGTGGGGTACAACTTTGAATCTCCTGAATATAATATTTTTTTACGAGTTTTTTGGGCATTCAAGGCCAGCATTAAAGGGTTTAAATATTGTCAACCTGTTGTTAGTATTGATGAGACATTTTTGCATGAAAAGTACAAGAGAAAGCTGTTAGTGGCGAATGCTTTTGATTCTAATAAGCAGTTGTTGCCTATTGCATTTGCTATTGTGGAAGAAGAGAATAAATCAAGTTGGACTGTTTTCCTATATTACCTTCGGTAGATAGTTCTTAGACATGGGGAAGAGATATGTTTAATTTCTGATAGGCACACGGGGATCCTTTTTGCTGTGAACAAGGAATATTTTGGGTGGCATCCTCCACATGGTTATCATCGCTTTTGTCTTCGGCATGTTCGTAGTAATTTTAATACAGAGTTTAAGGATGGACATTTGTACGATTTTATGTGGAGGGCTAGCAAGGCAAGACAGGTTCACAAGTTTGATGAGTTGATGACCCAGATACAGAGCATCGAAGAGAAATCGTATAAATACTTGACTGATATACCATTGGAGAAGTGAACATTAGCCCATGATGATGGGCGACGATATGACATCATGATAACCAACATTTCAGAGGTTTTTAATAGTGTTCTCCAAGGTGCTAGGTATTTGCCCATAACTGCTTGTGTGCAGTCGATATTTTATCGGGTCACAAAATATCATTTTGAACATCGAGACAAAGTGACAAAATGGAAAGAAAATGGGATGGAGTTTCCTAAGACTGTTGTGAAACGATTACAACATGCACAACAAATGAGTCGTTGCCACGACGTGACGCCATTTCCTTTCTCTCATGTATTGGTTGTATGCTCTTATTATTAGTTGCATTTTCAGTCATGCATAGAGGTCATATACAGTATCGACACTTTGGAGAAAATTTGGGTGGCTAAAATATTTCTTCTAGAGGATGAGCATAACTGGGATGATCCTCCACGTCCTAAATTAGTAACCAACGTCGAGACTTGGTTGGTCGGTCACAGACGATGCGCATACGGAATGAGATAGACTTCCCGCCAGAGGGTCGTAATCAGATACATTGTGGGCTATGCAGCGAATTTGGTCACAATCGTCGGAAGTGTTAATCACAACTGATTTGTGTTTTTATATAGTTGTGGGCATGGAAGCATTTCTCACATATACATCCACAGAGATTACTCCCACGTGGCCCATTACCTCATGTCGTGGCAGATGGAGTAGATGTACATCCAGAGTTTGGCCCGCCAGATGGTGTAACACCTCCACCTGCATCGGCACATGATCATGCACCATATGTTGCGCCACATGATGTCTTGCCAGCAGGGCCTCGTGGGTGTAGGTAAGACAATATTTGTGTCTTACGTTTCATTATTCATTAGTAGTATACAGTACATCCAACTAATATTATTTGTAACTCTGGTTTTTTTTTGGTGCTATGCAGTTGGGATGTTGCATTTTTTTAGAAACACACACCTACCCATGTACTCAGACATTACAGAGATCAGCTTGATCAAATGCGCGATGAGCAGATATAAAAACGATCACTGGTCTTACTATTGTTTGTTAAGTGCCAGATTTACTTGTGGATGTTGTTGTTGGTTTGTTGTTTGATGCACAACAAATGATTGGTGGCTATTGTTGGTGGGTTGTTGGATGTGTTGTATGAATGGTAGTTGTTTGTATGATTGTTTGATGGTAGTGACATATATTTGAATTGTTTTAGTGTATGTATGCAATATAATATAAAATAGGTGTTTTTGAAGATTTTTTGGGGTCATACATATAGCGAAAACTTTGTCAAAATTTTTAATTTTCTCTACATCTAACAAAAATCGTCATTCTTATAATGCACATGATATGACAGTCTTTCACTTTTGATGTGTTGGTCAGCCTACTTGATTATTGCTTGCGTGGTCGGAAATTATGGACCACACGGGCCCCACTCATATGTTTTGATGTGGTGGAGTGGCATTTTTCCGACCGTGTTCTGCGACAGTTTAGATGCAGACAGCCCATACCAGCGCCTTGTGATTCCAGTCAAGAGTTACATGCCATAAATAGGTGTGACAGACATGGTTATGACTAGACGATCGCACATCAGCATGTGAGATCAACGAAGGGATTCTATTATTCATGGCGAGCCTACGCTCAACATGATGGATGCCACTGATCCATACATGGAGTGGTATCGGCGCATTACTCGTCTACTTATCAGACCACAGATGCCGCGCCTTGACGTCGGTTTTCAGCCCGTCGGCAGTATCATCGAGCTGTTAGTATGTGTTCTTAACTTGGTAGAAAAATTAAATGTGGTACATAAATTACATAATCTTGTTTTAAATCATTATGTTTTGGTGCTGCAAGAATAGACACTGACACAGGTATATCACACAACACGTAATACTGTTAGTGGAGAGCCAGATTTGCGGACATGTTTGACTGCCATCAGCCAGATGGGGGATCTAAGCTACAGGTGTTTGTCATCTCTTTCTAAGTACCGAAGACTTGTGCAACCTCTGGTAGACATTCAACAGTTAGTTGTTGCAGCACCAATGCATGCACGACAGCGTGGTGTACGCATTCCATGACGGTTAGTTGCACGCGCACATGAACAGACATCCCCACTGATCGTGGATACTGCTACGACCTTATCAGAGGTAGGCCCATCGATTGCATGTGTTCCCCAGACTGCTGCAGATTGTCCACCTACCCCATATGTCCCAGCTGCTGATTACTACATTCCTACATCCATCGTTCACCATGCCGCTACATCACCGCTTGATCATTCTACAGTTACATCATGTGGTCCACCACTAACCTCACCACCTGTTGATACATCGGTGACTCCATTCACACCTTCATCGGAGCCAATTGGTACAACATATATGTCACCTGCACTAGACCAGACAGATACATCACTTCCAGAGGCAGTGTCATGTATTACACATATTGTTCCACTAATGCCCACACGACCTACTTCTCCTATTCCATATTAGGACTGTTCTGATGATGCTGAGGTTCCAGCTAAGGGAGTTACACATGACCCATCAATGTCACACAGAGGTCGAGGTAGAGGTGGGCATGGAGTCGATCGTCCTAGCCACCATACACATGATCCAGTAGATGGTGGAGTGACTCAAGATATACCGGCTTCGCCTTATGGACAGCGGCCCAAGCGACAGAGGAGACCACCACCTTGTGGACGTAGTCCATTTTTTTTTCATATTTTTTGTAGAAAATTTGTGTCTATTAGTGTTGTATATAAAAAATTCTTTGAGTTCATAGTTTCATATAATGTTATTTCATTACTGCCTTTCAGATTAGTTATCCAATACTCTAACCAATGTTTCTTGAATAACATAATATAAATTATTGAAATTTAGATAGACAATACTAGCTGGAGTAGTACACCATATTTCATAGTAACAGAACACAGAAACATAATACATAAACATATTGCAACCACAAGTACAACGATCGAAGTGTAAATGTTACAACACATGAGTTGCATAACACTTTTTCATGAGTCTTCATCTTCGTTAGACAGGTAATGATCAGAAATACATCCATCTTCACCACTCAATTGAAAGCTTAAAATTGCTTCTTGTATCCTCCCTTCTTCAGCACAGTCGTTTGTAATACAGCGCATGTTGTACCAATTGCAACGGATTGTCATTCGATTGTTTTAAACTCGAATGCGAAATAATGCTCGCTCTAATTCTTGAGGAGTGGTAATAGGCATAGCAATGACAACTTGTCGAGGCCTTCTTATGTTGCAAGAACGTAAATCTAAGTTCAGATTTTCTCTTTCCGTCAAGCGATATTGTCATTCCGCCATCATTGTGTTTCTAGCTGTTACTGAATAGCGTAAGCTAGGATTCGTCGGGTAAAAGAACTCATCCTCTAAAGCCCAATGATAACCCAGAGCTTCAAACAGGATTCTCGGACTATAATTCATGGTTAGAGATGAATTCTGTACATTGAACATTGCATATGAGTTCAAAATTATAGGCAAATTATTTATGTGAGTATATCTGTCTACAGCCTAAATGAATGACATTATAACATTGTGTAGTCACACTCACTGACTACACAATAATATTTATTCACACTTACTAACATTGAACCAGTGTGTAGTCACACAGACTGACATTGAACCAGTGTATAGTCACACTTACTGACATTGAACCAGTGTATAGTCACACTAATTGACATTGAACCAGTGTTTAGTCACACTGACCCAGTATGTAGACACAATGACTGATAATGATGCAATTGTCAGTCATTGTAACTGTTTCTTGTTCAGCAGCACACGTTAATGAAGACCTTGCATTGCACTTAAACGTACAGGTGTTTAGTCACAATCAACATCCTGTGAATACACAGTAGTTAACAGCCAAAAACCCTAATATTGTTAAACGTATCACGAACGTGAATGACTAGGAATCAGGATGAATCAGGGTCTATTAACTTCAATGTAGTGCACGTCTTAGTGTGCAATCACAATCACTGCGTACCAGTGTCCGGTTACGCTGACAGGTAAAATTGTGTAGTCACACTTACTACACACTTTTTTTTTTAATGTTTGACCATCAACTCAAATATAAAGGTCTCACACACTACTGCAATGCTGACAAATGTACTCATTTAAGACAATGCAAAAACCACTATAAAAACATAATATGGGGTAGTCTATATCACATGTATTGCACATTATGTCTACTTCAAGACCACGAGCAGGTGATAACAGTCGTAGCTATAAACCAATTTGGTTATTACAAGAGTGAGATGATGATTACAAGAGTGATATGATGATTACAAGAGTGAGAGATTTTCTGATCCAAAGGAGTATTATGTCGGACTCCGTCGAGAGTTGGCTTTTCGTGCTAATGAATCACACTCATTATGCACAGATCTGAGAGAACTTGGTATATCGGTGCCACATAGACTTTTACTTACCATGTCGCGAAGGAATATAGTGAACTATGAAACAACAGTTAAACGTGTACGAAAGGAGAATAATATGATGATGTTGCGTAAATGCCGAAATTATATGCTCCAAATAGCATTTGACATGGTGGCAACAACATTTGGCAGAGAGTTGACAGCTACTGAGCGATCTAATGTATTGTCTAATGAACAATACCTATCAGATGAGTATATGTTTGATGAAAATTAACAAATGTAATTACTGTCCACCTTATTAAGCATATAACGTTTATGTCTATATCCTATTTACTGTAATCATTATTGTGGCTTTATCAGTTTATTCAGTGTGTCATCATATCTCAATTTTTTCATTGTCACATCCTGTCATTGTCAAATTAGTTCTGAACTTTGCAGTGTGATTTTCTATTTACTTTAATCAATCTCGTGGCTTTATCAGTCTATTTAATGTGTTATCATATCCCAACTTCTTCATTGTCATTTAGCATCGCTGTCAAATCAGTTCCAAACTTTGTAGTGTGATGTCCTTTCACTGCAATTTTAAATTGTCAAACCGAGCATATATATACTACCATTCACAATTGTGTAAATGCACCACCACCAAACAAAATTTATAGGAGCAACTCACATGAAGGTTCTTCTTCAAGGCTTGAACATGAAAATGATCAAATGCAACGTCGTCTTGATCGTTTTCATGCACTAGATTATGCAAAAATAAAGCATTTTGATCATGAATATGCCGAAATTGAAATTTTAGAGGATCCGTTACTTGTTTCTGATCCTGAACTTTCTAATTTCTCTGCTTTTGATGATGATGCGTCTGACACTTTTATCCCATCATGTTTATGTGTACTCGATAATCCTTTATGTTGTTTTGAATATCAACCACGTTATTGACAACCCTTTTTAACCCATCATATTCACTGCATAGTGTTATGAAATAAAGGCTCAATTTTTTTGTTATGAATAACTAATATTTTTACACCGCTTAATAAACATTATTCTCGACATGATCAACATTAAAAATAAAATTTTATTTTTATTTTATGCATGCGTTTAAAATTATAATATGATAAAATTTAAATTAATTATATGTATATATTTTCAATTTTTAAAGTTTGATTGAATATTAAATTTTAAAAATTAATTTTTAAATGACCAAAATTTATTTATTGAATATTATTAAATTTTTAAATAAATAAAATTAAACATTTACTCATAAATAAGAGAGGGAGCAAAACAATTTTATGGAGCAAAATAGCAAAACGTCAATAGAACTAACAAAAATGTATGTATTTTTAAATGATCATAATTTAAAAAATTGAATATAATTACATTTTTTAATAAATAAAAATTTTTTACTCATAAAATAAGTGAGAGAAAAAACAAGAACTAAAAACGTCAATTTGACTGACGTTTTTAGAAAACATCAGTCTAACTAACGTTTTTAGTGTTGTAAATGGGCCTACAGTGTTGCATAAAAAATGTCAGTTGGTTTGATGTTTTTAGCCTAAAAACGTCAGTCCAACTGACGTTTTTTTGGCTTAAAAACGTCATTCTATCTGACGTTTTTAAAACAATCTGGATTTAAGAAATACTTTGAAACCAATCCTATTTTGTGACTTTTGTTTGAAAACCCTTGGGTTGGGGTAAAAGCTCACAAAATATGTGTAAATGAAAGGAGGAAAAGTTAACAAGCTTAGCTTGAAAAGCATATACATCGAATTCAGAGAATGACAAGAGCTTCTTCCTAAGGGCTAAATCCACAGGAAAGGCCAAGGGAAATAGATAATGCAATCCATTTCATGACACTTTAAACAACATTTTCTTGGAATCAATCATTCACCAAAGCTGATGCATCACTTTTATTCGAAGTAAAGTTTTGATTTCTTGCAATAGAATATCGTTTTGTCAATAAGTTTGTTGAGAGCTAAAATGTTTAATTTATTTATGAAATTCATAAAATTACAGACTAATCACGTGATTCATTAAATTCAAATTTAATACAATTATAAATACCTGAACTCAGGACAAATAGATTCACTTCTCATCACTAGTTCGGCCATTGAACTAATCTTTAACGATAGAAAAATTAGTTAATTAACCACTAATTTGCCCCTAGAAGAGTTCTCTGCTGTGTCTTAATTTAAAGCTTTCAAGAGAAAGAAAAAAAAGTTGGGTAGGGAGGGAACTTTTTCATAGTTGGTGACATCTTAAAAAATATTACCCATTTATTCAGTTGATCCGTACGGTATAATCTCCATCTAGAAGCTTTTGTGATGGAATAATATCTCTTTTTGTGATGCAAAAAGGTATACCTAGAAGGAGCTCACTATATGTTTCCAGTACATGTGTACCTAGATTGCAGTACACAGACAAAAAATAACAACCCAATTGATAATAGTAAGCAACTGTAAAATCAAATGTTTTGAATTTGATGTATTTATCTTTTATGAATATCCTTATTTCGACGTGAATGATCTATTTTTCTCTAGACCAAAGAGAAGATTAATCAAAATTTGTATAAACTGACTCAGAAATCTTTGATCGTTAAATCAAAAAAAAAAAAAAAAAGAAAAGGAAAACTACAGAAAAAGAGAGAAGACGAAAAACATTCCACTATCAACTCAACCATTTCTTGTTTTACTTGTATGATTTTAGTACATCACAAGATCTTGAAGTCTCTCAATATCTTTTGAAAGCTTCATATTAATGAATGGTTTAGGTCACACATCATTACCTATATATGGAATTATGTACATAAAATAATAAGTTTCACCAATTAAACAATGCCTTAACATTCTTAATATAATCCTTAAACCACAAACCAAGCCCACGTGTCCATGAGGTGGCTCATCGCAATCAAAACCTTTCAAATATTCTAATACCCCCATTACCCAAATTAGCATACCAGAAGCTTCTTTGTGCTTATAAAAAGAAGATCATTAGCAATTAATAATCTGTAAAGCATGCAACTAAGAATCACGTATAACAGCAGATGTTGCCCAACAATTGGAGTTTACGCCATTTTCTAAGAGACACCAACCCCCACTATGTTTATTTGCTTTGATAGAGATGATGGTTTCTATAATCTCATGATTAACAAATGTGGTTAGTTTCAATCATGTAATTGAGAAAATAAACATTTGAGATCTAGATTTCGACTTCTAATACACATTTTTTAAGGGTTAATAGTATTTTTGGTCTCTAAAGTATGCATATTTTGTCTTTAAATTATCATTTTTTTTTAATTTGGTCCATAAAATATTAAATTCGTATGTAAATGATCTCTATATAGACGGACGGTTAAATTTTTTATGGAATGATTATGTATTGAACACGTGATATCTTCTGAAAAAATGACACGTGGTCATTTTCGTCAAAAAAATTAACGAATTGTCTGATTAAGGACCAAAATGATACGTATTGAAACTTTAGGGACCAAACTGACAAAATTAATATAATGAGGACCAAACTCATAAAACGAGCATATTTTAGAGACTAAGATTACTAATTATTTTTTTTATTTTTTCTCGCTCATAAATTGCAAATCATGTATTAATGAGAAATCCAGTTATCTATCCTGGATCACATTTAAATCTATAATGGGTGATCCAATATTGAGCGAAGGGTTATTTACTTACCAAAAAAATAAAGAGAGAGACATGGGGGGTATTGGCAGGGATCCAAATCCGAATATTGGCAGTAAAGCTGTGGTATGGTGCTAAAGATTTAGACATCGATCTGGTGAGTATTGATTGGTGAAAGTCACGCGGGAGAGCACTATGTGGTGACACTTGCTCACAACTCATAGGTTTTCAAGGATTTTTTCAGCATATAGAGCCATAGCTATGTTTGTTTTCAAAGATTTAGTGCTAATGAGATAAGCATAATGTTTGAAAAGGACACTGAAATGACATACTAAGGTGGGTATTTAAGGGAAGCCATAGAGTACGTACGTGTATCACAAATTGGAGACAGCATAAGAGAGAGAGTGAGAGAATCTTACAAGACGACCAAAAAAAGAAGAGTGAAAGAGCACTAATGGTTGAGGTGATGGGTTGGGGAATTCCTGAGCAAGGGTGGAGGAAGGGTCCTTGGACTCCTGAGGAAGATAAATTGCTTACTGAATATGTTAGCTTGCATGGGGAGGGAAGATGGAGTTCTGTTGCTAGATGTGCAGGTAATATAGAAGTTCTCTCTCCTCTTGGGTGGAAAAAATTAGTATTGTTCTTTATTTCTTTCTCTAAAAATCTCATAGACATGTTTTGATTTATAAGAAGAATAAGGTTGCATTGCTATAGAGATTAAGATTATTCTTGTATAACTTTTTATGTGTGGTGTTTTAGGACTTAATAGAAGTGGGAAGAGTTGCAGGTTAAGGTGGGTGAACTACCTTAGGCCTGGTCTTAAAAGAGGCCAATTAACACCTCAGGAGGAAGGCATCATCATTGAACTACATGCTTTGTGGGGCAACAAGTAAATCTCTCTCTCTATCTATCTGTCTGTCTATCTATCTATCTATCTATCTATTCATGTTCTTATTGCATCTTTATTTTTGTATGTGTGCCTGAGGTAGATGGTCTACTATTGCTCGATACTTGCCTGGAAGAACAGACAACGAAATCAAAAACTATTGGAGAACTCATTTCAAGAAGAAAGGAAAGCCCTTAGCTGAAAAGCGAAAAGCAGCTCAAAATCTTGTGCAAAAACAAGAGAAAGAGATGAACAATGTCTCTCTCTCACTCTCACCTCATGAAGAATTGCAATACAACAACATGAAAGAACAAGGACCACCACAAGCCGAGCAAGCAATGGCTATCACGTATCCAACCATGGAGGACCATTGCTGGTCATTAACGTACCAAGAAGATGCTTCATCTTTGCAAGACACCATACTGGTAGATGGCTTATGGGGGAGTGGTCTATGGAGCCTAGACCAGCCACACGGCCGCACCGAGCCCTCAAGTGATTATAAAACAGCGAACCAAAACCAAGGCATAGCTTATTCTGGTGGAGTTGATGATACAATTAACTTCTACAATGGAGGATATGTATTCTGAAATGCGCATGACTCAAATTCAATACAAGGGACATATATATGAGCGGTTTCAAAGTAGTTTGATCTAGCTAGCTTACATGGTGTAACATTATTGAGATTGCCAATTTTCATCATTAACGGTGGCCTGTCTTGTTTAAACCGCCGGGTGCTTGTATTGAAAGCGGCTCGGTAATGGTTTCTGAGTCGTGTTTTTTTCTTATATCATCTACCCTTCAATGAATAAAACTGAACTTGGATACCTCTCTCTCTCTCTCTTTCTCTCTCTCTCTCTCTCTCTCTCTCTGTATACATATAGGTATGTATCAGCAAACCCAACTTTGTGGAGCACGGGAAGTGACAAAAAGAACATTTCAATATTATTTATTCTTCAATTGGAGAAACGTTGGGAAAAAAAAAAACTTGAAAAGAGAGAGAGAAGCTATTCCAGAAAGCCCCGAGAAAGGGGCAAAAAGAACTCCAGAATTGGCCCATGCAGGTCTCGAACCTGCGACCTTCGCGTTATTAGCACGACGCTCTAACCAGCTGAGCTAATAGGCCTATGTGCTAATTGATTTATCATAACTTATTTGACAGGAGAGATGTCAGCAAGCGAACCGACAAGCTATGGTGCGGGCTCTCTCTGCTTCTCTGTGCCACCATTTCTGCCTCGATTATAAAAATCAGTTTTCTCTCTCTTCCCTATCTATATAGTTTTGCTTTCCATGGAATTTATGAAACCAAACGTCTTCATTCTCAATGCTTGCTCTCTTTCTCGGATTTTGCTTTGATTTCTTGTCTGGCATAAGAAAAAAACATAGAAATTGTCCGACATGAAATCAATGATATATTTTTGAATATGAATCTGTATTTACATAACATTTTTTCTTCAAAGAAATATTAGCCGTTTGGAGGACACAAAAATAGCAGGGTTCGAAACCCACATGAGTAGTTCATCAGTGTGAGATTAGACATCGGATGTCCTAGGTTCGATCATATCTAGTGACTCCTAAACTTATTTGATATATGTCGTTACAGGTGATTATCGGTATCTTAGATTTATTCAGGTCCAATATGACTCTGCCTAAGAGAGATTCCACATTAAAAAAAAAGTGGTGGATTTGGAATAAATATAGTCCATTGTTACAAGGGTCTTTTGGGAGTCAATTTCTTTTTGTAGACATATTTGGACTTAAGTACACTCAAAAAACTTGTTTGGGAATAAGTCCATTTTGATCTCCTTTGTCCAAAATACCCTCAATAGTTATATTTAATCAAAATTTGTTTGAAAAAACTAACAACTCCTAAATTGTGAATTGTATTAGTATTAACAACTCCTAACTTGAAAATTGTGCTAGCATTAAAATTATGTTTCTATCACACAGACACAGACACACACACACACACACACACACACACACACACACACACACACACATATATAGTAATATTAAATAGTAATATGTTCAACAAAAAAATAATAACATCAAACAGTAATATGTTTAACAAAAAAATAGTAACATCAAACAGTAACATGTTCAATAAAAAACTTAATTAAAAATTTAATCATTGTAATAGAGTGACACCCCCACAATAGAATAAATACTCATATTACAATGATTAAATTTTTAATTATATTTTGTATTGAGTATGTTACTGTTTGATGTTACTATTTTTTTTGTTAAGTATATTACTGTTTTTTGTTGAGCGTGTTACTGTTTAATGTTACTATGTATATACATATAGATATAGATATGATAAAATAATAATTTTAATGTTTGCACAATTTTCAAGTTAGGAATTGTTATATTTGAAAACATTGAAACTAACAATGATAGACAATATTTATGGTAATGGTAATTATGGAATACATTTCAAAAATAATTTAAAATTTTTTAAAATGTGTATTTATTGACAACTATTTGATGAAAAAGATGACTTAATGGAGTATAAGTTTAAATGTAGTACTTAAAATCAAATAAATTTAAAAAATAAAATAAAATACTCACAATCAATTATCCGTTGTTACAAGAGCGGTGGATTTGGAAGTGCTTATAGTAGTTGCTCTTTTTAGCTTTTTATAATTTTGATGAAGGTGGAGGTAATTGGGCTTCACTTCAGCCCATGGTACTTTTAAGGATTTAGTGATGACAGGCACTGCACTCAACCTCTATGGGCTTTGACCCATAAAATTATGACCTCAAAACCCGTTAGGGTTGCCTTCCTACCAATTGAACAAGCACATAGCAAATGTGACCTACCGGCCCATTCTCCTCTGTGTTTTTGAAGACTATGTATTATCCAGCTGCTGTTTGAACAATAATTCATTTCTCTCAACAAAGCGGCCCTTAAATCTTTTATTCAGATGATTTTTAGCCCGTCTTTGACTCGTAAGAGAATTATAACATAGTCCTAGCTTTAGGATAACGCGTTACAGATGAAAATTACAAAACGATCAAGCTTTAAGGCAATGAATTATGCAAGACCAAGTCTTTGGATTAATGGAATTATTACGAGTAGTTTATACTAATTCATTAAAGTTTGAATCAACAATTCTTAGTAGGCAATTGGGTCATGCCTACTTAGAATAATTCTAGAGTAGACACACTTAGATTGCCAGAATTACCAGATGATTAGGTGGTGGTTGTAAATTGCAAATGGGTCGGCCCAACCAAGAATGGCAAGGCAGTCTTCGGACATTTGTTTGGGTCAATTCATGGTTGGGCCGAGTTAAACATGAAAAAATGCTTGACAAAATGACTTGAAAATATACAACCACTCTCTCTCTCTCTCTCTCAAATATATATATAGCAACCAAGCCAAGTAGGTGGAGAGGAGATGGCAGACACAAGGGTTTATCAAAAAAGATAGTCATGAGTCATGAGGAAGACCCAATCATGACAAATAAAGAGACACCATTCTTAGTAAAAAAAACAATAGGGTCCGGATTGTTCAACAACATTATCAACCCCAAAATAATGTAAAATTGCATTCTTCACACTGCTACTACTGTCCACACAGCAAGACATATTGCTGCCATAATTAGAGCACCTTTCAAGTGCCCGATTTGGCCCATCAGAGAGTGGAGAGAGAGAGAGAGAGAGAGAGAGAGAGAGAGAGAGAATTGTACTTGTTTAATGCAACTTTGGCTGGGGCCTACTGAGAATATGCTTTAATGTTGGGGTATCTTTCTATCTGTGGCAAAATTATTGTGAGGCTGTGTTGGTCATTTCGGTTGACTTTTCCAATCCAAGTCTTTGTTTAGTACTTTTTCATACCATATATCAATTTTATCTAATAAAAATTTGACAAGTTTCTTTCTCATTTTTACAATAAATGACTATAAATTAATAAAAGTATATAACTCTTAATTAATTTCATATGTGCTACACAATTTTTTTATTTTTTATTTTTAATTGCTACGATAGACTTATGTTTATTCTCGTGACATGTGAGACTAGTGATATGATTCAACATCTAAATAGTCATTCTGTGACGGCTCGTATAACAATTTGTCATTAACACGTTAATTAGGTCATCAATTATTATTCTATATAATTAAGGTTTATTTTTAAAAATTTTAAATAAATAAATGGACCTCAAATATGATTTTTTTATGTGAAAACAAGTTAAATGACTATAATATAGGTCATATTTCGTGATCGTGATAAAATATATGAATAATACATTTGTTACATATAGGATACTAGTCATAACCCGTGCCTGAAGGCACGATAGAACAAAAAATTCGAGTCCTAGAAAATCGATATCACTATATTAAATAATAATTTTTCTTTCCTTCATTTATTTGATTAAATCATTCAAAATTTATTTTTACCCATTATTTTCTTAAAGATATTGACAAAATTTTCTCAAAATATGTAATTCGATAAATTTTTTTAACAGATCTATACTATCGTATATGGATATTATCTGAAATAAAAATTATGTTAAATTACAAATTAATCAAATATTAAATGGTTGAGCATGTGATAGAAATGAGTGATGTGATGGTTTTGGGGGGAGGGAAATGTATAGGGAAAAAAATTCAACATCCTATGTATTTTATTATATAGATTTGTATAAATATAAGGGAAAATTTCATCTAGATCCCCTGTAGTTAGGTCTAAATTCAATGACATTTCCTTCCGATTTTGAAATTTCACTCTCACTTTCTGTTAGTGGTTGTCGGATTACACCGTTAATGTAATGGTTAATTTATAGAAATATTCTCAAGTATTTTATAGGGTAAATTTTATCCACACCCTTTATAAATAAACATAACTTTAACAACATTCCCTGTAAATAGACCTAACTTTAACAACACCCTCTCTTGATTTTGAAATTTCAATGCACTCTCTTTTAATTCTATTATATTAGCCTTTATTTTGATCAATTTAATATTCAATTTTATCAAATTAATTTTCTTTATTTAATTTAAACTAAATTAACATTTCATCTCATCAAATCAACACAAAATTGATATTTAATTTTATCAAATTAGCATTTAGTTATATTAATTTAATATTTCATTTCATCAAATTAATATTATTTCTTTAATTTAATATTAAGTTATTATTTATTTTTATCAAATCAACATCAAATTGACATTCAATTTTATTAAATTAAACTATTTAATTTATTAAATAGAATATTAAATTCCATTAATTTAAAATTTAACCTTATCAAATTAATGACATTTCTTTAATTTAACATCAAATGAACATTCAATTTTATTAAAACAACATTCAAATTTATTCAATTAACATTAAATTCAATCAAATTAATACTAAATTAATATTTAATTTTATCAAATTAAAACTAAATTAATATTTAAATTTATCAAATTTAAGATTAAATTTATTCAATTAATATTAAATTTTATCAAATAATTTTAAATTTTATATATGAAGTATTATGTGTGAGGAGCGATCGGGCGACGTTGTGGAGGACATATGATAGCAGAGGAATTAGAAATGGATGAGATTTTGACATTGATTTTATCAATTTTAATTTTTATTATAGAAAAATCATTTTTAACTATAAAAATTATTATGATAAAAAAATAGAAAAATTATAAAAACTTGATTATGTAACCAAATGAGTGATAATATGATGACTAATATTATAAAAAAGTTATAATACAACGTTTTAAAATAAAAAATTCATTGGGATAATATAATGATTGAATTACGTTTGTTGGTTGGCTAGCGCATATATAATGGGGAAAGAATTGATGACATTTAGTCTATTTACATAATAAAAGGTAATTTTAGTATTTTCACAAAATATTTAGTTAAATAATTATTTTATCTACTGATAGAGACAAATGTTATTGTTATAGGGGTTGTCATTAAATTTAGACTCAACTACATGGTGTTTAGATGAAACTTTCCCTAGATATAACATGTAGATATAGTATGTCTTCTATCTTTGTACTATATAGTATGTGTGTGTGATATGAACAGTAAAGATGGAGAACAGCTGCATTAGGATAGAATTTTGGAGAGACATACGTCTTAGTTTGGAAAGAGAATCATGAAAGATAAGAGTGTAAGAGACAGTCAATGTCACAGTATAGAAAGTGATCCCTTAATATAGGAAATAAAATCAGGAAAATAATGATAAGAGTTGTAATCTGTATTTTAGGGAGAAAGAGACAGAGTTGGGGAATGAGAGATCGCTTAATTGCCGGATTTGATTGGGTTGGGAAATTAAATTTATGGATGTTAGTTTTGGAAACTAAAAGTTTTGAGCGGCAAAAAATTTTCAAGAGCTAATATGGTACGTTGGATCGAAACGATCTGAGACGTCAATAGCTTGAGACAGTTTGAAATATCGACGGCCGTTGGATGATAACTTTTTTGATCTCGAAACGATCTGAACCGCTCTTTGTCTCCAAAATTCAAAATCGTTCTACTTTATTATATAGGTATGTGAGTATATATGTATAGATATAATACTTAATAGGCATGTGGTCTATAAAAAAAAAAAAAAGAGAAAGGCAAAGAATTGGACAGTTGTCCAAGTGATGCACCAAGTGAGGCATGCAAATGGCATCAGCCATGTGCTGGGAAGGCAAGGATTTGGCTATAAAAAGCCAAACTTTTGGCCCTTCAAACGGCACACCAAGGAGAAGCGAGGAAAGAGAAGAAAAAAAAGAGAAAGAGAGGAGAGAGAGAGAGAGATGAAGAGAGAGAAAAATTTATGAGATTTTGGGGTCAATAATTAAATAGTGAATTTTACTCTCGATCATTATTAAATTGAAGTGTTTTATTCGGAGTACTTTGAATTTCTTATCTATTGAAGTTATTAATGATTTTGAGGTACGAGGTAGTATACAATATGCTCTTGTGTTTTAAATCTCTTTGCAAATAGTGTTTTTTTATTATCTGAAATTAGTATTACTATTAATTATTCTGATCGATACGAAATTCTGTCAATTTTATCGGCTGACCTGTACGAGAGGCTAAATATTCTGGGATTGATTGGTACATGTACGAAGTGTACTTGGGGCATAATTGGTAAAATGTGATTATGGCCCTGTGGGGTGCGATTGTGATTACAGCCCTGCGGGGTGTAATGGTTCGATATAAGTACGGATTTTAAATGCCCAAATGTCACTTGTCATGTCACCAAGAGGAACCGAGTATGAGGTTTTGTTTGATAGCAGTTGAGTTATGTGGCTTGTCAAATGTGATTCTTGATTTCGTTATCCGTGATTTTTATCCTCTGAATTATTTGATATTTGATCATTCATATTTTTCTTGTTTAGCATATTGTTTCCTGTCATATTGTATACTTCCCCACCTTTAATATTTTTTTTTTCAGGATTGTCTCGGATGGAAGAACCAGAGTTGATATTTGAGGAATCAAAGACGGACGAATCTTGATACAATTTTTAACTTTGTATACTGAGGAGATTATTTTTATTGGTATTTGGATATCAAAATTGTGATTATATATTTATTGAGGCAATTAGAGCTCTAGCCCTGTATTTAGAAATTTATTTGTGGTTTATTGTGATCGATTAATTTAATCAAGTGATGCGTCTCAAAAACGGGGGCGTTACACATCCTATATAGTTATATTTATTTTCGTGACATATGAGACTTGTGATATCATTCAAAAATTGTAGTAATCGCGTGTTCTATTGGAGCCATGTTATCGGAGTTATTATGAAGCTCCGTTTAGAATTGTTTTGCTTGTCAATTATTGTACTCAAAGCCTATGTGAGCATGCTGAATCCTACATGAAAAGCGGCAGATTATTTACCCTAATAAGAACATGAGAATCACTTTGAAAGTTCAAGTTGTATATCATTGTTGAGAATCAAATAAAGACATACATTGTTCATAGATGTGACAAATGGGTGGGTTGGGTTGGTTATGGGTTAGATTAAATTAGACTGAGCTAAAATAAATAAGTCAAATACATTTTTCACTCACCTATTAAATGTGTTATAATGAGTTGGATTTATAACGGATTGAATTAAACTCATTAACCCATAAAATAATTAAAATTCTTGTGGGTCATGGTCATGGGTCATGATGGGTGTATTTTAATGTGTGTGTCTTTTGTGTGCTATTGTGTGTGTATTTTTTGTGTGCTAGTGTGTGTGTTTTGGTGTATTAGTGTTTGTATGTATTTTTTGGTATATTATTATATTTATTTGATTTTATTATTGTGTTATTTAATAGAAAAATAAATACTCAACCCAATGAGTACCTATTTATAATTCATCTTAACCCGCTTAATTAAAATGAATCATATTATCCAACCCATTTAAAACCCACATTAATTAATATATGTACCTAACCTATTTATTTATGCACGGGTTGAGTGAGTTAATGGGTAATAGGTTAAGATTAACACCTCTACTTATTCGTTTTAATTCCAAAATTTTTGAGGATGTTCTATGTACTTCAGAAATCCAATATCAATCTTTTTCTATTTGCTATAGTGATATGATGTTGTTACACAATGAGAATCAACACCTGATTTTTCACATTACAAAAACCTTCTGAAACAGTATGTATGGAGAGAGAGAGAGAGAGAGAGAGAGAGAGAGTAGGAAAGTTTGTTGTCTTCTATTAGATTATCTTGGGTTTATATAAGCAATCAATAGGTGTTATGAGAAAAACACATCCTACATTGACATGTCTGTAAAAAGTAAACAAACATATATTTTAGGTGGTAAAATACACCTCCAAAAATCATGCCTCTTGGCCATTCTCCAATTAGTTCGACCTAGAGGCAAATTTACATTGGTGGCAAAGACAGAATTATGAGGAGGCCTAAGGGGTCATGACCCCCCCCCCCCCTCAAATTTTAAAAATTTTCATTATCACCCCTATATTTAAAAAAAAAAAATTATTGTTAATCTTTAACTTTTCAAAACACCCAATGTGTAAGAATCTCACATAGTATATTCAAAAAAATCAATGACTTAATATTTAATAACCATTTATGATGTAATCACATGAATAAGTGTCGCTTGTACCGACGAAGACACTTGTTGAATTATTTTGACACTTGTTAAATCAGTGTCGCTTGTCACAAGTCAAAAGTACGTGGTTGACTTATAATTCATTTTTATTATGGTATCATATGAAATTATTATTTACGACCTTAATTTATTTATAGACATAATGTTACATTATAAATAAGAAAAAAGAGCGGAGATTATCACAAATGAATTTTTATGATGGCATGAACCACTTTTGAGTTTTATGCTCAAAAATAATTTTTTTGATGCCATTGCATAAAATTAAATTTAATAGATTTTTCATAAATAAAAATTTATCATTGACAATATCCGTTGAATAAACCTATTAAATTAACTTATTGTCTATGTTGTTGTTGGCCCCCTCAATCAAGATAAAATCTTGATTCCGTTCTTGCTTGGGGCCAATTTCCCCAAGTGCAAATTTGAAAATTTTTGGGGTATTTTTGAGATTTTTAAAAATTTATAATTTATTAAAATTTCTCCCCACTAAAAAATTTATGGGTACAAAATACTTTTGTAACAAAAAAATATGTCCTAATTTGTCGACTTAATTGTGTCAAGTGATGTGGTCCTAAAAAATAAGTCCAAGAGTTGTAGTTTAGTTTTTTTTTTTTTTTAATTTTATTGGGTATTATACCATGTCAACTACCACATTAGATTAGCAAATTATCTCAAATTTGATTGTTATAAATTGTATTTTGGAATAAATTGTTGTGAATAATTAATTTTTTAATATCAACAGATCAACATATTTGTGAAAAATTAAATACTCTTAATATCATATTGATAAGTTATAGGCTATCTTCACTATATAAAAATCTTGACTCCGCCCCTGGATCAACCCGTCATTGACACCCCGTTTTGGGTCCATGACCCAATATTCAACAATCATATTAAATATAGAACCTGAAATTAAACCCTATTGAGATTCATATGATCCTAACAGTAGGGTGTAATGTATTTAATGATAGACAGATGATCCGAAATTGATAAAAATCGAAACCGAGAGGATCATCCGTTTCTTTTACTATCCGAATTGATAGGCTCTAGCATTGGCATGGGGCTATGTTGTCTGTATCTTGTACATATGACAAAAGGTTATTGTCAATAATGAAAAGGTTATTATCAATGTTCAATCGTTAATAACAAAAGGGAGCCAAAATAGAAGAAAAGGCTGCCCTGCCAATGAAATTGACAAAAAATACATTATTTTCTCGGGAACCTCCAATAGCTGAAATAGTTTGAAAAATGAGGATTATCGGATTTATTGTTCTATACTATTATTAGAATAGTCGCTATGTCTTAACCCCCTTGAGCGACAGGTTGAGGTGGAATCTGGGATTTGAATGTTATGCGTGTTTCCTGGAAAGCATTTCTTCAAGAATAATTTACATATCGCCCTATGCACCACTAACGATAAATCTAAAAGATCAGAGCTTTTATGTGTACCTATTCTCTTTTTTTCAATTTTCAACCGCTTTTTTTGAGTGTGTTTAATATGGTCCCCAATTGAAAGCGTGGCACGTGGAAATAATTAACGATTTTTAGACCATTTGTTTCTGTACTATATATGTATTTTAATTTATCGGGGGGCTGGTTATAGATCATGGTCCCCCATAGTATAGTACACTTTTGTAGTGTGTGAAAATATTAGGACATTAAGGTAGGACCACTCTCATATGAAAATTTATTACTGTTTCACAGCTCAGTTTGTACTATAAGATAATTAAATAGTCGATTTATAATGTACAAAAACATTATAATAAAATTTTATTTTCTACCCAAATGATGGACCACTGGAACATATGCTTCGTAATCACCATCATAGAGTAACATATTATATATCTTTCTTATAAAAGCATCAAAATATCTGATTCCCAACCTGTTTGTACCCTAGCTTAATTCGATTCTGACCTTCAGACATTGTAGCTTGAATTCCAAACAAATAATATCCCATATAAATTACACTTTATCCATTATTTAATAAACAGGTTGCCTAATCCATTAACAGCTTCGATCGTTTGGTTTTGACTTGATCTATTTTCGCTTCATCAATCTCCGTTTTGAAGAAAACCAAAAACAGATTGAATTGAAATGGGCATATGCAAATGCAGTGAGTAAGTCGTGTCATTTTTTCTTCTTCTAATTATACACGTTACGTACATATCGATCATATTATTATACGTTTATCGAGAATAACATGGTAGATACGTGCTTAAATAGAGTATATAAATGGTGTAAAGAAAGCAGCAGTAGATTAGGTATGTGTTGTACCTCTACATTGACCACAGTTAGGTAGCATCAATAATTTCAGTACTTATAATTTTGTTGCATACTGATGAACTTATAAAAAAAAAAGAAGAAATCATTTGCTGAAACCTAATTGCTATTGTGATCGAAGGGTTGTATCTCACCCACCCCATGCTGATGAACTAATAATAATAATAATAATAATAATCATTGGCTGAAGCCTAATTGCTATTGTAATTTGTCTCTTAACTCGGGTTGAAGTTGTACCCACCCCATTGTCCCTCCATAATACATTATATAAATGATTCCCTTCTCTCTCTCTCTCTCTCGGGAATGGAATCTCTAAATTTGTCAAAGTATTGATGTTACTTCAATTTTCCTAAGTAGGGTTGTGTTGATTCTCTGGCCTCCTCTTTAGGTGAGCACCCCTCGTAGTTGTTATAGGTACTTTTTAGATCCTTAGACCTCCTATATTTTATGTGATAGGAGTGGTTCTTAGTTTCCTTAAATAGAGTTATGTTTTTTAATGAAAAAAATTCCCATAGATAAGAGTTGCAAGTGTCATGAGAATACTTTACGAGTAATGCTACATAATTTAAATGAAATTTAAAAAATTACAACTCAAATGTAACTCATCTCTTGGATGAGTGGATCCCATTAATTTTTCAGTGAGACCCACTCATCCAACGCTCATCTAAAGAATTATATGCATTCGGGTTATAATTTTTTGGGTTTCATTTGAGTTGTATAACATTTTTCATACTTTACGATTGCTATCTCAAAGTATGAATTTCGAGTCTCTTATAATTAAGAGTTAACTGCTATGCATGGTTTGAGGATGATTAAAGTCGTGAATTTGTGTTATAACTATGCGTTCAAAACACATTGTATATATGGATTCTTCCTCATCAAAGCTACAAACAGTGGAAAAATAGCATTCTACTGCCTTTCAATGTGATTTGACCATGGCTATGGAGTTCGCAAAAATAAGAATTTTGGAAAATACTTTGGTTATCGAATTCAGGATTCCAAATGAGTAAGAATCCTTGGATTAGTAAACCCTATTAAAAAAAAATTAACAAGACCACCTCAACTAAAGACTTCTGCATCACCATTAAGCAAGGTGGAAACTAAGATGGCTCCGGGACGATCTGTTGAGTGAAGAAAATATGGAGAAGAGACATCCGGAAGTTTGGGTCAAATTCTAACACGTGATATGTTGGGATGTCGGATTGGTGAAGGAAGGAGGGTTTTGAGTACTGGACGACAACTTCGTGTTAGACATGATCATAAATCACAAGATTAAGAATCATTGTAATACCATGTTAAGATAAGAGGAAGAATCAATATAATCTTTAATACTTACCGTAGAACTCTCAAATCAAAATGATGAGGTAATATCAGTATTCCATACCTAATCATTGAATTATTCTTCCCACAGAATTTATTTGAGAGAGAGAGATAGAGAGAGATGAATTGGTTCATCATCCAATAAGGCTACGACAAATGTTAATAACAACTTTTCTTAATCAAGGAAGTTTTTCAACTGAGATTTTCGTCACCCTGAGGAACTTTCTCAATCTAATCTAACAAAATTAATTATAAGGCTAGCGTTGTTTTGGAATTCTTTTAATCATACTATAGTCAAACTACTTTATCAAATTGTCGTTATTTTCATAAAAGCGTTATTTAACATATGATTTTCAATACACAAGCATTGTTTTAAAGACACTTTCAAGAAAATAACGATAGTTTAATAATTAAATTTGAAATTATGATATTTGGATACAAAATTTCAATGAACAATGTTATACTTACTAAATTTTTTTTTTATCAATTTTTTTTTATCAAATTAGATTAAATGATTAAATTTATGGGTTTCACCAACTTTCAATAATCATTTAATTATTATCGATTATCAATATGTCATATCATTTGATATATAATGTTTGATAAAAGTTATACTACTGAAAGCATTATTCAATTTCAAAAAAACGATAAAGCCATAGCTAATTCAATTCAACAAGTTGCATTATAACTACCAAATGGGGTGATTCAGCAGAATATCGAAGAAATTTCTTACTCTAAAGTTGGATTCTGGAGGTTGATCGTTATGTTAACTTAATTAGATGCTCTTCTTTGTACCGACCCTTTTTTCCGAAAAAAAAAAGTTGCATTATAGTATCTTTGTTATTGTTATAGTTTTCTCTTTACCATTTTTCTGAGAAAAGGTGAACCCGTGATTGGCCAAAAGAATATATAAGAAGCGCCGTCACCAGCACAATACAAAACCTAGACTGATAGGGAATCATGGAGGGGACCCAAAGCTTTGCATCGCCAATGTACGAACTCCTAAAATCTGTGGCCCAAATTGAGACACTAACAGACTCACCAGTACCACTACCTATGGCAACTCGACAACTCGATGATCTAAACCACCCTTGTTTTGCATTACCAGACATGGGTTTCTCATCAACCTCATCAATGGTTTTCAAGCCCCTACACGAAATATAATACTCCTATATTCTTGTATCTATATATATAGATATATAGATATATGGATACACAAAACCATTTCTTTTCTGTCTTGAACAAACCAAAATAGAAAGCCACTTAGAACACAGCACCTCAAAAACCCAGAACAAGCTCTCCTCCACTTTATCAGAAAAATGATCAAAATTTAGGGTTTCTTTGAGCTTTGTTGTCTTTTTGCTCACTATAGGGGTGTGGGTGTGGGTGTGGGTGTGTTAGGAGAGAACCAAGAAAAAGGAGGGTGGAAATGGGAAGGGGTAGGGTTCAGTTGAAGCCGATCGAAAATAAGATCAGTCAACAGGTGACTTTCTCAAAGAGGAGGTCCGGATTGTTGAAGAAGGCTCATGAGATCTCTGTGCTGTGCGATGCAGAGGTGGCTCTGATTGTTTTTTCAACTAAAGGGAAGCTCTTTGAGTACTCCACTGATTCGAGGTGTGACACCCATTCTCCTTAATTTCTTCTTTTTACTCTTCATGACACAAATTTTTTTTTTTTTTTTGAATAGTTCATGACATAATTCGTTGTCTTTTTTTTTTTTTTTTTTACGGTAAATCACTTGCTTTTATGTCTTGCTTATATTTTGGAATGTTTTGTGAATCAAATTTCATGTGGGTATGGTTGTTTTTAGTGTTGTTTTTGGTCTTTCTCTGCAAAACTGCAAATTTATGTGCACATCTTGCACTTACCACTCCACTGTTGTTTTTTTGGTATAAGCTAAACTTTTTGTATCAGTTACTCTCTCTCTCTCTCTCTCTCTCTCTATGAAATGTGTATGTGTTTTTGTTTCTCTCTCCGGCTCTTTCCTGGGATAGAAAATATGTTACAAAGAAGCTTGATCTCAAGCTGTACATGAAGTTATGGTATTTCAAAGCTTTAATTGGTGCACAAAGAAGTTACAGTTTTCTCTTCTTCTTCTTTTTTCTCATGATTTACTTGTAAAAATAGTTTGTAGAGACATCAGATTGCATTAATTCTTCATATCAGAAGTTACCATTTGAAATGAAATCATAAGCAATTTTTCAGCAATTGTGAAACTGTTCATGACACTATCTGTCATTTAGTCTACGGAAAAGGGCAGTTTATGTCATGCTTTAACATGTACTGACAGAAATTTTTATGAATACTCAAACTGTTCAATTTTGGTTGTTGAACTTTGAGTGGCCAAGGGGTAAAGTGTCGGAAGATAGGATTCATTCAGGTTTGACCAAATCGTCCTAGAGCCTTGCGTCTTGGGAACATATTTTCCTCCTACCTTATTATTCATTAAACCTAGTATTGAGCTCTTTCTTTTAGGTAGTGAGTACTCCATCATTAAACTTGCATTTCTCTCCGGTCTCCACCTTGGGTCTGGGCAACTACGAGAAAGCTGACTCGCAATCTCCTATTGTAAGGTTTGTGAAGAGAACCAGATATACATATATGGAGAGGTACACTATGTTCAAAACTAAAGAGTAAGTTGTTAAAGATAATTAGGATTGTAATCTATATATATTTAGTTGTAACCCTGTTTCAAGTGTGGAATAAAAATAAGGCAGCCACTTTCTCGTATACGTTGGCAAGTTGTAGAACCACGTAAACTTCTGATGTTCATTTTCAAAATTTCTATTTTTTTGATTGTTCATCGCACACAAATCACAACAGCAACAATTAGGCCACAACAATTAGGAAATCAGTCCAAATTCCTTTTAATACACTTAGGTCATGAAATTTTATGCTTACAGAGAAGTAATGTTAAAAGCCTGACTAATTCTATATACTGTGTAAGCTCTTTAAGAGTATCAAACTTCTACACGTACACGAGAGAGTTTGTGCTGAAAATTAGAAAGATTTCCTGAAGCGCTCCTTATGCTTTTCCATCCAGCAAGGGAAGCTTAATATTGACTTATTCTTGTATAAGATTAATTAGTATCAATCTACTCGATACCTCTTTGCTTCACTTTCTAAATCAGTGTTATTTATTAAATCTGTAAACAATTGAAGTGCTGAAATATATGTTAGGTTCCTTTAGTGCTAACTCATTTAAAGCTCCAACCCTTCGTTTTTGCATAAAAATACCATGATTGGTGCAACTCTACACAATGTATGCACTTCAATCCTTGCTTGCCCAAATTTTTATGACACATAGCCTTCCTACATGAGAGGTAAGGCTATAAATATCTAATCCTCTGCAGACCCTCAACGGCGGAAGCCTGGAGCACTAGCCGCCCTACTTAAGAAAGAAAGTAAAGCTTTTAGGAAATCAGTGATTGTTGTGTCGTTCATGACTCCTAGGTATTTTTTAAAGAAAATTTTTTCTAAACCTTAAATGCTTCTTTGAAAATATAATCTTGAGTCATTAATCGGGTCTCACTTGAGCCCTTTAGTGCTCAAGGGGACAAGTTTTTGATTGTTTTCTAGCTTTAAAACTAGTAGAGATTGTCCTATGTTCGCTAGTCTTTGCTAGAGTGATCTCTGAACACTTAAGGATAAAATCGAGAAAGGTTGAACGAGCTAGAGTTCCCAAAGCTTCTTCTACTCCTATACATTCGTCATCTTCTAAAGGCTCACATGCTAGAGTGCATAAAGTTCCTTCTACTCCTAAAGTCAAGATTGATTTATCCACATCTGGAGAGAAGAGAGTAAGTCTTACACCCATTTCCAAACCAAACGCGAGTAGTTGAAAGGAAAAGCAAGTTTTGGTGATTTGAGAAGACTTAGAGAGGCTCACTGTCTCAATCAAATTGGATGCCCCGAGTGTTTCCGACAAGGTTGAGTCACCTAAGAAGTATGTAAAGTGAGAGTATGGATGTAGCTATACCATTCATACATTGAATCAAACACCCTAGGGTCATACATTGTAAATATTTTAGTTTACCTTGTTTCCATATATGAAAAACACAAAAAACAATAGAAAATTAGAAATTCAAAAAGTTTTTTGATGTCTAGTTGGACATTCATTTTAGGATTTATGGTAATTGCTTTATTTTTCTTGTTTCTTGCATGTTTTTGCATTTTGTTTTGTTTTATGTTAATAAAGAAAAATACAAAAATATTGGAAAAGAAAAAATAAAAGATTTTCTTTTGTTTTTTTTTCATTGTTTATCATGGTAATCACACTTTGATTTGATTTAAAGCATATTAATCTTTAATTTAAAGTTGAGTGCATTATTATGAGAAATATGAGGGAATAGAGAACTTGATGGTTATAAGTTTTAGTTCTTTATTCTTGAACAAATTCTCTTTTGTCCTAGCGTGCTTAGATTATGTGTTATTTGTGAAAATTCAAAAGCCAAGTACACGCCAACCATTCACTTTCATACTAAGGAGTCTAGCTCGCTTAATAGATTAATGACTTTGGTAAGCACATGACTAAAAGTTAGTAAAGCCCCATACCCCTTAAAAAGATGTCAAAGAGTCAATTGAGAGAAAAGAGCCCAATGTGGTCAAATTTTAAAAAGGTGAGACATAAATTAAATGCCTAAGTAACAATTGCACTTGAATTATTGAGAGTACTACATGCTTAATATTATTGCTCACATGTAAAGCTCACAGAGCTATGCTACACATGCTTAGAAAAATAACATTTGAAGTACAGAATTCACAATCATACTAATTGAAGCCATAAGAGTAGAAGGGACGAAAAATAAGGGGGAGTGGTTATTAAAAAGAATAGAAAAGATGCATATAGAACACTCAGTAACCAGTCATATATTTACTTAGACGATGCATTAAGAATTCATGTAAAGTTTTATTAATCCATTAATCTAAACAAATTCCTAATAAGTGTCAGAGTTTGGTTTCATACACGTCACAATTGAATTGACCAAATTTGTAAAATTCAAACACGTATGAGTGAAATTAAACTAAATGAGAGACCATTGCTCTAGGATGCACGAAGATTAAGTTCTATATTTATTAATATGCCTTAGAGTAATGTGGTTAATTATGAAATAAGGATGTATACGCTTTCATGAGAATATATGTTATTTTCATAATTTATGACATTGAGCATTTAAATTGTTAAAAATTGTAATTGCATTACATTTTAGTTCCATATTTCATCCATGCATATGCATATAGTTGCATTTAGGTTGTACATATACCCATGCATGTTTTTGAGGGCTGAAGTATGGTTTGGAGGAGTTTTTGACAAGTCGTTGATCCGTGGAAACGCCGAAGCTTATCTATCAAAACTGACAGAAAGGCTTTAGGGATTGCTTGAACAATCTTGACACCGCTTTAGCGACCCTGCGATAAGACTACTCCTAGGGTTTTTGTTGTTCTGGGAAGGGGAATTTGATGTGGATCTTCTATCACAATTATACACGTTGAGACCAAGACACTCTCCCTAGAGGGGGTGGATAGATTTTTCAATTTTAACCCAAATTGATTACAAATAAAAACTTATGTCTAACACAATTACCTCTTCTAAAAAATATGAAGCAATGAATGTGAGAACCCGTTTTAAACACCACCAACCCTTTGAACCATGACGATTCATTTTAATTAATTCACTCAAGTCAATCTCACGACGATCCCAATAAACACGCAAACCCAATGACATAACTATGGATGATATTATATCAAACAATCGAAACATCAAATACATAGTGCGCATGTGTGCTAACAAATGTAAGCGTGTACAATAATCAATAAGAGACGTAATCAATTTGTTGACGCAGAAAACCCTCCTCGGGGAACCTCATTGGGTTCACCAAAGTCTAATCCACTACTCTCCAAATTAACATACAAGTACTCGAGACTTATATCTCAACCAATACTATGGTTAGACGCTCATTTCCTTTCTATGTCTCTCCGTCAAAAGTCCATCTCCGACGTCTGGTGTAGCTTCACTTGGACCTCCCTGCCACACGGTTCATCTAGGCCTCGAGCGATTAAGGGCATGCCAACAATCCTTGATATGCACACACCAATGAGTTTATTCACTAACAAGTTCTTCAACACTAATTTGTGAGGTTAGGTAGAATCAGTAGTGGTAGTCATTGGATCTAAGGGATCTAGGTTATAGTGGAAGCACTCAAAGTTGAAAAATAGATTTCTCTATTCAAAAACTCATAAGGGGCTTCACCTAGGTCTAGGAAATGTACTCACTATTTATAGGATCAGAATAAGGGTAGTCTTAACTCAGATTCGCAAATGACCACTCGATTGATGGGAGGGTGGTCATAGGGCGGTTGGTACCAGAGTGAAAAATAACATCTCAAACCAGCCAAGGATCAGTATCTGCTCGAGCGACTATAAAACTGCTCGAGCGAGCTCATAGATCGACCCTATGTTGATGCCCCGTCGCTTTTTACCCTAAGTCATCAAGAGACCGTTTTAGTGAAGACTAGCGAGTATAAATCAGTCCCTATAAGTTTTTTAAGCCTAAAAAATGCAAAAACTTGTCCTCTTGGGCACTAAAGGGTGTTGCTCAATGAGGGAGCCGATTATGACTCAAACTATGTTTTCAAAACTCATAAATGGTTTAGAAAAACTTTTCTTTAATATCACCTAAGAGTCATAATCGGATCGCTTTCAATTCCATTTTCATCCTAATTATCATAAGTTCATCTTAGGTGTTTAGGTCATTACCTTTGTCATAAGTATGAAGGTGCATATAGAGGTTGAATGATATAGTTTTGACGCTGAATCTCCTCCCTTCGATGAGAGTATATCAAAACTTCCATTGGCTGTTGTCAAGGAGCAATCTTGCTAAAATTGGGAACCAAAATGCTAGCTTGTACTTGAATTGTCTCCTATTGGCCGAACAAAACCAAGTAAACTTGCAACGACCTTATAAAGTGAGTGACGCTTGCCAAGTTGCACTGAAGGTTCAAAGCTTAACTCACTCATGGTTCATCTAGAAGGCCTAAAATTGATGGTAGCTATATTGCATCCAACGACTGAGCAAGTGTTACAGCCTGAGATGGATGAACGTCAGTTCTTACTTGTCCTAAGCAACAATCAAACACTAGCAATTGGAAAATAGTGCTAACACGATAGAATACTTACGGTCAAATGACCAACAAGTGTTATCAATGTTTTGATATTAGGGTTGTGTGTAGCGAGCATCCAAAAGGGGCTTATGCTCATGTCAATCCAAGGAAGAAGTAGTACTCAAGAAAAAAATTTGGAATTATTCAAGATGACAATAAACATTTTGAGGCTCATGAACCAAATGATGTCGATAAGGGATTTTAAAGAGATGTGGTTGATGAGACACTTGTCATTCGACATTCGATGCTTGCACCACCTACTAACAAAAAGAATAATTAGTTGCGCACGAATGTTGCGTAAACATGATGAAAGCTTTCAAACCTTATTATTCATAGTGGAAGTAATGAGAATCTATTTGCTCAAGAAGTAGTAGAGAAGATAGAGCTCCAAAGTAAGAAACATTCACAACTGTACATATTAAATTATTTGGTTCAACAAAGAGAATTAATCGGTTATTTCTTCAATATTCATTGTTATCTCATTTGTACAATCTAAAGGATGTTCTTGCCAATATGATCATGATGACACTTTAGAGCAATCAAGCAAATCCAAGTGAAATGCTTGTCCTTTAATGTGGTAAATCTGAAACTGCTTCCTAAGTATAGAAAATTTATCGTAGATGTCGTCTCCTTAGGGAAACAAAGAAAAATTCAAATGGTAATATTTAAACTAAAAATAAAAATCTTATAGTTTTCAAAGATGACGATGATTAATAAATTATAAAAATAACAATATTAAGAAAAATGGGCTAATCCTTCAGATTTATTCCACCGAGAAAGGAATTTTGACCCAATTTATAATTCATCCAAGATCATAATCAAACTCACCTGAACATAGAATATTCAACTAAAATCAGAGTTTAGAAAATATGTATTTTGATGAAAAACTAATTTATGAAAGAATTAGTATTATGTTGATTGCATTGACTCTAAGAATTACCCGTGCCTAATTTAATTGTCTATGGTTAATCAAAGATGTTTACAAATCAACTATATTTTCAAATTTAATTATTTCAATCAACAAATTAACGCTAAACTTTAAAACCTAATTTAGGTCAAAATTTCTCATTCACAGATGAAAATCCCTCATCCGATTATACTGAAATTAAACTACTCACTCATATCGCATGTAAAATTGAAAACAATTATACAAGACATGGTAATTGAAAGAAAAACTAAGAATTATAAAGAAATCAAAATTGAATCTAATACTTTGTATTGAAAGCAAGAATCAAAAGTTATTACATGAATGAAGAATCGAAAGTACTACAATTAAAAGAAAACAAACGAAATTGGAAGCTATGTATAAAACGATGAAGAACCCGTGCTTTGTCTGTAGCCCTAAACGATGCAGAAGAAGAAATGGCTCTGGAAAAATCTTCCAAGGAGAAAATGTTGAATGAAGGATGATTTCTCTCTCCTCAAATTTGGCTTTTAAAGAAAAAAAGGGCCCAAGAGATACGCCCAAGCCTCTCTTAGATACGGAGAATCCTTCCCTTTTCAAATACGTCTCTTTTTCCTCCAATAAAATCTTGGGAAAATATCCCAGAGGATTGGCTGGTCAAATTTTCCAAATAGGACTTTTTTGTCAATTCAAAACTTTGATGTACTAGTACAACTCCAAGGATAAACTGGTACAAGTGCTTTCTGCCCACGATCTACGGGTAGGAAAACAAGTAGAACCGATAGAAATGCTCTCTGTTTAAGATGAACTGATAGAAGTGGTCACTGATTGTAATGGGTAGAACGTCTGTTTTCAGTCTGATGAGCCGGTACAACTCCTACTAGTTCAAGCACTTTTTTTTCTGAATTCTTGCCGCAATGCTATTGGTTCAGTGTCCAGCTCATCTAGTTTATTCTTAACACTCCCCACATCATCCAAATGACTTTAAAACTTCTTTTTTACACCGGATTACCTGCAAACACACGATTTCCTCATAAAATGCAAACTCAACTAAAATAAAACATATAACTAACAAGCAAAGCTAAAGTGAAAATGTTGCGAGCACTAGAAAATAGGAACTATAATCACAAATGGTGTCATTGTGTGACAAAATTGCATGAGTACAAAGATGTGATACCCGAAGAGTGACCTGATTAGTTACTTTCTACGAGAGAGATACAATACCACATAGATTTGGTTTCGGTTGCTACTTTACCTAACCTATAGCACTAACGTATGAGTACTTACGAGCATTAAGAGCTTCAGAGGCCATTAGACTATCCAAGAATGTCTAAGTCAATGTGTTAATAAAGAAGCCATTAGAAGAAATGTTTTCACTAATTGGGCCTTTTTGCAAACTATGATTGCCACCCTCTTGGTAGGATCTGGGTTGGATGGAATACTGCTACATTAGCTGTCAATATTGTTTCCCACATGGACCAAGTGATTCACTGTGAGGTGGTCCACAATGATAGTAGGACAAGAGTTATCGTCTCTTTTATTTATGGTGCTAATGATGACTATGAGAGAAGAAGACTTTGGAGTGATTTAAGATTCCATTCTAGCTCTTTTAGCTCCCTTCCTTGGTTGCTCGTTGGTGATTTCAATGCCTTGAGAAGTATCCAGGAACATCAAGGACATGACATTAGATGGAATCAATCTATTCAGGACTTTAATGACTTGGTGAATGATGTTGAGCTTCTGGAATTGAGGTTTTCTAGAATCCTCTATACTTGGTCTAACAAAAGAGACAGAGAAGATTGCATTGCTAGAAAGCTTGATAAGGCCTTGGGTAATGATGACTGGATTCACAATATGGAAAGAACAGTGGTTGAGTTCCTCCCCCCAGGAATTTCTGACCATACTCCTGTTTTTATAAAAATTGGAAACCCCCCACAAAAAGAAGAACAACCCCTTTAAATTCTTCAATTTCCTGGCAGAAAGAGAAGATTTTATTCCTACTGTTGCTTCTATATGGAGTGTAAATTTGTAGGGATCTTATCAAAACAAAGTATGCAGCAAACTAAGGATGCTCAAATCTACCTTCAAAGCCAAAAGCAAATAAATTGGGGATTTGTCCATCCTAGTGAAAGAAAAGAAAGCTGCACTTGATCATTGCCAAAGGAAGCTTGACATAAATCCTTTAGACTCCCTCACAAGACAAGAGGAAAAAGCTCTTCTTGCAGAATATGCCCAAGCAGCCAGAAATGAAGAATCCATCCTCAAGCAAAAATCTAGAGTCCTATGGCTCAAAGAGGGGGATCACAATTCAGCCTTTTTCTTCAAAACTATGACCAGCAGAAGGAATAGGAAAAGAATTTTGTCACTTCATACTTTTGATGGCTCCACAGTTGAAGGGGAAGAAGTTGTGGGTAACGAGGCTATCAACTTCTACAAGAATCTTCTAGGGAAAACTAGAGGCACCATTCCCACTCAAGAAAGGAAATCCTTCTTTGAAAGTTTGGATCTTGGCAAGCTTACTGACCTTTAAGGGATTCATTTGGTTAGGGATATTGAATCTATCGAAATCAAAGAGGTCTTCTTTTCCTTCAATGACATGAAAGTCCCCGGTCCGGATGGTTTTAATGCTCATTTCTTTAAGAAGGCTTGGCCCATTATTGGAGATGAAATCACTGAAGCTATTAAGGGTTTCTTCAAACATGGTAAACTCCTTAGGGAACTTAATTCCACCATTCTTGCTCTTGTCCCTAAGGTTCCAAACCCCACGTCTATGGGGGATTTTAGGCCAATTTCTTGCTGCAACTTGCTCTACAAAGCTATCTCCAAAATCATGGCCAACAGAGTTAGAGAAACCCTTCCACAGATTATCAGTCACAACCAAACAACTTTCATACCTGGGAGGAAAATAGGGGATAACATCATGCTTGCTCAAGAACTCCTCAGAAACTACCACAAAAATGATGGGGCCCCTAGGTGTGCAATCAAGGTCGACATCATGAAGGCCTTTGATTCTTTGGACTAGGGCTTTTTGCTTGATGCCCTTGAAGCTTTCAACTTCCCTGAAAAGCTAAGAAAATGGATTCATTCTTGCATCACCACCCCCTCTTTCTCTATCAATATTAATGGTGGTCTTGTAGGTTACTTCCCAAGCTGCAGAGGTCTTAGGCAGGGGGATCCTCTTTCACCTTACCTCTTTGTCATTGTCCTGGAGATGCTCAATGCAATTATGCAACAACAAGCATGCTCTAACCCCCAATTCAAATTTCATTGGAGATGCAAGAAATTGAAGCTTATTCAACTTTCCTTTGCTGATGACCTCCTTCTCCTCTTCAAAGGTTGTCTTCATTCTGTCAAAATTCTGAAGGAAGCTTTTGATCTTTTTCAGAAAATATCAGGTCTCCAAGCTAACCCCTCTAAAAGTGAGATCTTCATGATAGCCATTCCCCAAGATACTAGGCTTCAGATTATTCAGCTGTTGGGCTTCTCTAAAGGCCAACTCTCTGTTAGATATCTTGGATTTCCCCTTGTCTCCACCAGACTCAAAGCTACCCACTACTCCCCATTGATCGAGAAGACTGTTACAAAGGTTAAGAGCTGGATCAATAAGTCCCTTTCTTTTGCAGGAAGACTCCAGTTGATTCAGTCTGTCCTTTCTAGCATCCAAATCTTTGGGGCTTCCAACCTTTTTATTCCACAACAAGTCCTTGATTCAATTGAAAAAATTTTGAGGTCTTTTTTATGGAAAGGTACTGATTTGAAATCTACTGGGGCCAAGATTGCATGGGATGATGTTTGTAAGCCTAAGAAAGAAAGGGGATTGAGAATCAAGAAACTCAAGGACTTGAATTCTGCCCTTATGTGCAGATACATTTGGCTCCTCTTCATCGATAATCAAAGTCTCTGGGTCAAGTGGATTCATTCATATCATCTCAAAGGAGGAAGAAAGAACATTTGGGAGGTAACGCCTCCCCAAACATGCTCATGGAACTGGCTTAACCTACTTAAGCTAAGAGATACTCTCAGACCCCACATTTACCATGTTATTGGGAAATGGAGAAAGCACTCACTTGTGGTTTGACAATTGGCACCCCCGAGGACCTCTTCAATCCATATGTAACGCTAATGTTGTGGAAGATTCTGGAATTCCCTTGAATGCTAAGGTAAGTTTTAGTGTGG